>OY856415.1:176896079-176908579 GCA_963693085.1 Alisma plantago-aquatica | reverse complement strand
GATGAATTTATTTTTCTTATGGTTTACAATCTGTATGGAGTTTTTTTGAAGAGAAAAAAACCACAACATTCCTTAAGAAAAATGTTCCAAGAAGGAAAATGGGTTGTTATCTTTGGTCTGTTTATTCATTATATCTAGTCTGGTTTGAGTTGTTATCTATGGTCCAATTGGTTGTTATCTCCGATCTAATTATTTTGTTATCTCCATTCTGATTTGATTTGTTATCTCTAGTCTAATTAGTTGTTATCTCATGTGCAATTAGATGTTAGCTCTGGTCCAATTAGTTGTTGTTACTGGTTCAATTACTTGTTATCTCTGGTCCGATTTGAGTTATTAAATCTGGTCTATTTGGTTATCTCTGGTCCAATTTGAGTTGTTATCTCAGGTCCAATTGAATGTTATTTCTAGTGTGGAACCTCACCACACTAAATGAGATCAATCAAAACCAAAATGCGATCAATCACTAATTAATCACATTACTAAAAGGTGCATTATTATAATCAAATGGAACTTTCTTAAACATGTCTAAGAGCATTTACATAGTGGTCAAACATCTTGTATATATATACCACCGTACAAGATATCTATGGATATGTTCTGTGGTCTCATCCACAACCTATAAATAAAAGAGTTAATTGCATATCTACAACATGTACAAGCATCAGTGCACTGCCAAAAACTTAAGTTGATGTACAACATCTACAAAACCTCCCCATCCTAAACTAAGAGTATAGGGATGACTCTAGGACTAACTAAAACTACCATCCAACTATCTTCCTTTATGGATCTTCAAACTACTCCTCCTTACTTCTACAGGTCTGACAGTGTTACTAAGGGTCACCTAAAAAGGTGTGGTCACCCGTAAGGTAGTCCCATGTCCCAACGAGAGATATAGCTCACCACAACATTTACTGCATGTAGAAGATTATGTAATTAAATAGATAAAGTATGTAATATTACATAATTGAAATGCTAAATATAACCTTCACTGAGATCAATCATAACCAAAGTCTCTAATACAATTTATTTCTCTTATCAAAATATGTAAAAACTACACTTAAAAGAAATAAGGTGTTACAACCCCAATTTTTGGGTTCATTTGGTATGAAATGTAATTTCTCATATTAAAGATATTTTGAATAAAGGGATTTTGTTTACAATAGCCTTGATGATTGTTTTTTGGGATTTATTGGCTATTGGGCCCAATAACAAGAAAAAGATAAAGGAAACTCCATTATTAAATAAGTAAATGAGAAAATGGAAAATTAAAGATGTAAAAACCTCTAGAAGGCAAAGGAATGATATCCAAAGTTGGATTTCATGCCTCTTGGGTTCCTTGGGATCCAAAGAGTCAAAAGTTGTAAAGATAACGCAACAAGAAAAGAAAAGATCATTTAAATATTTCTTTATTAAGAAAGAAATTGAAAACAATGATAAAATGTGAGAAATAAGTGAAAAATGTGTCTTTAATGGATTTTCGTATCCATGAGGTTTCTAATGTTAAAAGGAATTCCAATAAGGAAAACAAAAAGAGAGATAAAGAGAAATCCTCGAAAAGAGATATTTTAATAAAAAAAAGTAGAATATTTGAAATAAAGGAGGTAATGCCAGAAATAAAGAGAGAAGTGAGGGTTTGGTCATGGTGAGTAATAATTCGAACCCCACTTACTTTCTTGGATTACACAGAATAGAAATAATGGGAAATAAGAAAATAAGAAAGAGAAAATAGGTGAGAAATATACATATTTGAGTAATATCTTGAACCCAAATAAAAATCACGTTTTATTTTATATAATGAGCCCAAATTTGGTAGAGAGGTAGATTAAATCGTTACTAAGTTTCTCCCTAAATTTGGGATTAATTGAACGCTCGGTTTAAGAGATATGGATTTTTTAAAATCCAAAAAATAAATGGATTGTGTGAGCTTATAACCGTTGGATCGATATCCGATGATTAGGAGATCATCACCTACCTCAGGACAAATAAGGAAAGTAAAAAACTTAGAGCAGAGTTTTCCATATCAGATTTCTTGCAAGCCAAGACACGTCAGAGGCAGCAAACATTCCCAATAGACCCGGGGGATCAATCCGAGTTGATCTACCCCTAGTTTCCCTGTTTTTCGTTGCCTCTATGCGTTTTACCCAATTTGGGGATTCTCGACGTCCATGTGTGGACCTATATATGTAGGGGGGGCTACACACCATGTGCATAGCCCCAGAACACCCCTGTGAGTCTGCGATGGTGAAGCAAGTCAATAAATGTAGCAAATTGCAGAAAAACCTCCGCCAAGAAGCTTGGCCAGTCTGCGCATCCTGAAGGAGAAAAGCTTCTTCGACCCAGCAACCTGGTACATCATCAACACATACAGGAGTCCTATCGACTCCGACTGGTCCCAGTGGAGTTGTGGCTGACTTAGTTTGGTCTCCGATGCCCTAGAGCCCAAAGTCAACAACTTGGTTGACTGGGCAGAGTACTGCTCGCGGGAGGCGAGCCTGCGCGTGAGGTAGGAGAAGAACAGGAGAAAAGACCCCTCTACCCCCGACTATCATAAAGGAACTGGAGGGTTATCATGTCTTTTGACATGGATTGTGCCCAACCTGTGTGGAAATAAAAAAGGCTTTGTTTGGCTGACGTGGCGGCCACAGATTGGCGCAAAGGTAAATAACCTTGCTAAAATCGTATCTCTTGCTAGAAAACTCAGATGAGGAAAGCTTATACATGAAAATTTATTAGAAAAATATGAGAAACACAATAAAATTGGTTTAAGAACCTGAATGTGTTCATATTTGCAAAAGTACATTAATCTAATGAAAAGTGCTTATGCATTAGATTAAGAAACCCTAATTGAGCATATTGGTTAAGTTCATGTTGCTTAGTTGATGAAATTGAGTAATCGCAACCTGTTGAAAAGTTAATGACAAACTTGAACCTGATCTAGATGTTTCTTGCATGATTTAGGGTTTTTACCTCATATGTGAATGATTAAGATTTTAGAAACCCTGATTTAGGGTAAAAGAGGATAAGATCATATTTAATTTGAAAATTCTGAAAATATGTTGTTAAATGATGGTTCTATGTTATTTTGAGTAAAAAGGTTCCTAATTGTGGATAAATACCCTTAATATGGAAATTAGGTTTTTCTAATGGATAAAGGTGGAATTAATGATAAATCGAGTTCATATGTGAATTAGATCATAATGAACTATGAGTTGTTAATTTGAAAGGAACCAAAAATGATAATTAGGCCTAATGATCTTGTCATAAATTAAAAAGACAAAAATGGTAGAAAAAGAGGCTTAATGGACTTAATTGATGGATAATTGTGCCTTTAATCTGAAAATAAGGTTAAATGTTGTTAAAGGATAACCTTAATATCTTTTGTGAATAATAGATGAATAATTAGGGTTTATGAGTAATTAGGGTTTAAAATAGTAATAAATGAAGGGAAACCCTAATTGCAATGGAAACCCTAAAAGTGGACTAGAAACCCTAGAAAGCGATCTAGGTTTAATAGATCTTGAGGGCTTGGTCAATAATAGGAAATTGAATGATTATTTATAGATCTTGTTGTGTGTGCTTGCTTGCTTGGATTTCTTACTTGCATGGAATAATTCTATCTCAAATCAGCCTAACAAGTATGTGGTTAATTATGGTTAATCGCAATAGTTTCTCGAAGAGTTTCCTGAATGATTCACCGCATTGAATGTAAACTATCAGTTGGATGTTCATACTTGCAAATTATAATGTCACTACGATTATCACAAGTATCTTATAAGTATGTATTTATTGCACCTACATGCCACCCTGATGGATGATGCAAAGAGGTCAAGCCCATGAGGGAAGACCCATGGACACCATGAGTGGTGACCCTAGGCACCAAGCTCGGGATTGAGAAGGTGGCCTATGATATTGCATGACTAGAGGGCACCATGAGTGTTGACCCCATGTACCAAGCTCGGGATTGAGAAGGTGTCCTTAAGTCAATGGAAAAAGTGAAATCTGAAAGGGGGTATGCCAGGGTTAGGGAAAAAGTGGTGGAGAATGTCATACTAAAAATTGTAAATTGGCTTGTTAATTAACTTGATTGTGATAATTAGATTTTTATCCATGTTTGCAAAATTTCAGTTGTCCCCACATGCAAGCATTTTCTAATATGATGACTGACGTTTTGTTTGTCGGTATTTTAGGTACAAGATTGAAAAGGACAAATAATAATGTGGCACATGTGGAATTAAATAAGAATTAAACTACAAAGGAGGATTAGTTAGAATGGACTCCTGATGCGGATAGAAGTAGATATCCCTATTTTTGAAAA
Source organism: Alisma plantago-aquatica (assembly GCA_963693085.1). Lineage (NCBI taxonomy): Eukaryota > Viridiplantae > Streptophyta > Magnoliopsida > Alismatales > Alismataceae > Alisma > Alisma plantago-aquatica. The sequence continues at coordinate 176,904,264 of OY856415.1, read as the reverse complement.
AGCTATACAAAGTTTTATTTTATACCAATTTTCAGTTTCGTCGGTAAAATTTGATAATTGTTATTTATTATTTGTCGAACCTTTTATCCTATTAATTGGGATATGATAATGGCGCTGACCTCTTGGTCTCCCTTAAGTGGGGGTTACTGAGAGGCCGGATCGTTACATTTGGTATCAGAGTATAGGTTCCTCATTTAATCTTTAATAATTATTAAATTTTACAAACTCTGTAGAACCCAAGGGACTTATTAGAGGAATTTTTGAAAGACAGAGGTGTCTAGAAAAGGATCACGTTCTGGGGCTGGCAAGATTTTCTTCCACACTACTAGTCAGAATACGAGGACTCTCAGATTAGTGTGACTATCTGGAAGAAGTCTCGGGATTTGACTCGAAATAAGATACCTTTAGGACTCTCTCATCTTGTTCATCCCTTCTCAACTCAAATTCTATGAAGTACCTTAAGGATTAGGGTTTTCTCTCTTTTCCTCACCATCTTGAGGTATGGGTAAGGTTGATAAGGTCTAAGGAATCCTTCACCAAATTAATGAAAATCATGTAAATAAGATGTCATGGACATAAGCTTCATAGATTAAGCGTAAACTAAAGACTAGATACATGTTTAGGTCGTATGACATATGTTGTCATGCCCTCAGGAGAGACCTGAGGCTAGACCTCCTTGTCAGGAGGATGATTGGAGAAAGTTAGTCTTAGAGGGAGAGACCTCTATTGTAAGTAGAGACATGGCACATCCTCTGAGGATGATGCTAACCCTAACCCTAAGGGGTGGTTAGAGGGGTAGATGACATGATGAGTTAGATGTCATGGAAGACTAGGTGTTTGGATGGACATACTTTGGATGCCATATGAGCCATGAGAGGTTGGATGACTGAGTATCTTTGGCTACCCAACCCTGGGAAGGGTCGTGCATGTTGAGTGAAAGATTACTCCATCATTGATGAGGTTAGAGAAGAAACTATGGAAACCCCCTGATCTTATATGAGCATGGCATTGTAGGCACCCAGAGTACGTCAATAGTGCTGACAGTAGGCTAAAACCCTGGCTAGGAGAGTATGATGGGTAGCTTATGAGATAAGAATAAAGGGCTATGGATGATCTTGAGCAAACATAATAGGGTTCACCCACGTGGAGGTGTGCTTGTGAGCTTGATCTTTCTTAGAGATAGAACCCCTAATAGTGAGCCTGGACCCAAGAAAGTAGGTTGGAAGCCTAAACTCCAAGATTTGAGGAACAGTGGGGAGTTAAGGATGATGCAACCTAAGTGGATGATAGTGGTTTCCTCATGCTTGATCCCTAGAAACTAATGATATCTTGGTTTCCACTAGAGGAACCAAACACTAGAGAGAGAATGATGCTTCTGGTACCTATGGTATGGGTGTTTACCTGTCGAGATGAGACAAAGAGTGCCTTAGACCCTAGGGAGGTCTAAGTAACCAGTTGTGAGGCTTTTTACCTAGTTGGTTTTCCTTGAAGAGGACACAACTCTGAGGTGTTGTTCAAGTAAAAGGATCATGGGAGTACATGACATACCTTGGACACGCTTGATTCGTGGTTAAGAGATTGAGCATGCAGTTGGACACCTAAAGGTGAACCTAGGGTTCCTAGATCTAAGAGGGTAAGTAGTGTACCTAATGCTCATGATTATATTTAAGTATATATAGTTTCGAGCATGGTACTCCTCATGCGTAGAGGAAAAGGAAACCCCTTAAGTTAAAGGTATGCTTGATGAACCCCTCACAACTAAGTTGGTCTAATGTTGAGGATGAGAATAGGTGTGACCCAACATGGTTTTGTGGGTGTCTTCTTGTGCCTTAGTAGCTTGCTAGGGCTAAGAATGCTCATGTGGATGCAGACCCTAAACATAAGGATGCTTGTGGCCTTTGTTACCAAGGTGTAGTTTCCTCCCATCCTGGGAGAGGGACCCTTTTGTAGGGTGTATACCAGTTTTGTTGGTTTTGAGATAACCTAAAGAGGTTTCATAGGATCTTGAGAAGCTAAGTGAAGAGTACATGGTAATAGAATGAACCTGTAGACCCATAATTAACCATCTTTAAGTGCATGTGGATGTGTTACCATGGGAGTAACCGGTATGGGACCTGACCAAGGTAGGCAGGTCGCCATGACCTCTGTGAAAGGATGAAAGACAACCCAAGAATGCAGAGAGAGATGATGAAGGCTTGGGTAAGGTTCTATGTTGGACATGTATTATATTGGAATCATGAGTCTATCCTAGGTTCTGGTGGGGATAAGACCGATGGAAGTGGGAGTTGCCTAATTCCCTAGTTGCACATGACCATAGGGTCGGGAGGTAACAACTATCATTTTCTGAGGGCCATGGGTTAGGAGATTGATCACCTTCATGAACTCATGGGACCCAAAGGGCAGATGAGTAGGGCACTCTCTGGATTCATAAGGGAAGAGGGATGACCCCCAAAAGTGTCAGCACCCTATAGACCTAAAGGAGATGACTAAGGATTGTGTGGTGACCCAAGTAGATTTGAAACTAGTTTTCCATGGAAGTAACTTTAATATCAAGACGATTGTGATGTAGAGATGTATGTGGTACATTTCAACTTATATTTAAAGTTGTACTGGCAAGGTCGGATGTACCATCTCTACTCTTGGAACATGAAGAACTCTATATTTGGACTGTAGCCAAATGCTTATTTCCTCTTGTTAAGGGAATGAGAGATAGGACAGTACGCATGCCATACACCAAGGATAAAGATGATGTGGGTTGGAATGTTGCTACAAGGTATGAGGACAGAGATGATAACATACCCTGGTGGAGTGAATGATATGTGGATGGTTTACAAACATCAAGAGAAATGAGGTAGCCATCTTAGGAGGATGTCTTTATCATGAGCTATGGGTTATACAAGTTAAGTTTGATAACCAAGTGAATGAGCTCTGAATTTCTTGATTAAGATAGACTTAGAGTTTGAGATGAGATGATAAGTGGAATACACATAGGTGTATGTCTTCAACTCTACCTAACACCTAAGGATGTGAAGTGGTAATGGATGCTCTGGATGAGATGCAGCTACCTTGTTTGGATAAAGGATAGAAGAGGTAAGTTTGGCTAGCACTCAGATATAACGAGATCTGTTGAACAAGTTAGTGGTTGTTTGGTTAGCCAACCTAGGCCTTGATGCGATAAAAGGATGGTTGTAGAATCTCAGATACACTTCTTCTGAAAAGAAGGTGATGAGACCTTGACTAAAGAGGTTTAGGGTTTCTGAGGAATCGATCTTGAGAAATCATGATATACAAGGGATCATGATTTTAGTTCATCGTACACCGTGGTACTACTGAGATAGTAAGTTACAATAGTATTTTTGATGCCTAAGATCAAAAGTGTACAAAGATACACGTGGCTCGTCACCATGCACGTCAAGAGGTGAAGGACGAACACCAGTAACCCAGTGTAGTGATATAGAGGATAAAGAGTCCCCAAGAGGGAATGGGATTTCACCACTATGGATGTTTTGGAAAGTCTCCCCTTGACCAAGGAAGGTCAAGATACAATGTGGGTTATGGTAGATCGCCTTACCTAGATGACATGAGAAAGAAAGAGTACTGTCAGGGGACAGATCCGGTTGAACTACATATGAGAGAGATGGTTCAACTACACTATGATGCGAGTTCAAAGGTTCTTGAGTAGGACCTAAAAGTTCACTTCCATGAGGTGGAAGTAGATACACGAAGAACTTGATGTTAGTATAGTTTACCACCCCTTACTAATGGTTAGTATGATTCAGACTAGAGGGTCCGATGAGAGCATGTGTGCTCATTCAGGGTGATACATGGAGACAATTATTAAGATGTGATGTTAACCACCATAGCCTTTTTCGGGATGCAAGAAGTTCTATAGGGAGGTTGTGTCCGTCACCACTTCATTAATATGATGTTTGTGAAGGAGGCCTCACGAAGATCAGAAAAGATCCACAGCGTATGCAGATGAAGTCGCTTTGATCGTGTAATGGTTGAAAGAGAGCCCAGGGGTGACATGAGTCGTGAGCAGATGCAAAGCAGACTTACATGCAGTTCACTGTGGGAGAGTATGTGATGTGAAAATCCGATCCCTCTAAGCTACAACTGAGAAAGTTGAGTCCCCGATATATGGGTCCATTGGAGATGGATTGGTGGAGATGGTTGAGTTTAGCCTTACCCCTCAGGATAACATGATGAATAATGTGTTCCATGAGTCCGATCTAGAGCACTATGTGAGGTACCCAAGCCATGTGCTGAGCCCTGAACCTATTCAACTTTCGAGAGGCTGAAATGTCCTGAGTCACCTATGAGGGTATGATATACTGAGGTAAGAAAGAACTCAGATAGAAGAATATGAGATGATGAAGGTTCTTAGGAAGCACCATGGAAAGGGTGTAGCCACATGGGATCCCTGATGGACGTAAGAAAGGCTTATCCTATTTGTTTGTGTGCCTGTTGGAATTTTGAGGACAAAATTCCTATAAGAGGGGAAGGATGTTACAACCCCAATTTTTGGGTTCATTTGTTAAGAAATGTAATTTCTCATATTAAAGATATTTTGAATAAATGGATTTTGTTTACAATAGCCTTGATGGTTGTTTTGTGGGCTTTATTGGGTATTGGGCCCAATAATAAGGAAAAGAAAAAGGAAACTCCATTATTAAATAAGAAAATGGAGAAATTAAAGATGTAGAAATCTCTAAAAGACAAAGGAATGATATCCAAAGTTGGATTTCATGCCTCTTGGGTTCATTGGGATCCAAGGAGTCCAAAGTTGCAAAGATAATGCAACTAGAAAAGAAAAGATCAATTATATATTTCTTTATTAAGAAAGAAATTTAAAACAATGATAAAATGTGAGAAATAAGTGAAAAGAGGTATCTTTAATGGATATTCGTATCCATGAGGATTCTAATGTTAAAAGGAATTCCAATAAGGAAAATAAAAAGAGAGATAATGAGAAATCCTCAAAAAGAGATATTTTAATATAAAAAATAAGTAGAATATTTGAAATAAAGGAGGTAATGCCAGAAATAAAGAGAGAAGTGAGGGTTTGGTCATGATGGTAATAATTCGAACCTCACTTACTTTCTTGGATTACAAGGAATAGAAATAATGGGAAATAAGAAAATAAGAAAGATAAAATAGGTGAGAAATATATATATTTGAGTAATATCTTGCACCCAAATAAAAGGCACGTTTTCTTTTAGATAATCAACCCAAATTTGGTAGAGAGGTATATTAAATTGTTACTAAGTTTCTCTCTAAATTTGGTATTAATTGGACACTCGGTTTAAGAGATATGGATTTCCGAAAATCCCTAAAATAAATGGATTGTGTGACTTATAATCGTGGGATCGAGATCCGATGATCAAGAGATCATCACCTACCTCAGGACAAATAAGGAAAGTCAGAACCGTAGAGAAGAGTTTTCCAAATCGGATTTCTTGCAAGCAAAGACACGTCAGAGGCAGCAAACATTCCCAATAGATCTGGGGGATCAATCCGAGTTGATCTACCCCTAGTTTCCCTATGTTTCGTTGCCTCTAGGCATTTTACCCAATTTGGGGCTTCTCGACGGCCATGTGTGGACCTATATATATAAGAGGGGGGATACACACTGTGTGCATAGCCCCAGAACACCCTTGTGAGTCTGCGATGATGAAGTAAGTCGATAAGAGCAACAAATTGCAGAAAAACCTCTGTCAAGAAGCATGGCCAGGCTGCACATCCTGCTGGAGAAAAGCTTCTTTGACCAGGCAACATGGTACACCATCAAAGCATCCAAGAGTCCCATTGACTATGGTTGGTCCCAGTAGAGTTGCAACCGAATTAGCTCAGTCTCGGAGGCCCTAGAGCCCAACATCAACAGCTTGGTTGACTGGGCGGAGTACTACTCGCGGGAGGCGAGCCTGCGCGTGAGGTAGGAGAAGAACAGGGGAAAAGGCCCCTCTGCCCCCGACTATCGTAAAGGAACCAGAGGGCGAGCATGTCTTTTGACATGGTTTGCACCCAACCCACACAGAAATAAAAAAGGCTTCGTTTGGCTGACATGGCGGCCATAGATTGGCCCAAAGGTAATAACCTTGCTAAAATCGTATCTGTTGCTAGAAAACTCAGACGAGGAAAGTTTATACATGAAAATTTATTAGAAAAATATGAGGAACACAATAAAATTGGTTAAGAACCTGAATCTATTCATATTTACAAAAGTACGTTAATCTAATGAAAAGTTCTTATGTATTAGATTAAGAAACCCTAATTGAGCATATTGGTTAAGTTCATGTTGCTTAATTAATGAAATTGAGTAATTGCAACCTGTTGAAAAGTTAATTACAAACTTGAACATGATCTAGATGTTTCTTTCATGATTTAGGGTTTTTACCTCATATGCAAATGATTAAGCTTTTAGAAACCCTAATTTAGGGTAAAAGAGGATAAGATCATAGTTAATTTGAAAAATGTGAAAATATGTTGTTAAATGATGATTCTAAGTTATTTTGAGTATAAAGGTTCCTAATTGTGGATAATTACCCTTAATATGGAAAATTAGGGTTTTCTAATGGATAAAGGTGGAATTAATGATAAATTGAGTTCATATGTGAATTAGATCATAATGAACTATGAGTTGTTAATCCGAAAGAAACCAAAAATGATAATTAGGCCTAATGATCTTGTCATAAATTAAAAAGACAAAAATGGTAGTAAAAGATGCTTAATGGACTTAATTGATCGATAATTGTGCCTTTAATTTGAAAATAAGGTTAAATGTTGTTACAGGATAACCTTAATATCTTTTGTGAAGAATAGATGAATAATTAGGGTTTATGAGTAATTAGGGTTTAAAATAGTATGAAGGGAAACCCTAATTGCAATGGAAACCGTAAAAGTGGACTAGAAACCCTAGAAAGTGAGCTAGGTTTAATAGATCTGGATGGCTTGGTCAATAATAGGAAATTGAATGATTATTTCAGGATCTTGTTGTGTGTGCTTGCTTGCTTGGATTTCTTACTTGCATAGAATAATTCTGTCTCAAATCAGCCTAACATGTATGTGGTTAATTATAGTTAATTGCACTAGTTTACCGAAGAGTTTCCCGAATGATTCACCGCATTGAATGCAAATTATCAGTTGGATGTTCATACTTGCAAATTATAAGGTCACTATGATTATCACAAGTATATTATAAGTATGTATTCTCGCACCTACATGCCACCCTGATGGATGATGCAAAGAGGTCAAGCCTAGGAGGGAAGACCCATGGGCACCAAGCTCAGGATTGAGAAGGTGGCCTATGATATTACATGACTAGAGGGCACCATGAGTGGCGACCGCAGGTACCAAGCTCGGGATTGAGAAGGTGGCCTTAAGTCAATGGCAAAAGTGACACCCTAAAGGGGGTATGCCAAGGTTAGGGCAAAAGTGGTGGAGAATGTCATACTAAAAAGTGTAAATTGGCTTGTTAATGAACTTGATTGTGATAATTAGATTTTTATCCATATTTGCAAAATTTTGGTTGTCCCCACATACCAGCATATTCCGATATGCCGACCAAAATTTTGTTTGTCGGTGTTTTAGGTACAAGATTGAAAAGGACAAATAGTAAAGTGGCACATGTGGAATTAAATAAGAAATAAATTACAAAGGATGATTAGTTAGAATGGACTCCTTATGAGGATTGAAGTAGATATCCCTATTTTCGGAAAAGGTATGCAAAGTTTTATTTTATACCAATTTTCAATTTAGTCGGTAAAATTTAGTAATTATTATTGATTATTTGTCGAACCTTTGATCCTGTTAATTGGGATAATGGCTCTGACCTCTTGGTCTCCCTTAATTGGGGGTTACCGGGAGGCGGGGTTGTTACATAAGGTAAGGATTCTCATTCAATATGAGTCTCCAAGTAATCCTAATAGGATATGCTACACGACTGAATTACACATTCTCTTAAGCCTTGGGTTGTTTGAGGTGTACCACTCAGCTGCCATCCGACCACTACAAAGTCACAATCAGTTGTATACAAGATCTTGGAGAATAAAAACCCTAAGATATCTTCCCATCATCCAGAATGAGTCTATAATAGTGACATAATAGTGAAACCACAAAACATCCTAGTCTGCCCTGGGTACACAAGACACAACACTAGAAAATAGGGTGTTCAACCCTTAATTCT
>OY856415.1:176443579-176891079 GCA_963693085.1 Alisma plantago-aquatica | reverse complement strand
AGTCGGGAACTTACTTCCACGTTCTTCCAAATCATTGGCTAGTTCTTTTCCTGGGGACATTTCATCCAGGCTTTTTGAACTCATCTAAACCCCTACATGTTAATGTAACACAATACATTGCATAATTAAATAGTAATGTAATAACATATGTTAACGGATATGAAAATGAAATATTTCTCACCGGAATAATGCCATTTTCATTGTGTGTCCATATTTTGGATTCAATTTAGTCCCCTTAAGATCCAGATAATAGATAGTGAACGTCTTGGAGACAACAACTAGTAATTCCCAATGCGTACCCCTAGAGGTAAAAAAGTTAAAAATTAATAACTAAAAATCCACAATAAAATTTAATTTTCTTAAGTCCAAATTATAAGCAAAGTAAACTTACTACACATTGAATGGAGCTATTATCGCCGTCTTCTTATTTTGACCAAAATTTGTAAAAGCATCACAACAATATTGTTGAACTGACGAAGGGTCTTTAGCTACTAGACTAATCAAAGATGGAATCAAAAATCCTACATGTTCAAATGAAAAATCTGCACATATCTTGTCTAAGTAGCTACAAAACATGTATTACGTAGGCATTAATATATAAGAAACTAGATCACCAGATACTACACAAGGTATATGTATGTATAAATAAGATCTCACCTTATCCTTAGCTCTATAACAGATGTATTCAGCCAATCATAGCGAAACAACTCCAAAATATCTCATATAAATAGTTTATTTTCGTATGATTGTCCTGTATCATCCGCATCTATAAAAATAGTTATAGGGCAATTTATATCATGTTCGACTAACCATATTTCCATACCCCTACAATTAGGACCTAACGGGATAGGTAGGTCCTGTGGAACCCAACTTAGTAATGTAGGATGTGGAGGCCTAGATGTCCTGGGTGTCTTCTTTTTAACCTATATATATAATTTCAGATCAATTGGCCTCATATACACACACTAACAATTTAACGTAATGTAAATTTACCATGCAATTTCATTATAGACGATATCCGCTTTTGGCCACAATATCACTCCGCCTTCTGCCTCACCAAGCGTTTCACAATTTGGGTGGGCATATGGCAATGGAAGATCCATCCAACTCGGGAATATACATAGCGGGCTCACACGAACCCAACCATCTGGTAATGGAGACCCATGAAACATTTCCCCTTTGTAGGGATGGGTAAGCCGATGCCTCTACAATGACATATTCTTTACTTTTTAGATGGCATGGATTTAGCCACTACAAATTTATGTAAAGAATGTTATATACATATATACATGTCATCTTGAAAACATATCATCTTGAAAAGTCTAGCTACTATATAATAAAAATACTTACAGCGGATGTGCTAGGTGGTGGGTCTACATGATTACTACTCCCAACCTCTGCAGTAGGAGTAGAGTGGGACGCCATAGGTACTGTCTGAGTGGCAGACAGAGATGCCTGCCACTTTCTCATTGCTTCAAGGAGTGTCTTATCAACTGCTTCCTTGACTCTCTTATCAACTACTTCATCGACTCTCCTATCAACTATCTTATCTACATATACATGGATAAAAGAAATGTTAGCTTCTGATTATTGAACTCCCTTTTACGGTAACATTATAAAAAAAGAATAGGTTACATCTTCTTGTGAAATTCCCACTTTTGGGACATGTTCGCGCTGGGATGGCCCAAAGAACGCTTTGATGCTCACACCAAAGCCTACAGCCCTAACACGTCTAGGATGCTCTGGGTTACCCAAAGAAACTCTCAATTCATCCCTTGTGCCCTCAGGGATGAACTTACCTTGTTTCCTCAGCTCATGCAGCTCCCGCTAATCGCCATCAACAGAAATTGGTAAGTAAGTAAACACCACAAATAATCAATATTCGAAAGATTGCTCTAAGAGTTGTATTTTACCATTTTGTAGTTGCCTCAGCAGTTGTGGGATTCCTTATTTCTCCCTTCTTATTTTGCCTCCCAGCTATCCAAACATCATGGTGAGGTAGAGGTGTGGTACCTATAGTAGAAGACTCCTGAGTAGCAGCAAACTGAGCAGTAGACTCAGCCTGTAGTCTTTGGCAAATGCCTACATACCCCTTTGGACCCATTGTGTGGTCATGCATATTCAGTACGCCTTGCTCTTTGCGCATCACTGAGGGCCTAGTTAGTATGCACATTGATTTGGTTAGTAACACTAAATGTTAATCTTGAATAGGTGAATACAACATATATTAATTAAATTGGGAGTGATGCCTAATACATTGAATTCATCAGTTTTTCTTGAAGCAACAAACGCATTCCATTCTTCTGGGTCTAGGAAGTTCCACTGTTCAGTGGCTGTCTTCTTCCTCTTGTCACCTTCTTTTATGTATTCTCAGGTGAGATTTGTCGTATAATTCCTTAGGAACCTCCCACAATTTTACATCACACATTTATGATGTAGCTTTTCATCCAATGCAAATATTGTTGGGTTTTAGTGGAGGTAGAGAAGGCAGTGGAAACAAAAAAATTTCTCCTCCCCTGAACCCAAGACAAGGAAACTTGTCAACGTCTATACAATAGGAAAGGAAGGTTTGTGGAATCATACCTTGTCCCGAGGCTTGCTTGGAAAAAATACCTCACGCCTTGTGCGGTCTTCAACTGTGATCTTAGACGGTGTCTGTGCAGCTCCTAGTCGCACTGGGACTGACGACTCCTGGTCTCACCGGGACTGTCGGGATTGACAGTTGTCCTCCGAGCGGCAGAAATCTCCCGCCTCTGAAGTAGTCCACACGGACCACCTGAAACTCCAATCTCCTTGTCCCACAAGGAATTGCAAGGAGTCACACCCTCCTGTCAGCGTACTAGTCGCCAACACACTCTCCTGCTACCAGTTGCTTTCTGTAGTTGTCTTTCCCTTGATATGCCTCCCTTATCGGACAGCACTTGCTCGGGCTCTCTCAGTTACCAAAACCAGAGAGAACAAAAACTTCACAGAGTAACTGGTTGCACTGAGTTGTTCTCTGAGAAGCCCCCAATACCCCTATATATAGGAGGGTCATGGGACATTATTCTCTATCCCGAGCAATGCGGGACTAAAGCAGGAGTAGAAGGGTTCGAGATTTTCCACAAAAACAACCAACTGGGTGACCTGAACCGATCGTTTCACAACTGAAACAGTCGGTTGGGGACCTGAGCCGATCGGTTGACACCTCAACCGATCGTTTGGGACCCATGAAAAGGTCGGTTCACTTCTGAACCGATCGGTTCGTGGTCCTGATCAGTTCCCGATTGACTTTCCTTCTTTTGTTTCGAATCGGTATCAAATACTAATCCTTGTTCCAATCAAATTGGGCAAGTGAAACAAAAATAAATTTCTCACCAATCCTATTTTCTCAACTTGCTCGGTTGCACCAGTTGAGCCGATCGGTTCAACACTGAACCGATCGTATCACTCTATCCATGAGCCAATCGACTCACCACCTGAGCGGATCGGTTCACCAAGCTCAGCCGATCGGTTCATCACATGAGCTGATCGGTTGGGAGTGCAGATTGTGTAGAAATAGTCAATTGCAGTTTCAATCAATCCGATACTCTAATCAATAGATCCAACACCTTGAATACTATAATTTTGAGCTATCAATTAATTGAGTGTTTAATTGAACTATGAAACTCCTTTAGTAATCAATCTAAACATAAGTTATGGACAAAACTCCTCTTCCAGGTTAAATCCTATGTGTGTGACCCTGTAGTTCCTTTTTCACGTTGGCAGTGAAAGTCCATAACACTTATGACTTCACAAGCAAAGAGCGGTGCCTAGTCACACATCAGTGCTACCCAAGTGAAATAGAAAGTTGGAGAACAACTTTCAATCCTACAATCCGTGAATGGTGTTACAGTGAATGTATAATTCCTTTGTCACTGATATCCCGAATCAACTCGAGGCATGAAACAGTCATCCTATCAACGTTCATTCACTTTCTTGATCTCAGAGTAGATTGGAAGAGATATGTATTACATCAATACCACATACTGATTCACACATGCATGCACACCTTTCTCAATCCTACTCATCAAGTGGCCATGGATATCAAACTCCCTCAGGAGGGACAAATCCCATATCTATCACTCACCCCCCAAAAGCCCCATGTGTCAAAGCCACCCAATCATCACCTTTATAACAACCCATGTTTCAGGACTGTGTTTGATGATGTCAAAGTTTACCCAATGACATGTGTTGAGTGTAGTGATTTTAGGTCAAAGAATCACATTCACCACCATCACTGTGAGTACTGACTGTGACTACCATGTCATGGTTCCATTTGTCAAACTCACAGTGGGTATGTGCAGTACACTTGTTCTCTAACAAGTACCTATGTGTTTGGTTTGATATCTCTATATCATGACTAACGAGATTCTGTCATCAACCAACACCACAATCTAGTCTTGTGTGTCATTGCTGTCTATCTACCTTCCACAATGACATCCGACTAGGGACATAACAAGAATGTACAAACTCTTAGCATCTGTATGATCTCATCGTTCAGGTCATGAACCTGAAGGCATACGTCATTGAGTACTGTCATTCTCTAGAAATTCAATCTGTTCTATCACTATCTCAAATGACTGAACCAGAAAGAATTGGAAGCTTGCCTTTGATGTTTATCAAATCAATCTTAATGTATCCCACCAATCATCCCATGATTGGATCTCAGGGCATACATACCAACAGACTCCCACTTGCACTGTGAGCCAATCACCCTTTGAATCATATTCATAGTGATTTTCAAACATGTCCCATAAGTTATTGTGCTCTTGTGCGAACATAGTGAGTTATGGCAACACCTTGCCAAAGTCAGTATCAATTGCATGTCTCACATCTCTTCTCTATACATCACACGTATGAGATTGAGCTACCTTAATATGCGATCTAGTATTCCTATGATAACCTTTAGCCACATTGCATGATCAAGGATTCCATACTTGTCATCAATGTCAGGAATTTCTATAAGTTCATCTCTAGGAACTCCTAGATCCATATAGTATCCACTGTTGTTCTCTAACACATAGATACTCGACATTTCCTTTTAAACAAACTTTCACTTTTATATATCCTATATATATTTTGCGATTGATTTTGTCCTTTTCAGAAGTTCGCATCAATGTAACTCTTTACATTGAACTCTTCCTTATCTCCATAGAACTAGTACTTCACAAGTACTTATCAACTTCTCATGGTTTCTAGTAACCCTTACTGGAAGTAGACAGACATCCACTCGTCATGTCCCACATACGAGTTATCAGGATGAGCACATCATATTGTCATGTCCTACATACAAGATGATGAATGCATTTATTCTTGCCATGTCCATACATGGAAGATGATGGGATGATTACATAAATGATAGATCCATATCTATTCTTAGTGTTCACATTTTTCATAAGAATTGGTCACTTGGCCTTGGGATACTAACTCCATGTAACATGGTCATGTTTTCTCCCACTGAATCTGTGCACACTGAACCCTTCAGTACATATTGCCAATGTATGCTTTCTCTTTTCCAGGTCAAGAGGTTTTCGAGAACTATCTCTATAGATCTCTATTCCTATCACATAGGAAACATCTCTATTTTCCTTAAAAAATAATTTCCACTTTGGATTTCCATCTAGAACATTTCCATTTCACATCAATATGTGGAATGTGAATACGCTCCCACTAAATCACAGATCCCTTCTTTATCTTTGACATATCAGTAAAACCCTTTGACTATATCATCACAGTAAAGATCCAATTCTGAGTTGCTTGTACTCAATCAATCACATTGATTAGTCCATTGTAACTTATAGACTTCATTTGTATTAGTGGATTCATAAACCTTACAGGTTGTGTCACATACACATCCTTGTTTTATTCCTCACAGGAATACGGTTTTAGTATATGTATGCAAAATGTCTTAGTCATTAAGTTACAATCAACAAGCATCATCCTTTTCAAATGTTATCCATGTGTCTTAACAATTAAGACTTATTTGCACTTATGGATTTCTATCCAATGGGTGCTACCATCAAGGTCATACCTTATGGTTCACATGGAAGTCATTTAGGATATAATGGTTATAAACCATAACTCAAAATTAGGTTCCTCATATTCATCTAGATAGTTGACTCATCACATGACCAACTCATCACATAGATAATTGAGGTGTTTCTGTCATGGATATAAGAACTCACAACCCTTGTGACTCTTAGTGTCCTTTATTAGTGTAGGGTATTCTTTATTTAAGAAGAATTCTGTTATTTAATAATCATTCTCTAACTCCTTAGAGTATGACTCCTTCTTGATTTAGATGTCACCATGCCTTAATCATGAGATCACTATGATACACTATCATAATCACTCATAAGTATCTCAAACATTTGGTCCAAGTATTTCATTCATTGATCTCATCAAGAATTAACACTTTACCAAATTCATACTTCATCTATGATATCCTTGAACATTTCAAGATATTCATATTGGTATTTCTCTAAACACCACTTGAAGTATTAGCATTCGCTCCAATAGGTATGTAAATACATCACATGTATTATACCTAATAGGATAATCATTCTCCCACTACCACTAGTGAAGATTGATTAATCATGTCCAAGATATTCATGTCTCTTACTGGTTTTCTAACCAAAAGAGTCTAGATCTATCCATCACATGGAAACTAGAAATGAATTTCTCAGGATTGATGCTAATTTGTTTGAGTTATCAATAACTTTCAGGTATCATTTTATCTTATGCGTATCAAATACCACAAGATAAACAAGGCATTGCCACAAAGATCATATCTTTTAAAGAATGAAACATCAACTTTATTAATTGCCATCATTGTCATACAATATGCAAAAATAAAGTGTTTCTATCTATTGGCAAATATGAAATAGCAGTTCATAACTATATTACATGCCTTTAAGGCTGAAAAATAAACTAAAGTACTCCTATCAATGGCAGCAACACTTGTCGCATTTATTGAGTGCTTTACACTTTACATCTTGGTATCATATACCTCAAAAGTGTTTCAAGTTTATTTCCATGACACCTTTATGTGGAGACGACAATTGCCTCCTTCTTCTTTTGTTCTTCTAGATAGAGAGGACAATTCCTTTTTCAATGTCCTGGCTTTTAACAATGGTGGCAATTTCCTTTCTTGGTCACACCCCGTTTGGCCTTGAGAGCTGAAGACGACTTGGACTCCTGGCTAGCATCAGAACCTTACTTAGCCTTGCCCTTGCCATTTCACTTGTACTTGCCTTTCTTGCCCGTGATCACCATCACAGACTTAGGCTTGTCCTTTTTCGTCTGTGTCTCGACTGTCCTCAACATGCCCAACAACTCTGACAGTGGCCTATCAAAGTTGTTCATGTTGTAGTTCATCACAAACTGACTGTAAGATTCTGGCAACGATTGCAGTATCACATCAGTAGCCAACTCTTGGCTCAGTGGAAATCCCAGTCTAGTCATGTTCTCCACATACCCAATCATCTTGAGTGTGTGAGGACCAAATGGATCTCCTTCTGTCATGACGCACTTGAATAGTGCCCTTGAAACATCATATCTCTCTTGCCGTGCTTGATCTTCATACATGTTCCTGAGATGCTGAACCATCTCAATGACACCCATGTTCTCATGTTGTCTCTGTAAATCGTGGTTCATAGAGCACAACATCAAGCACTTTGCATCAATGGCATCATCAAAATGCTTCTTGTAAGCATCCCTTTCTGTCTTTGGTGCATTAGGAGCAGGTTCCTCTGGAATTGGAGTCTCCAGGACATAGAGCTTTCACTCTTGAGTGAGAACAATTCTCAATGTTCTATACCAGTCGTGGAAGTTTGTCCCAGTTAGCTTGTCCTTTTCAAGGACCGATCGCAAAGAAAAGTGATTGTTGTTTGTTGCCATTTGTACTGCAAAAGGAAAATATGCAATTTTAGTCCAAAACTCATTTTTGACTTATTTTATTGATTTGAAAATTTGACGATATAATTAGGCCTTTAATTAATTATCGCTCCCACTATTTTACTTCAAATTGATAGCCCTCACCATCAATTCGGAAGATTGCAACGTACAACCTTCTAGTGGGAAAGATCCTAAAATCCTCTAAGTCATGGGCCAGCTAGGGCTGTCACCCACAACTTAGATCTCTCAGGTAGGCAACTTTTGCCAATTGCATCATATGCAACTCTTCTTAAGATGTCATATGAAACTCCTTGCCATGAACATCTCCGTGCCTCAAGGTGATAGATCCTATCTAGGTCACCTTGTTAAGTCCGACTCAAAGCAAACACGATGAATATGCATCCTGCTAGAGCAGACCCACACATTCATCCTTCACGCTTCCACAAGATAGACGGTGCACCACGCTAGGGCGTGCCCACACTTGGTCGATCAAGCTTTTCACGTGTGTCGCATTTGGAAGGCATCTATAACTTAATATTTTATTGAGGTATTTGGTTTTTATATACATATACATATCCAATCACCACAATACATAGTACGTATCATATACATGCTATATCCCATAGAAAACATGTGAAATGATAAAAGCGATGATTATGGCCATCCTAATGTGATTCCTCAAGCCAAGAGGAATCACGGTCATCTAGGTCTACATAACATGCAACCTGTACAAGATGAACTCTGTGCTTTGCCTTTCTGGGTGTGATCAATTCATCACATGAACGATTGGCTCGCCATCAGACTGGTCGGTTGGGTGCCACCAGCCAATCGGTTGGCTCCTCCAACCAATCAGTTTGCCTGGTCATCGTGCATCTCCTTCTAGCTGACACCTGCTCGTCTCGCTCCTCGAACCGGTCATCAACCGATCGGCTCACTCCTTGAACCGATCGTCTGGAACATCAACCGATCAGTTCACTCCTTGAACCGATCGTCTCAGCTGTCGTCTGGATGTCCGCCGTTCTTCAACATAACAAGAAATAAAATTCTATCCTATTTTACATTATAAAAGGAGAAACATCGAGTTACATTCGAGGGGAGCAAAGGTAGGAAAGAAATCTCAAATTATTTTGAGTTACATCAAGAATAGGAGAAGGAAGATCGGTGCGTAGACCGAGATGCAAGCAACCACATACAACCATACACAAATAGGGTTTATTGGCCATAACCACGCTATACATCCACCACAAAAAATGTTTAAGGAAGACGCATATCGTGTGCATTAATATTACATATCATATATGTTATATTGGGATTTTTGGATTTAGGATTGGACATGCATTAAGCCAATTTTATTCGCATCGTATGCAATAAATAAAGGCGACAAACCAAAATCGATCATATTGATAATCCTAAAGTATAGTGCAGTTGACGTGGCTCTGATACCATTGTTGGGTTTTAGGGGAGGCAGAGAAGGCAGTGGAAACAAAAAAATTTCTCCTCCCCCGAACCAAAGACAAGGAAACGCGTCAACGTCTATACAATAGGAAAGGAAGGTTTGTGGAATCATACCTTGTCCCGAGGCTTGCTCGGCGACAATACCTCACGCCTTGCGCGGTCTTCACCTCCGATCTTAGACGGTGTCTGTGCAGCTCCTGGTCGCACCGTGACTGACGACTCCTGGTCTCACCGGAACTGTCGGGATTGACAGTTGTCCTCCGAGTAGAAAAAATCTCCCGCCTTTGAAGTAGTCCACACGGACCACCTAGAACTCCAATATCCTTGTCCCACAAGGAATTGGAAGGAGTCGCACCCTCCTGTCAGTGTACTAGTCGCCAACACACTCTCCTGCTACCAGTCACTTTCTACAGTTGTCTTTCCCTTACTGTGCCTCCCTTATCGAGTAGCACTTGCTCGGGCTCTCTCGATTACCAAAACCAGAGAGAAAGACAACTTTACAAAGCAACTGGTTGCACTGAGTTGTTCTCTGAGAAGCCCCCAATACCCCTATATATATATAGGATGGTTATGGGACAGGGTTCTCTATCTCGGGCAATGCGGGACTAAAGTAGGAGTAGAAGGGTTCGAGATTTTCCACAGAAACAACCAACTGCGTGACCTGAACCGATCGTTTCACAACTGAAACGTTCAGTTGGGGACCTGAGTCGATCGGTTGACACCTCAACCGATCATTTGGTACCCATGAAATGGTCGGTTCACTTCTGAATCGATCAGTTCATGGTCCTGATCAATTCCCGATTGACTATACTTCTTTTGTTTCAAATCGGTATCAAATACTAATCCTTATTCCAATCAAATTGGGCAGGTGAAACAAAAAGAAATTTCTCACCAATCCTATTTTCCCAACTTGCTCGGTTGCACCAGTTGAGTCGATCGGTTCAGCACTTGAACCGATCGTTTCACTCTGTCCATGAGTCGATCGACTCACCACCTGAGCCGATCGGTTCACCAAGCTCATCCGATCGGTTCATCACATGAGCTGATCGGTTGGGAGTGCAGAATGTGCAAAACAGTCAAATGCAGTTTCAATCAATCCGATACTCTAATCAATCGATCCAACACCTTGAATACTATGATTTTGAGCTATCAATTAATTGATTGTTTAATTGAACTACTAAACTCCTTTAGTAATCAATCTAAACATAGTTTGTGGACAAAACTCCTCTTCCAGGTTAAATCCTATGTGTGTGACCCTGCAGGTCCTTTTTCACATTGGCAGTGAAAGTCCATAACACTTATGACTTCACAAGCAAAGAGCAGTGCCTAGTCACACATCAGTGCTACCCAAGTGAAATAGAAAGTTGGAGAACAACTTTCAATCCTACAATCCGTGAATGGTGTTACAGTGAATGTATAATTCCTTTGTCACTGATATCCCGAATGAACTCGAGGCATGGAACAGGCATCCTGTCAATGTTCATTCACTTTCTTGATCTCAGAGAAGATTGGAAGATATATGTATGACATCAATATCACATACTGATTCACACATGCATGCACACCTTTCTCAATCCTACTCATCAAGTGGCCATGGATATCAAACTCCCTCGGGAGGGAAAAATTCCATATCTATCACTCACCCCTCAAAAGCCCCATGTGTCAAAGCCACCCAATCATCACCTTTATAACAACCCATGTTTCAGGACTGCGTTTGATGATGTCAAAGTGTACCCAATGACATGTGTTGAGTGTAGTGATTTTAGGTCAAAGAATCACATTCACCACCATCAATGTGAGTACTGACTGTGACTACCATGTCATGGTTCCATGTGCCAAACTCACGGTGGGTCTATCTGGTACACTTGTTCTCTAACAAGTACCTATGTGTTTGGTTTGATATCTCTATATCATGACTAATGAGATTATGTCATCAACCAACACCACAATCTAGTCTTGTGTGTCATTGCTGTCTATCTACCTTCCACAATGACATCCGACTAGGGACATAACAAGAATGTACAAACTCTTAGCATCCGTATGACCTCATCGTTCAAGTCATGAACCTGAAGGCATACATCATTGAGTGTTGTCATTCTCTAGACATTCAATCTATTCTATCACTATCTTAAATGACTGAACCAGAGAGAATTGGAAGCTTTCTTTTGATGTTTATCAAATCAATCTTAATGTATCCCATCAATCATCCCATGATTGGCTCTCAGGGCATACATACCAAAAGACTCCAACTTGCACTGTGAGCCAATCACCCTTTGAATCATATTCATAGTGATTTTCAAACATGTCCCACATGTTATTGTGCTCTAGTGCGAACATAGTGGGTTATGGCAGCACCTTGCCAAAGTCAGTATCAATTGCATGTCTCACATCTCTTCAGTGTACGTCACACATATGAGATTGAGCTGCCGTAATATGCGATCTAGTATTCCTATGCTAACCTTTAG
The DNA here is from genome assembly GCA_963693085.1 of Alisma plantago-aquatica. NCBI lineage: Eukaryota > Viridiplantae > Streptophyta > Magnoliopsida > Alismatales > Alismataceae > Alisma > Alisma plantago-aquatica. The sequence continues at coordinate 176,879,242 of OY856415.1, read as the reverse complement.
CCACATTGCATGAACAAGGATTCCATACTTGTCATCAATGTTAGGAATATCTATAAGTTCATCTCTATAAACTCCTAGATCCATATAGTATCCACTGTTGTTCTCTAACACACGGATACTCGGCATTTCCTTTTAAACGAACTTTCACTTTTATATATCCTATATATATTTTGCGATTAATTTTTCCTTTTTGGAAGTTCACATCAATGTAACTCTTTACATCGAACTCTTCCTTATCTCCATAGAACTAGTACTTCACAAGTACTTATCAAGTTCTCATGGTTTCCAGTAACCCTTACTGGAAGTAGACAGACATCCACTCGTCATGTCCCACATACGAGTTATCAGGATGAGCACATCATATTATCATGTCCTACATACAAGATGATGAATGCATTTTATTCTTGCCATGTCTATACATGAAAGATGATGGTATGATTACATACATGATAGATCCATATATATTCTTATTGTTCACATTCTTCATAAGAATAGGACACTTGGCCTTGGGATACTAACTGCATGTAACATGGTCATGTTTTCTCCCACTGAATCTGTGCACACTGAACCCTTCAGTACAGCTTGCCAATGTATGCTTTCTCTTTTCTAGGTCAAGAGGTTTTCGAGAACTATCTCTATAGATCTCTATTCCTATCACATAGGAAACATATCTATTTTCCTTAGAAAATAATTTCCACTTTGGATTTCCATTCTAGAACATTTCCATTTCACATCAATATGTGGAATGTGAATACGCTCCCACTAAATCATAGATCCCTTCTTTATCTTTGAGATATCAGTCAAACCCTTTGACTATATCATCAAGACAAAGATCCAATTCAGAGTTGCTTGTACTCAATCAATCACATTGATTAGTCCATTGTAACTTATATACTTCATTTGTATTAGTGGATTCATAAACCTTACATGTTGTGTCACGTACACATCCTTGTTTTATTCCTCACAAAAATGTGGTTTTAGTATCCATATGCCAAATGTCTTAGTCATTAAGTTACAATCAACAAGCAACATCCTTCTCAAATGTTATCCATGTGTCTTAACACTTAAGACTTATTTGCACTTATGGATTTCTATCCAATGGGTGCTAACATCAAGGTCATTAACTTATGGTTCACATGGAAGTCATTTAGGATATAATGGTTATAAACCATAACTCAAAATTAGATTCCTCATATTGATCTAGATAGTTGACTCATCACATGACCAACTCATCACATAGATAATTGAGGTGTTTCTGTCAAGGATATAAGAACTCACAACCCTTATGACTCTTAATGTCCTTTATTAGTGTAGGGTATTCTTTATTTAAGAAGAATTCTGTTATTTGATAATCATTCTCTAACTCCTTAGAGTATGACTCCTTCTTGATTTAGACATCACCATGCCTTAATCATGAGATCACTATGATGCACTATCATAATCACTCACAAGGATCTCAAACATTTGGTCCAAGTATTTCATTCATTGATCTCATCAATAATTAACACTTTACCAAATTCATACTTCATCTATGATATCCTTGAACATTTCAAGATATTCATATTGGTATTTCTCTAAACACCACTTGAAGTATTAGCATTCGCTCCAACAGGTATGTAAATACATCACATGTATTATACCTAATAGGATAATCATTCTCCCACTACCACTAGTGAAGATTGATTAATCATGTCCAAGATATTCATGTCTCTTACTGGTTTTCTAACCAAAAGAGTCTAGATCTATCCATCACATGGAAACTAGAAATGAATTTCTCAGGATTGATGTTAATTTGTTTGAGTTATCAATAACTTTTAGGTATCATTTTATCTTATGCGTATCAAATACCACAAGATAAACAAGGCATTGCCACAAAGATCATATCTTTTAAAGAATGAAACATCAACTTTATTAATTGCCATCAATCTCACACAATATGCAAAAATAAAGTGTTTCTATCTATTGGCAAATATGAAATAGCAGTTCATAACTCTATTACATGCCTTTAAGGCTGAAAAATAAACTAAAGTACTCCTATCTATGGCGGCAACACTTGCCCAATTTATTGAGTGCTTTACACTTTACATCTTGGTATCATATACCTCAAAAGTGTTTCAAGTTTATTTCCATGACACCTTTATGTGGAGACGACAATTGCCTCCTTCTTCTTTTGTTCTTCCAGATAGAGAGGACAATTCCTTTTCCAATGTCCTAGATTTTAACAATGGTGGCAATTTCCTTTCTTGGACACGCCCCCTTTGGCCTTGAGAGCTGAAGACGACTTGGACTCCTGGCTAGCATCAGAACCTTTCTTAGCTTTGCCCTTGCCCTTGCACTTGGACTTGCCTTTCTTGCCCGTGATCACCATCACAGACTTAGGCTTGTCCTTCTTCATCTGTGTCTCGGCTGTCCTCAACATGCCCAACAGCTCTGACAGTGGCCTATCAAAGTTGTTCATGTTGTAGTTCATCACAAATTGACTGTAAGATTCTGGCAACAATTGCAGTATCACGTCAGTAGCCAACTCTTGGCTCAGTGGAAATCCCAGTCTAGTCAGGTTCTCCACATACCCAATCATCTTGAGTGTGTGAGTACCAACTGGATCTCCTTCTATCATGATGCACTTGAACAGTGCCATTGAAACATCATATCTCTCTTGCCATGCTTGATCTTCATACATGTTCCTGATTTGCTGAACCATCTCAATGACACCCATGCTCTCATGTTGTCTCTGTAACTCGTGGTTCATAGAGCACAACATCAAGCACTTTGCATCAATGGCATCATCAGAATGCTTCTTGTAAGCATCCCTTTCTCCCTTTGGTGCATTAGGAGCAGGTTCCTCTGGAATTGGAGTATCTAGGACATAGAGCTTTCTCTCTTGAGTGAGAACAATTCTCAATGTCCTATACCAGTTGTGGAAGTTTGTTCCATTCAGCTTGTCCTTTTCAAGGACCGATCGCAAAGAAAAGTGATTGTTGTTTGTTGCCATTTGTACTACAAAAGGAAAATATGCAATTTTAGTCCAAAACTCATTTTTGACTTATTTTATTGATCTGAAAATTTGACGATATAATTAGGACTTTAATTAATTATCGCTCCCACTATTTTACTTCAAATTAATAGCCCTCACCATCAATTCAGAAGATTGCAGCGTACAACCTTCTAGTGGGCAAGATCCTGAAATCCTATAAGTCATGGACTAGCTAGGGCTGTCACCCACAACTTAGATCTCTCAGGTAGGCAACTTTTGCCAATTGCATCATATGCAACTCTTGATAAGATGTCATATGCAACTCCTTGCCATGAACATATCCATACCTGAAGGTGCTAGATCCTATCTAGGTCACAATCACAATGTCTACGAGTAACATACCCAAGATATGAAACAAACGAATTACGGTTCACTCCAATTGCATTTCCGGCATTATCAAAATCCACAACCAGTTTGGGTCCATTGCCCCTTAGCGCTGTTAACTTCTTCATCATAGTGATTCCCCTTCTCTTGTCAACTTTTTGGTACTGCTCATCAAGTGCCTCAAGTGCTTCAGAGGGTACATGTGCATCATCAACCTAAAATTTGACAAAATAAACACACTTATAGGATATAATTATAAATGGACATATAGATATAAATATATGATATATTTTTAAAACATACATTGTGAGGCAGTGCATTGATGTCCTCACCCTCACGGTAATCATCAGCACGCTCATCAGGAGAATGCTCAGCCATTTGAAAGTCCACATTCACATTGTAAAGTTCACATTGTAAAGTAATTCACATTGTAAAGTTCACATTTTAAAGTTCACAATCACATTGGAAAGTAATTCACATTCTAAAGTTCACACTGTAAAGTAATTCACATTGTAAAGTTCACATTCACATTGTAAAGTAATTTACATTGTAAAGTTCACATTTAGAAAAACAAAACATATAAAAAAATATAAACATGCCTCTAATATTGTGATTTTTTATCAATTAACAATCCTTCATTGTGATCTCGCGCACAAGTCATCATTAGCTTCAATATTTGGTGGTGTTGGCAACCCAACTGAGAATGGTCTGGAGTCATCATACTTATCATAGTACTCTTCTTCATCTATAGGATCTTCAATGAACTGTCTTTTCCCATGAAGAACAACCGACCATTTATCATTTGCAGGATCATCGATATAAAATAATTGTTTCTCCTGTGATGCCAATATGAATGTTTCACCCTTCTCGCAAATCTTTTCACACTTCACTAAAGTGAAACTCAATTCATCCACTATAACTCCTTTGGTGTTATCAACCCAATTACATTTGAAAAGTAGAATTATGAAATCTATGTAGTCAAACTCCCATATGTCTTCAATGACACCGTAATATGACATTTTAGTTTCACGTGGTCTCTTATCCTTTACACTTGCAAAAAACATAGTCGACGCTTGAAGGGTGACACCACTATTTTGGACAACACTCTAATCATCTTGGTGCTTTGTGTAATATGTGAATCCATTAATGTCATACCCTTCATAAGACATAACATTCAATTTTGGTTTAAAGGAGAGGCATTTGATAGTTTCAGTAATATCATCTGGTGTTTGAGATAGTTGATGTAAGACTTTATCTTCAAACCATTTAATAAATGTCTTGTTATGCTCTCTAGAAAGCCACATTGTATTGGCTCGAGGATATTGTCTCTTGATGAAATTGGTATGTTCGTCGATATAAACACTCAATTCGTCCATGTTGTGTAAAATATACAAGTGACTTTGTTCCAACTGCTCATGGCTGATTACTTTCACCCGTGATCCCAAAATTCCTTTGCCAAATTGCTACTCAATATTCTTGTCATTACAAGGAGTGTCATTACCACTGAGAAAGTCATTGCAAAAATCCATAACCTCTCTCGCCACATAACCCTCAATAATACTACCTTCAGGACGATAGCGGTTTCGAGCATCACTTTTAAAAATGCTCATGTATTGTTCAAAGGGATACATCCCCTGCAAGAAAATTGGTCCCAACATTTTCACTTCCCTATTCAAGTGGACAACAAGATGTACCATGATATCAAAGAACGAAGGAGGGAAATACATCTCAAGCTGACATAGGGTAACAACCACTTCTATTTACAAATTATCGAGCGTATCAGGGTCAATAACTTTTCGACACAGACTGTTGAAAAAGAAACAAAGTCCGCTGATTGCAAACCTTACATGCTTCGGAAATATAGATCGAATTGCCACGAGCAATATTTGTTGCATTAGAGTGTGACAATAATGAGATTTAAGACCTATCAACTTTAGAGCTTTCATTGATACCAATCTACGGATGTTTGATGAGTAACCCTGTGGCACCTTAACATTTACCAAGCATTCACAACAAGATTTCTTCTCCTTTCTAGACAACGTGTAACAAGCGGGAGGTAAGCATGTTCTCTGATTTCCCATTTCACATAATTCTTTAAATTATGACCTTATTCCCATTTCACGTAGGTCCAGTCTGGATTTTATCCCATCTTTAGTCTTACATGGTATATTCAACAAAGTACCAATGACACTATCACAGACATTTTTCTCAACGTGCATGACATCGATACAATGCCTGACTGTCAAAGAACTCCAATAAGGAAGATCCCAAAATATTGACTTCTTCTTGAATAAAGATTTGTCACTCTGTGTGGCCATAGTACATTGTGATCTCTTACCATATTCATTGACAAAGTCTTTTACTCTTTCATAAACAACCTCCCCTAGTATAGGTTTAGGTGCACTCTGTTCCTCATTCAATCCATTGAATGCTTTGCGCTTCCTATGATATAGAAGGAATTTTGTAAGAAACCTTCCATGACCAAGATATACAGTCTTAATGCCATGTTTTAGTCTTATTGAATTAGTATTCTCTTCACATATAGGACACGCTTTAGCTCCTTTGACACTATATCCAGACAAATTCCCATATGCTGGAAAGTCATTAATAGTGCAAAACAACATAGCGTGTAAACGAAATGTCTCTCTTCGTGAAGCTTCATAGGTCATCACACCTTCACCCAAAGTTTCTTTAACTCATCAATTAGAGGTTCAAGATAAACATCGATATCATTTCCAGGTTGTTTAGGGCCCGATATCACCAACGACAGCATTACGTACTTATTTTTCATACACAACCAGGGAGGAAGATTGTATATAACAAGCATGACTAGCCAAGTGTTATCTTGGCTGCTCAATGTCCCGTACGGATTCATCCCATATGTACAATTCCCAAGTCTTAGATTCCTGACTTCTTCACCAAATTTAGGGTACAATAGATCAATCTTCTTCCACTGTGGGGAATCATATGCATGTCATAGGATCCCATCATTATTTTTCTTAACATCTGCATGCCACCTCAAATTCTTCGCATCTATCGGATTGGCAAACAAGCGTTGAAACCGTGATATTATTGGTAGATACCACATTACCTTGGCAGGAGAACTAGTTTTGGACTCCCTTGAAGTCGTCATTTATACCGTGACGCACCACATTTTAGACAATCTTTCAAATCCACATAGTCCTTTTGAAATAATACATAATCATTCAGGCATGGGTGTATCTTCTTGGCCTCCATTCCCATTGGGCACAACAATTTCTTTACATGGTATGTTGAGATTGGCAGCTCATTTCCTTCAGGAAGCATTTCTTTCAAAAAAGACAACAATGACGTGAAGCTTTTGTCGCTCCATCTAATGTTAGCTTTCAGCTTATACAATCTCAACACAGCGCTAAGCTTCGTAACCTTAGTACAACCTATGTATAATGGTATCTCAACATCATGCACAATGTTTCTAAAAATGGGAGGTGGATCGGTGTGCTCGACCCCACAACTATCCAGCTTCGCATCAACGATGTCTACTGGAACTGGTTCATTTACATCTACTTCATCGGAGGCAATTTCTTCTTCCACACAAGCACTGCTACCTTCATCCACTGGTTTTGGGTTTGAAATCTCTCCATTCCAGTGCCATTCTGTATACCTTATATAATCCCGTTGCACATGACATGACTTTTGATTTTGTCACCAGTGCTGACTTTCAAGTTGTTACCGTAATGCCTACATGGATAGTAGCACCTATCTCCAGGTTGTTTCCTATGTTCCTCGGAAAATCTAATAAATTGGGCAAGACCAGAAATAAACTCTGGAGTGCATCGATTGCGAATGGACATCCATGATCTATCCATTCTATGATCAAAGAGAAAACAAGTATATATTACAACAGGATTAGGGTCTAGGGTTAACAGATTATGAGTTTTTGCATGGTTAAAACTTTAGGCCAACAAATACATGTGTTGTCATTCTTATGTATAATAAACGTGTACAACCTATCCCATTCTTGAACACCTAATCTCACTAGTAAGTGTATAATGTGTATTGGGTTTTCAAGAAAATTTTGGCAGCATTTCGATGTTGTTCTCTAAGTACATATGTACTTTGAGAACAAATTGGGAAATGCTGCCGAAATTTTCTTGAAAACCCAACACACATTATACACTTACATCCTAAGTGAGATTAGGTGTTCAAGAACAGTCCCAAACTGGGGACTATCCAAGATTTACTTCTAATAAGTAAATCTTGGACGGGTTTCTAGGCCAACAATGACATGTGCTATCATTCTTATATATAATAAATGTGTACCACCTATCCCATTCTTGAACACCTAATCTCACTAGTAAGTGTATAATGTGTATTGGGTTTTCAAGAAAATTTCGATAGCATTTCCCCGTTCTTCTCTAAGTACATATTAGGTGTTCAAGAACAGTCCCAAACTGGGCACTATCCAAGATTTAGTCCTAATGAGTAAATCTTGGACGGGTTGCTAGGCCAAAAAATACATGTGCAGTCATTCTTATATATAATAAATGTGTACCACCTATCCCATTCTTGAACACCTAATCTCACTAGTAAGTATACAATGTGTATTGGGTTTTCAAGAAAATTTCGACAACATTTCCCCACCATTCTCTAAGTACATATGTACTTAGAGAACAAACGGGGAAATGCTGTCAAAATTTTCTTGAAAACCCAATGCACATTATACACTTACATCCTAAGTGAGATTAGGTGTTCAAGAACAGTCCCAAATCGGGGACTAATCAAGATTTACTCCTAATGAGTAAATCTTGGATGGGTTTCTAGGCCAACAAATACATGTGTTGTCATTCTATAACATTGATTTCAACATTTCGAGTGTCCATGGATGTTCATCATCAAGATAAAGATTACACATAAATTAGTGTGACCTAGGGATGGAGAGATTCATAATTTATTTCAAAATTTCAAGGTATCTCATGCATTATCATCAATCTATATCATAAAATAGGAATTCATGTAGATGTAAGGGTGACACATCACTACAAAATCAGATAATTAACATTAGGGTTTTAATATCTTACATAGATTGATCACAATATTTCAGAAATATAGTGAATTCAAGATTATGGTGAAATGTGTATTTGGGTTTTAATATATTAATTCAACATGCATCAAAATTTACAAAATTAGGTCAAGCTTTAGTATTCAATTGCAAATGTATCTTCTTCTTCCTGCTCCCTCCTTACCAAATGGATAAAAGCAAGGCAACGACCGTGTGGGCGAGCCACGGACAAGGCTATGTTGGCCTACCACGGCCGTGCTGGCTAGCACGGCCATGGTCGGCCAACACAGCCATGGTCGTGTCCAGCCCATAGGTCGTGCCTTGCTTTTATGCATTTGGTAAGGAGGGAGCAGGAAGAAGAAGAGGTGGAGGAAGAAGAAGGGCAGTGGCCTACTTGTAAACGGTGTGGAGGAAGAAAGCCTTTGAGTAGGGAGAAGGAGAGCAGTGGCTTGGAGAGCAGGGGTGAGAAGAGAGCAGGGGTAGGCGAGAAGAGAGCAGGGCGACGCGATGGTGGAGGTGGCGGCTACAAGAGCAGGCGGCGTCGACCGAGCAGGCTGGCGTGACCAGTGGAGTCGGGAGCGGGAGCGGAAGGAGGGCATATTCATTTCTCGTGATGAAATAGAGATGAATGGGGAAGAGAATATTTCTCGCGGGGGTTATTAAGTTAACAAATTCGTCGATTGTCCAAAAAACTGACACCTAATAACCATAAGCATCGGTTTCCACAAAAACCGACATTCATTGGACAATCTTAACCCTAAAAATGTGCGCGGGGATGGCGCGCGAAACCTTATTAGTGTCGGTGTTTCCGCAAAAACTGACGACCTTTAAAGGTGATTTTTTTGCTTCGTTAGGCGTCGGTTATTACGTAAAAAACCGACACTGTATGTGAAACTTTTGGGGTAATTTTTTTCTCTTAAAAAATTAGATTTAACGGGCTATTTTAGGCGTCGATTCATTTATTGGAGCCGACGCTAAATAAAAAGCAATATCTGTGTCTGGATGGTCTTCAGATATAGATGTCAGTCTATGTAATTAGCTGACGTTGTGTGTTTTAGGCGTCAGTTTTAGCTTAGAACCGACGTCTATAAATGTGACATTATAAGCAATTTCTGTAGTAGTGAATGGTCTTTTCAACCCAATCCAGTGGTCCATCCTTCATCCCCAACATCCTACGGTTTCACATATTGGGACCATTTCACAATAGTTCCATCCCTGACTATATTCTCCCTCATAAATATATGGTTTTGTAAGATTTATTCTCCACCAATCTCACCTCATTCTTCCAATCCTAATAAGCCCTCACTCATTTACCCTCGTGGCATATGGACGAAGCTCCTAATATTGGGTTTTGCGGTTTCTCCACCTCCGTTACACAGATGCCACCTTGAAGCCCCTCCTTCCCTTTTTATTCATCTAGTAGCACCAAGGGACCCGAGCCTTCTTCCTCCTTGGTCAATTTCATCCGCCAGAGCCCCAAACTCAAAGACATGCTCCTCCTCCATCTCAGACGACAATGGCCGAGTACTCATGGCATTGTTCACCCCAGTTCGATGACAAATGTGGTGAGCATCCTCAACCATTCTTCTTTTCTTTCCTCATCAGATTCCCGTACAGTCTGCCCAATCATCACACCCTATAGTTCAGGCTTGATTCCTCGATAGGGATTCAACATTTTGATATTTCAACACTTCGTCATTGCCCAAACTTGTCCATTGACCTCACCTAGCCTCTGTGAATGATTTGGAGACTCTAGTCAAGGTTTATATCCTTGTTTTTAGTGGTTTTGATCATGGTTTTCTCTCCCCTATTTCTCGAGCCTATCCAGCATGTTCTATGGATGTTGTGGGCTCCACCCTTTGGCATTTGTTCCTTCATCTTTGCTAGGCCCCGAGGGTCATGCTAGACTCTCCTCTTTGATTGTGTTGTGACTAATGATGTGTCACATAGCTAGAGTCTAGGTATCCAAGCTATAGCTCGAGACCCTGGTATAGGAAGGATGGATGAAACTAGGTCAATGATTGACCTTGGTTCCCTTGTTGCTTTAATCAATCTATGTTCCTGGCATGGGTATCTTCAGGTTTTAGTGCACCCTTTCCTCCTTTATCCGATGATGGCCCTTTACCATATGGCGACACCTGATTGGGCCACCTTAGAGTGGTCTAAAATCCATGTGGATCTAGTGTTGGGAGAATTAAGCACACGTGGCTTTTTCTCAATTTTTATTGGTTTGTTTTAAACATTCTTCATAAATTCATAGTAATTCAACCCATGACAAAAAAATTACAAATAAATATTATTTGAAAAGTATTTTTCATGAGGAATCTAATTTTAGGGTTTTTGTAACATACCAAAACTTAGAAGCTAATATTATTTCAGGGTTAAGAACTTAGAACCCTTAGTCTTTGAGGTTTAGCCAAACAAGGAGTAGAATATGCTCTTTATTGACTTTAAGTGTATCAATGCATGCATAAATCACATTAAAATGTGAAATATAAATCAATATTACCAAATACCTTCAAATTAATCATAAAATCAATAAAAGGTGCATAAGATATGTGCATAAAACATAAGGTGTCCATAATTGAGAATAATGTGTTATAATACCACAAAATACGAAATAAATAATCTTATGTAGGATAATGATGGTGTAGATTCGTTCTAGATCATTCCTTCGCCTTATGGTGCAAGGAAGAGAAAGGGAATCAAAGATAATGCTTTAAACATGAATAATGAGATATTGGATTATTAATGAGAGATATAATAGAAATAATGAATTGTGTGTTAAGAGGAAAATGTATTGGATAAGAATAACCTCATATTCATTTTCTTCAGATATGCTTTGGCTTGGCGGCCAAGTTTCACCGATTTACGATAATAATAACTGTATCAATTTTATTTAGAAAAGAAGAGGTGTTTTTCCTTTAAAATATGAAATAAAATATTTAATCACTCCAAAAGTGATAAATAATCTTAGATTCATAATCTACATAATAAAATATGTCTTTGGGTGAATTTTCACCCAATTTTGAAAAAGCTTGATTAAAAGATGAAATCAGGAAAGGGAAAGTGTGTAGAACCTTCAAAGTATTAAATAAGTAAAAAATAATTCCAATATGTAAAATTGATGGAAAATTCGTGTTCAACACATTAAATATGACTTGTGGGTGAAGTTTCATAAAATTTGGGCAATATTATCACCATTAATGAAGGAGGAAAGAGAAAATTGTAATTCATTTATTTAATTCATTAAATGTTCTCAAAAATCAAATCTAATTGCATATTTGGAATCTACATGCTTAAATTAGCCTCTGTGCAAAATTTCACCTAAATAGTTAATGTTTGGACCCTCAATTTGCTTAGGAAAGAAACTTAATCAAACATTATTTAAATGCAAATTAATTTTTCAATTTCCTTGTCACGCTATGTTTTAGAATTTGATTTCCTTTTTTTCTAAAGAAGTCGGGAGGAAATCTTATTCATCCCGCGCTCCCCGTGCGAGCAAACATCAACTGAGAATTACATTTACAAATTGAGAGATTAGAAGTAAACAAGGTAGTACTACTACCCTTACAAGATTCATGAAGAAAGAGATCATTGATCTCACTAGGAGGGGTGTTATACTGACCCATCATCTTATGGTTTTTTAGATTATACTTACCTAGACCATCCGATAGCTTGTTTTTCTCTCTACAGATGTGAACAACCTTCCAACCTAGACCCTTCGATTTGGCAATCAGACGGGGAGGGCGGGATGAATAATAATTTGATTTCCTTAAGTTTTTGAGTTTAACCTAGACCCTTTGATTTGGCAATTGGACGGTGCTCTACCCATCTCCCACCTTAGGTAGGAGTCCAGCCTGATGCATCCTGTGCAAGGACTCCAGGAGCAATCTTCCCTCGGGTATCTCTCCCTCTCCCTTGTTCCTCCTCCTCTTCTTTCTTTTCCCATTATTTCCTTATCTCAATATGAACCCAGCTGGTACATATAGCTCGGGTTTCCCCTGATCATTAGACCTACCACATCCAACCTTCGTGCTCCTCTATTTCTACCCTACCTCGACCTTCTTTATGTTCTCCCATGAACTGCAGGTCTTCAGACCCAACAAAGACCCTGCCATCACCTTCTCTGATCTTCAAGGAGTCTGCTCATGGGGTTTCCTTAGCTACTCCTATATCAGAACCTGATCACCCTACTCTACCGCCACCCTAATTCTTATTTTCGATGAGAATCGATCTGCCGCCGCACAGGTTGCCTCCGCAGTTCCATCTTGGGGTTGGGATCCTCTCTGTGAAGCTCGGGGAAACTTTTATTCAAGACAATTATGCTCAACTAAGTGAGTTTTGATTTTTCCCTTTTTGGTTCGGTTCTTGCTGGCTCTAGTTTCCTTTTCTCACCAGCCTTGGCGGAACTACCTCTAGTTTGGGTTGTTTGGGTTCATGGTGATCTCTCAAAGGTGTTTTCAGTACTAGTTTTTGGAGCAAGATAGAGTGTTGGATGACCCCTTGACCGGACCTTCATAACCTCAATTCTTTGAGTTCTAAGAGAAAGAAGATGGGCACCGAGTAAATTATCCTTTGTTTGGTTTTGACATCAGGGGTAAAAAGGTCTTTTTTCCATGTTGTGTTTTGTTTGAGCGAGTCAAGGACATGCCTTTTACCTCTGACTTGGCTGGGTCTGATTGGGCTAAGTCAGCAGATAGGCCCACTCTCTTTCCCTCTCTTTCTCATTTATTTGGAAATTCTTGAAATTCTGATTGGTCAAGATTTGAAAATTCATAACTAATTATCTACTTATCCAAAAATTACAAAGAAATACTCATTGGATTCAGAAAAATACAAGATTTCTAATGGTATTGGTTTTATCACTTGAATATGAAGTTTTTGAAGAGCTGATTTTAATGGATCTAATTAGTAAGTTAATAATTTGTATAATTCATAACTAACTATTTATAAGTTAGAAAAATGTAATAAAATATGTTTTAGAATCATAAAAATATAAGCTAAAATATGACGTGGTTTTGGAAACCTAATTCACATATAATAAAAAGGAAAATTTTAGGGTTTCGAATAATCAATGTTGTTCTAACCCTAATCTCACATATATGATATTAGGTGCTTTAGAAACCTAGATTTGGATCTAGAAGTAATCTTGTTTTGATTAAGACTCTGTGAGATGTATGTTAGCATCTCCTATTTTTATTTATTGACCAATAACCTAAATTGTCTTTCTCTTGGTCCTATGGACAATAGCCTAAAAACCATATCTTTTTCTTTTAAAAATGATGCTACATGTGAAGTAACCTACTTGCTACTGATCTTATGATTATAATATCTTCTTGACATTCTTTTGGAATCTTTATTATGCCTTGTTCATTATGGAACCCAATTTGTTGTTATATGCCCACTTTGAGGTGGTTGATAATGATGATCACTTATATGGGGATTAATTCGTAAAATCTGACTATACTTTTACTTGCCTCCCGATTAAGCATGTTGTATGACTCAGTAACCCTAGAGTAATATAATTTGCATTAGTTTTGGGTTATGTGTCCTTATTGTTTATTTTGGGATGGTGGCTATGTGCCCCATACCCAAGTTTCAAATTTATGAAGTTTGGCCCAACTTTATATATATTGGAAGTTTAGTTATGTGCCAATCTCTATCAGGTTTCAAGTTTATGAGACTTGGCTCCCTTTGTTACTTATGTTGTTATAATGCTATGCTTATCTCACCTACATGCAGTTTGTTATGGGTTTTGTGCCCTAAAATATTGAGTGCTTTTATGGCACCACTTTTATATTGTTTTAATGGAAAGTATCTCTTTTATCATATGTCTGTGATTCTTTCCATTTATGCCCATTTGGGTAGTCTTACCTCTTTGCATGAGAAGCCTTCTATACCTAATGTACCTTTTCATTAAAATATAATGATCAATTCCTTTTTAGCATGTGAATACCAGCTTTTTGCTTATATCCTCTTTTCTATTCCTTTTGTGGGGTATGCTTCCAACCCTAGGTCTTGGTTAATGAGAAGATATCTAGGAGGACCTAGATCTCAACAAGTGTAGCTAACATCGTGGGAGACTTTACTTGTTGTTGTTAGGTGTTCCTTGGCCAGTTCTACATATGTAGTTAGTTTTCTTTTATGTCACCCTACATGGTGAAAGTTTAGTATGATATGAAGCTTTGTAATGGTTAGATATATCTTTCAATTCCACTACTACCTTGTGTTATGATACAAGCATGTTAAATAAATTTGGTTTCATCCCCTTTTAAGAATTTTTTTTTTATGGTGGATGTTAGCCTCTTTATTTTTAGTAGGGAGTCAATCCCTATGGGATCCCACTTCTTAAATTTTTCAAGTCATGTTTTACTGCCTTATTCTGATGTTTGTTATAAACAATAATTTATTCACATAAAATGCCCTAAAATTTATAACGAACTCATTTTAACTCCAAATTAGGTAATCAAATATGTTTACTTGATTATAAAAATCTAGATGATCGAGTGGTCTAAGTTTCAAGTCTAAAATTTGAGGTTTTCCTAGAAGGTCCAAAATTAGCATTTTCTTACACATTATTCTAAATGAAACCCTAATGCATACATATATATTGTAATTAGGTTAAAGTGGCTATGGAAACAATCTAGTTGGTGGAATGTGTTACTAGAACTCTAAAGTGAGGTATGTGCACTCTTACCCTTCAGTTGGGAAATTTAATTATCTAACCCTAATATTCTCAATGAGGCATAAATTTATCCTTTACTCTTATAATTTCCCTTTTGGCACATTTACTTCGATACATTCTTGGGTCTTGAACCCCTCTGTAATATTTCATTTATTTAATCTACCATATGATTCTTTTTCTTGCATGATGAATTAATGACTATATAGATAATGTAGTGTACTTATGTACAACCACCAATAGATCGGTATGTGTTATTTCACCAAGGGGAATGTGTTTACGTTCCCCACTTGTAAATATATTTTATGTGTATGGAAATGTTTTACTCTCTCTCACCTACTGGTTGAGGTAAGGTACGTGCATCAAACCTACTTTAGTTAATGTAGTCATAATATTAATCATTCATGTAACTTTATTACTATTTGTCACTGAAGAATTCTTATTTTTTATATGCCTCGTACTCTTGACTCTCTTTAGCATAGTTGAATCATTATCCCTTATTTAGTTTTATGATTTATACCATGTCCTTTTTCTTCAATTGACACATACCTTATTTCCCTCTCTTGTTGGCTACCCCAACCACCCAGGCTTAGGATTAGTGTGCACATCAAGCACATGGAGGACCAACCTATGATTAGAATAAGGAGTTCATTCTCTCAGCATGTACCTATCTCATAAAGTTATTTCTTGGAGACGGATTTATTATAGTTTAGATTTCCTCTACTAGATCCTTTTGTTGTTTCTTACATGTGTACCCTTAATGGGATATTAAAGTGTACATTTTTATGAAATTAAATATAGTCCTTACTTATATTATGTTACTATTCATTAGTAGTTTGTGTACTATTATTTGAAAATTGAAAAGTTTACACCTAATCCAACATACCATTTGAGTGTGTTTGTTGTGGATGTTTATTCTTCAAATTTTAGTAAAGGGATGATTTAGCCTCTTTAAAACATGGTATTAGATTCCATGGTTGTAGGAATCTTGACTATTTTAATTTATCTCCCTATTTAGAACCATACCTTACATAGTTTCCTTCTACGAGACATACTAAGGAAATAGTGGCCTTATATATCTATGTTGGGTACTCTTGAAAATCAAGTATGATGACTTGTTTGAGGATGGATACCCAAAAAAATTCCCTTATTTCCCATAAGTTCCTTATAGGAGCCTCAAATTTTACATGATTGGGGTAGTCTATCCCTAGAACCAGACATGAGGTTTGTTGATATTAATTAGTAAGAAATCAAGTATTGGATCTTATACATGGTTAGTTAGATTCACCCTTTTACCTCTAGTTTAGTTGCACTTGGTACGTCCAACCTTTAAAGAGTTATTATCTTAAAAGTACATGGATATGCTGATTTTGAGGAAGAAATCCTCTTTAGGAGGATGAAATCCTATACCATGCTAAAATCTAGCTACTTTGACTTCAGAAACACTAACCCCATGATTTGGAGGATAATGTTCTTTAATCGTTAGTTTTGATCAAATAAGGAGAGACTTGTCCCCTAACATTCTTGATGGCATCTTCACGAACATATCATAGTCATCTTATGAATATTTCATATGTTTGAACCCTAATGAATACTTAATATGAGTAACTCACATATTAATCCTAATTATGGTTACAGATGATGTTGACCATGCTATCAACCAATAAACCCTAATGATACGATGAGTAAGATAAATGGAACTTAACTCTTGACTTAATGCATGCTAAGGATATATAGGTGACATATAATGATCATGTTGACCTAAATCCTAAGTTAATAATCAAACTCTGGTATATGCATCCTTAATGGCTTTCATGATACATTAGTGACATTCGGTGTCATAATCTACCTTGACACACATAAATGGTATATAATCATCTAATCATAGTTTAATCAAATCAATAATAAGTAATATATTCCACCATGTTCACTAAAATACATATAATGACTCAAATATAGTTACTTAGTAATTTGATTCACTGAAACATGCCTGAATGCCTAATGTGGTGTTAAAAAGTGCATAATCAATAATAACAAGTGGATAAAATTGGGGGAATGATTAATGATGACATTAATGTTAGTAAAAAAGTAATGAGACAATGTGTAATATAGCTATAAGTAATTAATGTAACATTATTTGGATTAATTGTAGACTTAATAACAATTTGGATAAAATGTCTAATTTCATGCTAAATAATCTGATATAATTTAATTTTATGATACTATGGGGATAATGGAATCTAAATCCATAATATTAAGGATTGTGATCTAATTTGTTGATATAAATATTGAGATAATTGAGTATAACTCTAATTTTGCTTAAAATTCATAATGACATAAATAAGAAAAATATATAGGTTTGTGCATAATGTTGAAATGTAACTCTTTTTTCTACACAACGAATAGAACATGAAACAATTAATAGACTAATCAAAATGATGTAATATCATAAAAATATGATGCTAAGAGTTTTAGAATGATAATTGTGTTATATCTAATAAAAATCCATCTGAATAGTAGAACCCTTAGTGATTCATGCGAACCTAACCTATGAGGATTCTAGAAGCACCATAGATTTGAGGTAACCACCTAGGTGCTTAGAGACGAGATGTTACGTACTCACACTTCCCTCTTGTTGAGATTTTGGGGACAAAATCCTCTTTAAGAGGTGGAGTGCTGTAACATACAAAAATTGGGGTCTATTTTTAGTTTAACCCCTTTGTAAGCTTTTCCTTCCTATATATCCTTTTTCAACCTTTTTCCTAAATTTTTCTATATTTTCTATTCTTTTTTCCTTAATGTTGAAATTGTGGAATTATTAGTGGTTTGGAGCAAATTAGATTCATTTTTATGCCAATAAATGGGTTTGTGCACAAATACCTCAATTAGTATTTTAATCAGAGTCTAAAATTCAAACTAACCACTAAAGTGAGAAAAATATCAAATAATATTAATCTAGAATTTTCTATGCCTTTTGGAACAAGGAATGAAAGATAATGTGGTATTGAGTTAGTTAATGAGAATATTAATCCTCTTTTCTTATTCTCTCTGCTCCTAGATATTTATAAAGGGCAAAAATGGAATAATGTGATTTTTTGTGTCTCTTGCATAAGTTATTATTTTATATCTCTAGTATCACTCAAGGATTTAATTAGTTAAGTCTCTTCATATTAATTCACTCTTTAAAGGCATTAATATTTATATTAATGGCCAATATCATGATTAAGGGCTAAAATGAGAGTAAAACTAAATTCCAATTATATAATAATATTTTAGACCCTCAAATTAATCTATGGTTAAAACTTGAGGTCATTTGGGCAATGTTCGAACCCCAAATGAATTAAACAAGTTTTGAATAAAGATTCATATGGTTTGGGTTTAATTTCAATAATGTGAGGTATTTAACCTAAGTTTCGCATTTTCTTAACTGTCATGCATTACTTGCCCCTTCTAGCATGCCATCTGACGGCCCACAGTCCATCATCAAAATCTAACAGTCTTTTCAACCCGATCCAACAGTCCAACTTTCATCCCCTACCTCCATCGATTTCACATTTTGGGACCATTTCATAGTCATACCTGCCTTAACTATTTTATCCCTCATAACTCTATCATTTCACAAGATTTCTTCACCATCAATCTCACCTCACTCTACCAATCCTATTAAGCCCTCACTCCTCTCCCCTCATGGAATATGGACAAAACACCAAATATTGGGTTTCTCATCCTTTCCACCTCCATGGCGCAACCACCACCTCGAAACACTCCTTCCCTTTTTATTCATCCAATAGAACTAAGGGCCCTTGAGCCTTCCTCCTCCTCAGTCAATATCATCTGCTAGAGCCCCAAACTCCATAACCTGATCCTCCTTCATCTCTAGAGACAAGGACTGAGTACTCGTGGCGTTGATCACCCTAGTTCGATTACAAACACGGTGAGAATCCCCTACCATTATTTTTTTCTTTCACATCATTTGATTCCCCTACGGTCACACCAGTCATCATATCCTTTAGCTCAGGTTTATGTCCACACTAGCGATTCAACGTTTTAACGTTTCGACGCTTATCAAATTGTACAAACTTGGCTGTTGACCTCGCCTTGCCTCTACGAATGATTTGGAGACTCTATTAGGGGCTTATCTCCTCATTTTTAGTGGTTTTGATCATAGTTTTCTCTCACCTATTTCTTAGGCCTCTCTAGTGTGTTTTGTGGATGCTAAGGTCCCCACCCTTTTGCATTTGTTCCTTCATCTTTGCTAGGCCCTGAGGGTCATGCTAGACTCTCCTCTTTGCTTGTGTTGTTCCTAATGATGTGTGGCACGTATAGAGTCTAGGTCTCCAAGTTGTTGCTCGAGACCCTGATACATGTAGGGTGGAAGAAGCAAGGTCAAGGACTGACCTTGGTGCACCTGCTACTTTATTCGATCTATGTTGCTAGCATGGGTATTTTTGGGTTTTAGCACGCCCTTTTCTCCTTTCCCTAATGATGGCCCATTACTAGCTGGAGACACCCGATTGGGCCACGTCATAGTGGGATAAAATACAAGTGGATTGGGTTTTGGGATAATTAAGTAGACATGGCTTTTCCTCAATTTTTTATTGATCTGTTCTCGAATACTCTTCCTAAATTCATAGTATACTCTTCCTAAATTCATAGTTATTCAACCCAGGATCAGAAAATTAAAAATAAATAGTCGTTGGAAAGGATCATTCATGAGGAATCCAATTTTAGGATTTTCAACTCATGTTTTTTACCCAGTTATGATATTTATTATAAACACCAATTTATTTATATAAAAGGCCCTAAAATTTATAACTAACTCATTTTAACTCCAAATTAGGTAATCAAATATGTTTTCTCAATTAGAAAAATCTCATTGATCGATTGGTCTATGTTTTGAGTCCAAAGTCTGAGGTTTTCCATGAAGGTCCAAAATTAGGTTTGATTACACTATATGCGATATAAAATCCTAATGCATACAAATATATTGTAGTTAGTTGGTGGAAAGTGTTATCAGGACTCTAAAGTGAGGTATATGCACTCTTACCCTTCAGTTGGAAAATTTTATTATCTAACCCTAATATTCTCAATGAGGCATAAATTTATCCTTCACTATTATAATTTCCCTTTTGGGACATTTACTTCCATACATTCTTTGGTCTTGAACCCCCCCTACAATATTTCTTTTATTCAATTTGCCTTATGATTCTTTTCCTAGCATGATGAATTATTGAATATATGGCTATGTATTTTACTTATGTAAAACTACCCATAGTTGGGCATATGTTATTTTGCCTAGGGGAATGTGTTTACTCTCCCCAATTTTATATAATTTTATTTGTTTGGGAATGTATTACTCTCCCTCACCTATTCGTTGAGGTTAGGTAGGTGCCTCAACCCTACTTTAGTTAATGTAGTCATAATATTAATCATTCATGCAACTTTATTATTATTTGTCATGGCAGAATTCTTATATGTTATATGACTCATACTCTTGACTCACTTTAGCATAGTTGAATCATTATCCCTTATTTACTTTTGTCATTTATACCTTGTCCTTGTTCCTCAATTGACACATACATTGTTTCCCTCTCTTACTGGCTGCCCCAACCACCCAGGCTTAGAATTTGAGTGTGCAGTAGGAGCATGGAGGACCACTCTAGGATTAGAATAAGGAGTTCATTCTCTCAGTATGTACCTATCTCATAAAGTTTTTTCTTGGAGACATATTTGTTATAGTTTAGATTTCCTCTACTATATACTTTTGTTGTATCTTACCTATATACCCTTAATGGGAGATTAAATGTACATTTTTATGAAATTGAATATAGTCATTATTTTTATTCCACTTCCATTCAATGGTGTTTTGTATACTATTATTATAAATTTGAAAATAATACACCTATTCCAAAATACCATTTGAGTCGGTTTGTATGGATGTTATTCTTCAAATTGTAGTAAAGGGGTGATTTAGCATCTTTACAATTAGATCCTCAACACTCAAGGTGAAACCATTGATTCATCATTTAGGTGAGAAACACTAGGTTCCTGAGCCTAGAGGGAAAGACAAGTAAACCATCTGATGGTGCATCCATGCATCCAAAGGTGCAAATATATCAAACATGTTATGAATACTTATGTAGGACTTCATGTGTGTGCTAAAGTTATTGATAGAACTCTAGAAAAGGAAAAGTTGCATAGAGGTCCACAAAAGCTCCTAATGGAAAAACTTAAGGAAGCAATGTTAGATTTTAACCAAATTTGAAGCACAACTTAATCAATTAATATACAAATATAATTAAATGTTAAATTAAGAAACTAAATGCCTAATTAATTCAATTAAGCATGTTTAAGCATAAAACCAAGTTTGGGGTCTTACAACAAAAAATAACTAACAAGGGTTTTTCCTTCAAGATCCAATGAAAATAATGATGGGTACTTCTCACGCATCACATCTTATAACTCCCAAGTGGCTTCCTCCAACCCACAGTGATGCCACAACACATTCACTAAGGTTATATCCTTCTTACTCAATTTCTGCACCTGCTTTTCTAGGATCAAAATAGGACCCACAACATAAGAAGCATCCTCATCTAACTCAATTTCCATTGGTTGCAACATCTTCTTTGATTGGGGTGACACTTCCTCAACATCAAAACTGTAAGGCCCTAAACTTACATAATGAGTTGAATGAGCTTACTTATAATAACTGAATTCTTATAACCCTAATATAACCTTGTGATATGCTTTTAAATCATAATACAAGATTATGATTCAAATTTGGTCCAATTGGGACCCAGTTTGAGTAAGTTATGCAATTTTATGCACATTTTGGACTTTTCTGCAATTAACCCAATTGAGAGGTTTTATTTGCGATTTATCTCTTGCATTATGATCCTTGGATATTCTATCATCATTATTGATATTTTTGAGCCATGGGGCGCCTATTTAAACCTTGGTTTGAAGGTGTTTGCTCCAAGGATATTTTAGGGTTTTCCCCTTCACGGATGAGCTACCTTTAGTAGCTATCAACTAAGGAATTATGTGATTGGATGAGAAATTTGACAAAAGAAAGATAAGAAGGTCTACACACATGATGAGGTATCTTCTTGTGTGTGTTGTTGTATATTCTTAATAAATTAAAGCCATGGACACTTGGATAGATACTATAACTTCAACTTTTTCTTTTTCTTTATCTTAAAGTGTCATATACTTATCCCCAAGCACCAAAATGAGCCACTTTCTCTCCACTAACTCCTTACTTCTCCCAACCTCGTTCTCCCTCTATTCATCTGTGAATTTTTCTCCCCAAAGAAGAAGAAAGTGGGGATCTTCTTGGAGAAAGGCTCTAAGGTTGAAATTGACTTCATTTTAGGGTTGAAAAAGCTTCCTTCTAGTGATATTGACCTAAAAGTGTAAGAATTTCCTTCTCTCCTCCATCTATTTCTTTGTTATCCTTCCACCTAGCTATCTCCAGGTCATAACCTTGGTGTTCCATGGTAGAAATTGCTCTAAATCCCTAAAACCCTACCTTTCTTGCTCCTTATGCTTAGGGTTTGCTCATTTGATGAAGAAAGGTGCTAGACAGACAAAATCATAGCTTACTCTTGTATTTTCTACCCTAACTTCTTGTGATTTCTTATGTGTGGGGTTTTATATTATCATTAGAGGCAATTTACATAACTTTCTCCACGTTTATTGCTTACCATATGCTTTCTAGACCATGTTCTTGCTTAAAAATGATGATCCATGCACTAAAAAGCTATGCTTGACTAGGATTTTGATTTTTATAATGTTTCCAATTCTTATTTAAGTTATACATGAACCTATGATCATGTGTAAATTATTCCTAAGGTATTATATGACTTGGATCAGGTTGCTTTGACAACCTATGGTGCTAAGCACCTATCAAACAATGCTCAATTTTAGGGTTTAAAGTTGATTTCTTCTATAAACCATGACCGATAATGGTACCATTGCAATAACCCCAAGGTGTTGTCTTCAGAACAATAGATAGTTGTGATCAAGTGTGTCAAATTATGGTGACAACCTATTGTCACTCCCTTATGTCAGGTTTTGGATCAATTAGTAGTATAATGATCAACCATTAAGCACCTTACCGATGTTATCAATCAAAGTTGACATTAGCTTAATGTTTGATGTTGATTAATGAATATGGTGTTGATCTAACAACCTATGATGATTTCATGATCACTAATGATGGTGGATTAGGTATCTACAACCTATTTTGAGTTAAGCATTGTAGTTGTATCATCAATTAAGCCTTATACCGAGGGTTTTTGGGTCATTTAATGCAATGGTCAGACCTATACTGTAATTGATAGTTTTAGCATATGAACTTGACCCAATGGTCAAGATCTAATGTTTATTCCTCCAATAAAGTGAAATAATGGCTAATGTAATATGTTAGTTCTAATAAAGTGATTTAAATGGTTTCCTTTATAGGATCAACTTAAAGATCTTACTTGTTGACAATGGATGGCTTGTTCTAAACAAATAGTCGATTATGGGTTTTACCCTACTTCCAATGGAAATTTTTGTGTTGTTAATCAAGGGATGCCTAGGGTTAGATGGTGACTCTTTATAAAGAACGAATCAAGGACTTCATAGGTTGTTTATCCAAGGAGTTTACTTATGTAAACAACCAAAGGTCTTACCTTTTAAACATCCAATGGTTCTGGGTGACATTGTGGTATGGTGATACGGGTTGAATGATGATAGAACAAATGGAGGGTTACCCTTAATAAGGTTGTCTTACCTATTCACTCATATGTATAGAAGGGATTATAACCATATTGTGTTGATATGTAAACCTAATGAGGTATAGCTTGTTATACCTAGCTTTAATATAACTAAATGATGGTAATTGGGTATGAATAGTCCTTGAATGACTGTTACAATCATGTAGACTTTATTATTGTTGTTGAAACCTTAGTATGTTATAACCCGATAATTACACCTTGATTTATGTGTGGGTGCATACTTGAGAATAATATGGAATGTGATGGTGACGCTTCACCTTGTGCATCCATGATACAATGGGGATGTCGGGAGTTAGGGTTTGGGTATAAGTGTTGATTAGTAGCATCGATATAATTTATCATGTTGAACCTAACTCTAACACAAATAGATAAAGATGAGTATTCACACTACTACAGAAACAGCCTTTGGTGTCGGTTGTTTAACCCCATTTGGTGACGGTTTTTAAGCGACGCCTATGTGGGTGCCGCTAAAGGTCGAACTCTTCGGCATCGGTTTTCTAACCGACGCCTATATGAATTCTAGGCGTCGGTTATATATAGTTGGCCGACGTCTATAGGGTTCGCGCCACAAAAAAGGGCACCACCTAGGACACTTTCTGCGTCGGTTAACAACTGAATAACCGACGCCATACTCCCAAATGACACGGCCGTGCTTCGCTGCATGGCCGTGTTGAGTACTATAGGCATCAGTTTTATATGAATAAGTGACGCCTTTTCCACCACGGCCGTGCTTTCCACCACGGCCGGGTTGTTTGTCATATTAGGCGTCAGTTTTTATCTAATAACCGACGCTGTAGGCCTTTGATGACGGTTTTCTATAAATAACCGACGCCTATTTTTATTTTTTATTTTTTTATCAGTTTGCAGGCCTGCTGTGGCTGGTCAGCAGGATGAGAACCTGCAGTTCAGTTTTCTGAACTGCAGGTTTATGACATCCATTGATATCAGCCTACAAACAGGCCACAAACCTGCAAAATCAACAAATATTTTTTCACACAAGTAGATAAATTCAGACATCAATTCAATTCTCACATTCACACATGTAGAAACATTCAAATAAATGTAGAAACATTCAGGCATGTATAAACATTCAGAAATATTCATTTACAAAATATCATTCATCATCGCTATCAGCATCCCAATTATATCTTACAATCGCCACTGCTTGTATGGCTTTTGCCCATTCTTCTCTTAATTCATTTAATGCTTCCATCATATATGGAGCATGTACATTTTTTAAGCGTTTACCTATAGTGTGGTCAATTTTGAACACCTGCAAAGAGAATGATGTATATATATAAATAATAATATAAAAATAAGATTGATATATTTCATACTAACTAATGAGACTATATATAATACCTCATGTATGGTATTAATATCCAATGTGGCATGTCAGATAATCATCTGCATAAATCGCATCACATAGTATGCGCATGCCCAACCGTTGTCTTGTGTAGCTCACTATAAATTGAAACATACAAAATATTAAAAAATATAACTAAGCACAGTTCACATAAATAATATATACATTGGAGTCGGGAACATACTTTTACGTTCTCCCAAATTATTGGCTGGTTTTTTGTCCTTGGGACCTTTCCTCCAGCCCTTTTGAATGCATCTAAACCCCTACATGTTAATGTAACACAGTACATTGTGTAATTAAATAGTAATGTAATAACAGATGTTAACGGATATAAAAATGAAATATTTCTCACCAGAATAATGGCATTCTCATTACGTGTCCAATTTTAGTGTTCAATGTACTCCCCGCAGGATCTAGATAATAAACAGTGAATGTCCCGGGGACAATAACTAGTAACTCCCAATGCTTACCACTAGAGGTAAAAAAGTTAAAAATTAATAACTCAAAATGCACAATAAAAATGGAATTTTCTTAAGTCCAAATTATAAATAAAGTAAACTTACTTGACAATGAATGGAGTTATTATTATCGTCTTCTTTTGCTGAACGAAAATTGTAAAAGCATCTATACAATATTTTTGAACACTATCAGGGTCTTTAGCTACCATACTAATCAATGATGGAATAAAAAATCCCACATGATCAAATGCAAATTGTTTGCATTGATCTTCGACTAAGTAGCTGCAAAACATGTATTATGTATGCATTAATATATAAGAAACCAGATCACCGGATCTTACATAAGGTATATGGATGTATAAACAAGATCTCACCTTATCCATGTCTCTACCATTGATGTATTCAGCCAATAATACATAAACAACTCAATAATATCTTGTATAAATAAAGAGTTATCGTATGATTGACCTGCATAATTTGCTTCTAAAGAAACAATTATAGGGCAATGTATATTATGTGCCCATAGCCAACATGCCATTCCTCTACAAGCAGGACCTAACGGGTATTTTAGGTCAGTTGGAACCCAACTTGGTAATGCAGGAAGTGGAGGTGGAGGCCTAGGTGCTCCGGTTGTATTCTTTTTAACCTGTATATATAATTTCAGATCAGTTGACCTCATATATACACATTAACAATTTAAAGTAATGTAAATTTATCTTACAATTTCAGTAGTGTAGACGACATATGCTTTGGGCCACAATATCAACCCGCCTTCTACATCACCAAGTGTATCAATATCTGGGTGGGCATATGGCAATTCAGCTTCCCTCCAATCGGGTAACACATGTATCGGGCTCACACGAACATAGCCCTGTGGCATTGGAGTCCCGTGAAACATTGCCCCAGGAAGGGACGGGTAAGCCTACGCCTCTGCAACAACATAGTCTTGCATTCTTAAGCGGCATGGCTTAAATGCCTACAAATTTACATAAAAAATGGTATACATATATACATATCATCTTGAAAACATATCATCTTGAAAATATATCATCTTGAAAAGACTAGCTACTATGTCATAAACAATACTTACAGCAGACGTGCTAGGCGATGGGTCTCCAGGATTACTCGCAGTCTGTGCATCAGGAGAAGAGTGGGTCGCCATAGGCTGATTGGAAGCCTGAGATGCCTGCCACCGCACTATTTCTTCCTTGACCTTCTCAGCAACTATATCATTGACCTTCTTTGCAACTATATCCTCGACTCTCTTATTCTCCTATACATGGATAAAAGAAACATTAGCTTCTTATTATTGAATTCCCTTTTGTAGTAACATTCTAAAAAAAGAATAGGTTACCTCTTCTTGTGAAAGTCCCGCTCTGGGTTTGCGCTGGGATGGCCCAAAGAATGCTTTGATGCCCACACCAGCGCCTGCACCCCTAACACGTCCAGGATGCTCTGGGTTACCCAGAGCAACTGTCAATTCATCCCTTGTGCCCTGAGGGATGAACGTGCCTTGTTTCCTCTACTCGTGCAGCTCCCGCTAATCACCATCAACAGAAATTGGTAAGTTAACACCACAAATAATCAATATTCAAACAATTGCTCTAAGAGTTGTATTTTACCATTTTCGCATCCGCCTCAGTAGTTATGGGCTTCTTTATTTAACCCTTCTTGTTTTGCCTCCCAGCTATCCAGATATCATGGCGAGGCATGGGTGTGGCAGACTCCTGAGTAGCAGAAGACTCCTAAGTAGCCACAGACTCCGCCTGTAGTCTTTGGCGAATGCTTGCATAGCCCTTTGGACCCATAGTGTGGTCATGCACATTCAGTGCACGCCTTGCATTTTGTGCGTCACTTAGGGCCTAGTTAGTATGCACATTAATGATTTGGTTAGTAGCACTAAATGTTAATCTTGAATAGGTGAATACAACGTATATTAATTAAATTGGGAGTGACGCCTAATACCTTGAATTCTTCAGATTTTCTTGAAGCAACAAAATTGTCCCAATCTTCTTTGTCCAAGAAGTTCCACTGTTCAAGGGTTGACTTCTTCTTCTTATCACCATCTTTTATGTATTCTCTGTTCAGATTTGTCCTATTGTTCCTAAGCATCTTTCCAGCGCGTTGCATCAGGCTTTTACAATGCAACTTCTCATCCAATGCAAATAGATTCTGTAAAATAGAATTCTTATTAACTAGTATCCAAAAATAGAATTACAAAAAATATAATTTGTAATCTACAAAATAGAATTGCAAATAATAATAACTCACGCATAAATCCTTCCATATCAAGTCTTTCTTTGCCTGAGGAACTTTATGCCAATTATCATACTTAACACCACAATGGCTTCAAGTGACACACCCAAGATAGTTTACAAAATTATTGCGGTTCACTCCAATTGAATTTCCTCCATTATCAAACTCCACAACCAATTTGGATCCACTGCCACTTAGCGCTATTAACTTCTTCAACAGAGTGATGCCCCTTTTCTTGTTAAGTGTTTGGTGATGCGCATCAAGTTGCTCTAGTGCTTCAGTGGGTACATGTGCATCATCAACCTAAAATTTGACAAAAATAAACACACTAAATTAGCGCAATATAAAAATATGGGATATATGAAATAACTAGAAGATAATGAATTTTATAGAAATAATACAGGATATGTTTTTAGAACTTACATTGGTATCCTCGCCATTCTCGTCATGGACAGCATGCTCATCATGCACTTCATGCTCATCATGGACATCATGCTCATCATGGTCAGCCATCTGAAAATGTCATTAAAAAGGCAAACATTTAGCATTTGTATTAACTAGAAGATAATGAAACATCAAATCTGAAAAGGATCTAAAATCCAAAGCCGTAGAATGGGTCAAGTTCAAGTCAAAATGGCTACAAGTGTGCGTTTTGGGTTTTCTATGTAAACGACCTTAGAACATCTATGTAATCACTTGTAATGATGAATTGACTTGTAACTTAGAAGAGAAAAATGTTTGGGACAAATTTCACCAAGTGCTAATCACTTTAAATGCAAATTAGAAAATGGATTACAGGAACTTGGTCGGTCGAGTTTTCCTGGATTGAAACTCGACCGATCATCCTTGGTCGATTTTCTGAAGATTGCATCGGTCGAGTTCTGTGAGTGCACAACTCGACCGATGCAATCTTCAGAAAATCGACCAAGGATGATCGGTCGAGTTTTAATCCAGGAAAACTCGACTGGCCAAGTGTCTGTAATCCATTTTCTAATTTGCATTTAAAGTGATTATCACTTGGTGAAATTTGTCCCAAACATTTTTCTCTTCTAAGTTACAAGTCAATTCATCATTACAAGTGATTACATAGATGTTCTAAGGTCATTTACATAGAAAACCCAAAACACACACTTGTAGCCATTTTCACTTGAACTTGACCCATTCTAGGGCTTTGGATTTTAGATCCTTTTCATGTGAAGGCCATTTAGCATTTGTATTAACTAGAAGATAATGAAAAATCAAAATCTGAAAATGATATTGATATTAAAAAAGCAAACATTTAGCTTCAATAAAAAAATATAAACATACATGCCTCTAAAATTGTGATCTTTTAGCAATTAACAATCCTTCATTGTGATCTCCGCGCACATATAAGTCATCATTGGCTTCAATATTTTGTGGAGTTGGCAACCCAACAGAGAATGGACTGGAGTCATCATACTTATCATAGTACTCTTCTTCATCTATAGGATCTTCAATGAACTGTCTTTTACCATGAAGAACAACCGACCATTTATCATTTGCAGGATCATCAATATAGAATATTTGTTTTGCCTGTGATGCCAATATGAATGGTTCACCCTTCTCGCCAATCTTTTCAAAGTTCACCAAAGTGAAATCCAATTCATCCACTATAACTCCTCTGGTGTTATCAACCCAATTACAATTAAAGAGCAGAATTCTGAAATCTATGTAGTCAAACTCCCATATGTCTTCAATGACACCGTAATATGACATTTTAGCTTCACGTGGACTCTTATCCTTTGCACTTGCAAAATACATAGTCGACGCTTGAAGAGTGACCCCACTGTTTTGGACGACACTCTTATCATCTTGGCACTTTGTGTAATATGTGAACCCATTTATGTCAAACCCTTCATAAGACATAACATTCGGTGTTGGTTTAAAGGCGAGGCATTTGATAGTTTCTATAATATCATTTGGTGTTTGAGATAGTTGATGTAAGACTTTATCTTCAAACCACTTAGTAAAAGTCTTATTATGCTCTCTAGCAAGCCACATTGAACTTGCTCAAGGATGTTGTCTCCTGATGAAATTGGTATGTTCCTCGATATAAACACTCACTTCGTCCATGTTGTGTAAAATATACAAGTGAGCTTGTTCCAACTGCTCACGGTTGATTACTTTCACCCGTGATCCCAAAATTCCTTTCCCCTCCTCAATATTCTTGTCATTAACAAGAGTGTTATTACCACTCAGAAAGTCATTGCAAAAATCCATAACCTCTCTCGCCACATAACCTTCAATAATACTCCCTTCAGGCCGATAACGGTTTCGAACATCACCTTTAAAACCGCTCATGTATCGTTCAAAGGGATACATCCAATGTAAGAAAACTGGTCCCAACATTTTCACTTCCCTAGTCAAGTGGACAACAAGATGTACCATGATATCAAAGAACGAAGGAGGGAAATACATCTCAAGCTGACATAGGGTAACAACCACTTCTCTTTGCAAATTATCGAGAGTATCAGGGTCAATAACTTTGCTACATAGACTGTTGAAAAAGAAACAAAGTCTGGTGATTGCAAACCTTACATGCTTTGGCAATATAGATTGAATTGCCACGGGTAATATTTGTTGCATTAGAGTGTGACAATCATGAGATTTAAGACCTATCAACTTCAGATCTTTCATTGATACCAATCTACGGATGTTGGATGAGTAACCATGTGGCACCTTAACATTTACCAAGCATTCACAAAAAGTTTTCTTCTCCTTTCTAGACAACGTGTAACAAGCGGGAGGTAAGTATGTTCTTTTATTACCCATTTCACGTAACTCTGTTAATTCTGACCTTATTCCCATTTCACGTAGGTCAAGTCTGGATTTTATCACATCTTTAGTCTTACCTGGTATATTTAACAGAGTACCAATGATGCTATCACAGACATTTTTCTCAACGTGCATTACATCGATACAATGCCTGACTGTCAAAGAACTCCAATAAGGAAGATCCCAAAATATTGACTTCTTGAATGAAGAATTGTCACTCTGTGTGGCCATACTACATTGTGATTTCTTACCAAATTCATTGACAATGTCTTTTACTCTTTCATAAACTACATCCCCTGGTATAGGTTTAGGTGCACTCCATTCATCATTCCATCCATTGAATGCTTTGCGCTTCCTACGATACAGATGGAATTTTGAAAGAAACCTTCGATGACCAAGATATACAGTCTTTCCGCCATGTTTTAGTCTTATTGAATCAGTGTTTTCTTCACATATAGGACACGCTTTAGCTCCTTTGACACTATATCCAGACAAATTCCCATATGCTGGAAATTCATTAATAATGCAAAACAACATAGCATGCAAATGAAATGTCTCTCTTCCTGAAGCATCATAGGTCATCACACCTTCAGCCCAAAGTTTCTTTAAGTCATCAATCAGAGGTTCAAGATAAACATCGATATCATTTACGGGTTGTTTAGGGCCCGATATCAACAACGACAGCATAACGTACTTATTTTTCATACACAGCCAGGGAGGAAGATTGTATATAACAAGCATGACTGGCCAAGTGCTATGTTGGCTGCTCAATGTCCCGTACAGATTCATACCATATGTACAAAGCCCAAGTCTTAGATTCCTATCCTCTTCACCAAATTTGGGGTACAATAGATCAATCTTCTTCCACTGTGGTGAATCAGACGCATGTCGTAGGATCCCATCATTATTTTTCTTAACATCTGCATGCCACCTCAAATTCTTCGCATCTTTCGGATTTGCAAACAAGCGTTGAAACTGTGATATTATAGGTAGATACCACAACACCTTGGCAGGAGAACCAATTTTGGACTCCCCCGAAGTCGTCAATTTATACCGTGACGCACCACAATTTGGACAATCTTTCAAATCTACATAGTCCTTTTGAAATAATACACAATCATTCGGGCATGCATGTATCTTCTTGGCCTCCATTCCCATTGAGCACAACATTTTCTTTACCTGGTATGTTGAGATTGGCAGCTCATTTCCTTCAGGAAGAATTTCTTTCAACAAAGTCAACAATGAAGTGAAGCTTTTGTCGCTCCATCTATTGTTAGCTTTCAACTTATACAATCTCAACACAGTGCTAAGCTTCGTAAACTTAGCACAGCCTGTGTATAATGGTATCTCAGCATCATGCACAATGTTTCTAAAGATAGGAGGTGGATCGGTGTGCTCTACCCTACAACTATCCAACATCGCATCAACGATGTCTACTGGAACTGGTTCATTCACATCTACATCATCGGAGGCAATTTCTTCTTCCACCCAAGCACTGCTATCGACATCTACTGGTTTCAAGTTTGAAATCTCTCCATGCCATTGCCATTCTGTATAGCCTTGTTCAATCTCATTGCACATGACATGACTTTTGATTTCCTCACCAGTGTTGACTTTCAAGTTGTTACCACAATGCCTACATGGACAGTAGAACCTATCTGTAGGTTTTTTCCTATGTTCCTCGGCAAATCTAATAAACTGATCAAGACCAGATATAAACTCTGGGGTGCAGCGATTGCGAATGGACATCCATGATCTATCCATTCTATGATCAAAGAGAAAACAAGTATATATTAGGACAAGATTAGGGTATACACTTACATCCTATCCAAGATTTACTCCAACAAACACATGTGATGTCATTCTTATATATAATAAATGTGTACCACCTATCCCATCCTTGAACACCTAATCTCACTAGTAAGTGTATAATGTGTATTGGGTTTTCAAGAAAATTTCGGCAGCATTTCCCCGCTGTTCTCTAAGTACATATATACTTAGAGAACAAATGAGGAAATGTTACCGAAATTTTCTCAAAAACCCAATACACATTATACACTTACATCCTAAGTGAGATTAGGTGTTCAAGAACAGTCCCAAACCGGGGACTATCCAAGATTTACTCCTAATGAGTAAATCTTGGACGGGTTTCTAGGCCAACAAACACAATAATAGATATGTATATGTTAGGGTTTCATCACAATTGATGTTAGGGTTTCATCAATGTTAGGGTTTAATCAAATCAAATTAGGATGCTAGAATGGACAAGTTTAAATCTTATTTCAACATGCATCAAAATTTACTGAATTAGGTCAAGCATTAGGATTAGAAGCACAAATATATGCAAGCAAAAGATGGAATTTACATAAAGCATTACATATATATTTGTTCATATCCTTACCAACAGCAAACACGGCCGTGGCTGTGTTGGCCTACCATGGCCGTGCTGCCCAGCACGGACGTGGTAGGCCAACAGAGCCACGACCGTGTTTGCTGCATGTAGGTAAAAGGCTAGCTAGGGAGAAAGGCTACAGCTAATACCTAAAGAGAAGACCGAATCTAGGCGGCGCGGCGGGCGTGAGCAGGGAGGAAGTAGCGGGCGGCGCCGACGATGAAGGAAGAAGCTAGGACGGCAGTGACGAAGGAAGAAGCTAGGGCGGGCGGCGCTGACGACGAAGGAAGAAGCTAGGACGGTAGTAACGAAGGAAGAAGCTAGGGCGGGCGGCGCCGATGACAAAGGAAGAAGCTAGGTGGCGTGCGGCGCCGGCGACGCACAGCAGCAGCACCGTCGGTGGCGACGGCGAGGCAAGGAAGCACGGGCAGCATCGGCGACGGCGAGAACCAGCAGGAGGGCGATCGAGCAGTGCGGCAGCTAGCGGGCGATGAAGACAATGGAACAGGTGCCTAGCAGGCGATCGATTGTGGGTCTATTAAGTTCGTAAAGGCGTCGGTTATCAAATAAAAATGACACCTAAAGTCTTTGGCATCGGTTGATAGTAATACACCGACGCCCAACTAGACAACCTTTACCCTAATTTTTTTGGCGGGAACCATTATCAGCGTCGGTTGTCTAAGGATAACCGACACTGAAAGTGGGATTTTTTCGCACAAATTTTCATTTAAAATAGGCGTCGGTGAATAGTTAAAAAACCGACGCTGTAGGTGACCTAAAATGTTTTCGCATGAAAATTGGTTTTCGTGGGCTATTTTAGGCGTCGGTCTGTTATAAACGGTCGACGCTGAATACAAAGCGATACCCGTGTCTGGATGGTCTTCGAATATAGACGTCGTTATGCATAAATAACCAATGTCTAATATTATAGGTGTCGGTTTTCCTAAATAACTGACGCCAATAAAAGCGACACTGAATGTTGTTTTTGTAGTAGTGTCATGGTTAACATTCTTATATGATGGAATGATGGTAGAATAACCCCCTTAGCATGATCATAAACTTAATGTGTTAATTGGTGGTTATCATAGCCACATGGTTGATACTTTCTTATGCTAAATGTGTGCATTATGAATATGATGAGTGTCAATCATATATAGATTCATTGCATGTTATTGTGATAAAGGAATGTTCTTAATGTTAATATAACCCTGTTATGATTGTTTATGAATATCTCTTAGCTCATTAATGAAATATTGTGTTGATCTGGTGTGTTATATATAAGTGATGTTATTGAGCCTTGTTATAAGGCATGCAAAGATAATGATGATCTTGCAGGGAATAATATGATGGTCTTAATGACCATTGGGCATGGTTGAGACCTAAAGGAGGTGTAATCCTCTTGTGTTGATAAGGGATGATACCTTGTGATATTGTAAAAGGGATTTATATCCTGTGATAGTATGATGGTCTTAATGACATTTGGGCATGGTTGAGCCCTAAATGAGGTGTAATCCTCTTATGTGGAAAAGGGTTGATACCCTGTGAAATTGTGAAAATGATTTATATCTTGGGATAGTATGATGACAAGTACGGTCTCATGAATGGAAAGTGAATAGTACCATGTGATGATGAGATGAGAAATTATGTTTCACACATTTTATATCTTTTCAAAGTTGTGATATTTATATGCTTTCTAGAATTGAATTAGGGTTTGCATGTCCACTTGTTTGATGCAGCCTTAATTCACCCATTTGGCATAACTAATCAAGTGAAACTCTAATCATGTAGTGCCATGTGCCGTAGAGCCATCTTTAGTGTCAGAACTTGCTAGATGGTGAAATGAGTATTCCTAAGGGAAACTAAGAGCGCATACTGTTGAATATGCAGGGGTGGTAGGTTGAGGATATATCTTTGTCATCCACAATACAGATTGTGGAAGTTGGCTATGGTCATGCCTCATACATATGATTTGATTGAGAATGGATGCGGTCGTGTCTTGGTGATTATAACATGATGTGATTCGAGGAAAACTACAATTGTACCTCAATGATTGGGTTTGAATACCCTGGTTTCTAGTAGTGGTTATCAGCTTGACTATATGTCACTATGGTAGCATCTTTGACTGATATGTCACAGCCTTTTTACGCGTACTAATTGAGGGGAAGAGATCTTAGGATACTGACACTCCTAGATCTTGTATGAAACTGAATAGCCCTTCATAGGGGTCAGTTGGACTTTGAATGCTATGATTCAAATTCTCCAGGGCATAATAAAATATGTAACACAGCCGTATAGCATATCTGTTTAGGGTTATACAGGACGCTTCACATTGGATGATAACCCTTGTCTATTATCTTTACAGAAAGATGAGGATTAATGCAATTAAGAGATAGTAACTATACTTATGTTGTGGATATGTTTATATTGTAGATGAATACATACAGAAGCGATGCTTATGTTGATAACTATACTACTAGTGTTGATTATCATCATGATGCTAGATATCTCATGTTTTTAGTCATGTTTAGCATGCTAGCCATGCCTTTTTAACTAGACATGCATATACTGCCAATCATGCTTATCCAGGTAGTTGTGCTTATGTTGTTAGCTCTTCTTATGATGTGGATATGTTCAACCAATTAGACATGTTCATGTTGTTAGCTATGCTATGTTACTAGACTCGCTCATGATGCTAGAACTGCATATGCTACTGAATTACTTATATTGTCAACAAGATAAAGGATGACAGTCTGGCTAATGATGATAGTTATTATCTACTCCTTTATGTATTTTGTTAATCATCAGTAGTGTTGATCTTATTTGTTATATCTAATTGAACTGCTTAATTATTTATTACTTAAAAATTTCATAATCAATAAATGTTGTTGGTGGTTATACTCTTGCTGGGACATGGGTCTCACCCTTGTGGTTCGCCACATTTTTTTAGGTAATCAGAAGTGACGTAAACAAACATGTGGTAGCAAAGAGGTGCTATAGTAATGAATCTTTGATAAAGTTGATGAAATGTCTAGTTTGTCCTAGAGTCGTCCCTGTACTCTCTAGTTTGGGCAGGAAAAGTTTGTATATGATGTTTTAAACAAATCAAATTTTTATGAGAATATTAATGCTTGTTTGTGTGGCATATACAAATATTGTTCTCATGTGTATATATGTTGTTGATAAGGAAATAGAACAATTTGTATCAAATTCTTGGCATAGTATGGATATAAGAGATGTTGGTCTCTCATGCCAATGTCTTTGAGTGGGTGTTGACGTTTAAATTGGTTTTAATTTACCCATATTTTTTGGTATGTGATTATTTAGTGATTGATTGTGTTTTATGTTTTGAGTAATCTTGTTTAGTGTAACATGTTCTGACAAGTTGGTATCATACCTTTAGGTTCACTAACTACAGGGACACTAGGACTTAAGACTAGGATGATGTCTAAGTTAGGAACGTGACAGAAAAACCAGGGTGCATACTGCCTAATCTCAGTACGTGGATGCCCTGTCCAGGTATTCAATTATTGAAGAAAGGTAAGTATGGAACTCTTAGATTGTTATCTTTCTGATTACTCTGATCAAGTAGCCATTTCGAGACAGTCGAAAGAGCATAACGAATAAGAAATCATGGTGTGAATATCTCAATCCTTCCTTAAAGAAGATGAGAATTGCATCATTATCTATCAAAACTTGAATGTTAGGTAATTATAAGAGAAAGATACAACACCATGAAATATAAATCTGAATACAAATAAGGAAAATAGGAGTTCTTGAAGATGTGATTCAAGAAGATAATAAAGTAAAATACAAACAAGTCTATCCTTATAAAGTGAATCAAGGTATGAAATCCACATAAGATAGAGAGAACTCCTATAACAAGTACAAAATGAGAAGATGAATGGGAACAATGAAAAAGAAATAAGGTGGAACCTGAGTTAATCTCATACCAACCTATGTGTGTAATAAAGTGTTAATGAAAAATACATATGGCATGTGAAATAAATTCAGGGAGATGGTCCTGATTTAATGAAGAAAATGTGGAATATGATGATTTACCTGTCGATAAGTGGTTGAAAAACATAATAAAATAAGAGAACATACACTAGTGGAATAAATAGTCATCAAGGAAGGAGTAGTGAGATATGTTAATCATGATGATTCCTATGCTAATGTTAAGGACCCAAAATGAAAAAGATAAAATGATACATAATAAGTTGTAACCAGCATAATGAAAATAGAATCGGTTACCTTTTTGGTAGTGACCCTTGAAAAATACTACTATGGTATGGGAAGTATGTTTCACTTTATGTCTTTTCTTTCTTGGGAACAACTTTCAAGTGGATCATTGCCACTTGGTACGTGTGGATTCACTACAAACATGAGGGTGGATATCTTATTATAGCATAAGGTTGTTTGGACTATGGTTCCAAGATCATAAAGTTTGTGATGATTTTTCTTTTGAGCCTTCCAATAATTAGGATAAATCCTCTTATATGTTTTAAAATTTGTTATGCTGGTAAGAGTAGATGAGATAAGGATATGAGATCCTTATAGCACATGAGGTGGATACCAAGGTAATGAATCCTAGTATCCAAGATGTATCAAAATTATGATTAATATGTGAAGGTTGGAGATGTTTATTAAATAAACATTACAAGTATTCCTCTCCCTTAGAGAGAGAGAGTTGATGATGACCCTTAAAATGTATTTAGGAAGGAAAAACAAAAGCGATTATGTATTGTTGTGTATGGTTCAATGATAGCTGGGAAAGACCACTATCAAGGATAGATGGTTTGTTGGTTAATAAATATGTGATACCATGTTCCTTAAAAATAAACCTATGATCAAATATCAATGAATAAGAGTTAGATTGGATGACATAATCCACGTGACCATGATGAGTTTAGAGTTATATCCTTTAGACTAACCAATGTACAAATAGAATTTATGAATAGGAGGAAAAGAGTGTTCCAATCATGTCATACAAGTTATATCAAACTTTGAATGATGACATGTCAAAGAATTTCAAATATGGTCAAAAATATATCCAATACTTTTTTAAAATAAATCTAAGAGTTGTCAAAGCAGTAATATCTATGAGACAAGTTAAATAAGAGTGGGATGGGGTTGATTAAATTTCTTTAGGGGATCATGATATGTCTTCTAAGTAGGTTGTGTAAATCCTAGTAAGGTAAAGATAGTGTTGCTGTTTCACCCCTAACAAGGTTGACTAGGAATGATATTTACTTGTATGGAATGATAGCTTCCAGCATCAGCATTTCTTTTGATGCTGAAAAAGAACTGACAAGAGTTCTAGTCTCAGTGTATAAAAGAAAAAAAAGGATGGATACATTGCCTTTTCATGCTTCAAGGAATGGTATGGGACACATGCCATGATTGGTAAAAAAGCTTGCAAGTATGAATTTTGAGTAATTTGTTGATACAATAAATATAATTTTTGGATGATTGCTAGAATTTAATGTTGAACATTACTACTAGAGTTGTACAGATGACACAACAAGTTTTTATGTACCATATTTGAAAATGTCTTCTTAGGTGTGGGTTTTTGTGCTGACCCAAGATGAGATATGTATGACTGATGTGACATCACCATGATATGTAAGTAACCATGTGAAGGTAATAGGATGAGGTGCAAAGGAAGTACCCATTTTTATTTACCATGGATTTCGAGGGTGAAATCCCTGTTAGGGGTTTATAGTTGTAATGCCCCTAAACTTACTTAATGAGTTGGATGAGCTTAATTAACATAATTGAATTCTTATAACCATAATATAACCTTGTGATATTCTTTTAAATCATAAGACAAGCATATGTTTCAAATTTGGTCCAATTTGGACACTATTTGAGCAAGTTATGCAATTTTATGCACATTTTGGACTTTTCTGCAATTTACCCAATTGAGAGATTTTCTTTGCAATTTATCACCTTCATTAAGTTTCTTGGATTTCTATCATCATTATTGTTCTTTTTGAGCCATGGGGCATCTATTTTAACCTTGCTTTGAAGGTGTTTGTTGCAAGGGTATTTTAGTGTATTCCCCTTCACGGATGAGCTACCTTTAGTAGCTATCAACTATGGAATTATGTGATTCGCTGAGAAATTTGACAAAAGAAAGATAATAAGGTCTGAAAACATGATGAGGTAGCTTCTTGTGTGTGTTCTTGTATATTTTTTAATAAATTAAAGCCATGGACACTTGGATAGATACTAGAACTTCAACTTTTTCTTTTTCTTTATCTTAAAGTGTCATATACTTATACCCAAGCATCAAAACGAGCCACTTTCTATCCACTACCTCCCACCTTCTCCCAAACTCTTTCTCCCTCTATTTATCTGTGAATTTTTCTACCCAAGGAAGAAGAAAGTGGGTATCTTCTTGGAGAAAGGCTCTAAGGTTGAAATGGACTTCATTTTAGGGTTGAAAAAGCTTCCTTCTAGTGATATTGACCAAAAAGTGTAAGAATTTCCTTCTCTCCTCCATATATTTCTTTGTTAACCTTCGTCCTAGCTTTCTCTAGGTTGGAACCTTAGTTTTCCATGGTAGAAATTGCTCTAAAGCCCTAAAACCCTACCTTTCTTGCTCCTTATGCTTAGGGTTTGCTCATTTGATGAAGAAAGGTGCTAGATGGATGAATTCAAAGCTTACTCTTGTATTTTCTATCCTACCTGCTTGATATTTTTTCTATTTGGGGTTTCATATTATAATTATAGAAAAGTTATATAACTTTCTCCATGTTTATTTCTTACCATAAGCTTTCTTGATCATGTTCTTGGTTAAAAATGATGATCCATGCACTAAAAAGCTATGCTTGACTAGGATTTCGATTTTTAAAATGTTTCCTATTCCTATTTCAGTTATATATGAACCTGTGATCATGTGTACATTATTCCTAAGGTATTATATTACTTGGATCAGGTTTCTTTGACAACCTATGGTGTTAAGCACCTATCAAACAATGGTCAATTTTAGGGTTTAAAGCTGATTTCTTCTATAAACCATGACCGGTGATGGTACCATTGCAACAACCCTATGGTGTTGTCTTCATAACAACTGATGGTCATGATCAAGGGTGTCAAATTATGGTGACAACCTATGGTCACCTCCTTAGGTCAGGTTTTGGATCAATTAGAAGGATAATGATCAACCATTAAGCACATTACTGATGTTATCAGTCAATGTTGACATTAGCTTAATTTTTGATGTTGATTAATGAATATATTGTTGATCTAGAAAACTATGGTGATTTCATGATCACTAATGATGGTGGATCAGGTCTCTACAACCTATTTTGAGTTAAGAATTGTAGTTGCATCATCAATTAAGCCTTACACCAATGGATTCTTGGGTCACTTGATGCAATGGTCGGACCTGTACTATAATTGATGGTTTTAGCATATGAACTTGACCCAATGGTCAAGATCTAATGTTTATTCCTCCTATAAAGTAAAATAATGGCTAATGTAATATGTTGGTCCTAATAATGTGATTGAAATTGCTTCCTTTATATGATCAACTTAAGGATCTTACTTGTTGGCAATGGATGACTTGTTCTAAATAAATAGTCGATTGTGGGTTTTACCCTACTTCCAAAGGAACTTATTGTGTTGTTAATCAGGGAATACCTAGGGTTAGATGGTGAATATTTATAAAGAACAAATCAAAGACTTCATAGGTGGTTTATCCAAGGTTTTTACTTATGTAAACAACTAAAGGTCTTACCTTTTAAACATCCAACGGTTCTGGGTGACATTGTGGTATGGTGATATGGGTTGAATGATGACAGAACAAATGGAGGGTTACCCTTGATAAGGTAGTCTTACCTATTCACTCAAATGTATAGAAGGGATGATAACCATATTGTGTTGATATGTAACCCTAATGAGGTATAGCTTGTTATATCTAGCTTTAATATAACTAAATGATGGTAATTGGGTATGAATAGTCCTTGAATGACTAATACAATCATGGAGACTTTGTTATTGTTATTGAAACCTTAGTATGCTATAACCCGATGGTTATACCTTGATTTATGTGTGGGTTCATACTTGAGAATACTATGGAATGTGATGGTTATGCTTCACCATATGCATCCATGATCCAATGGGGATGTCGTGAGTTAGTGTTTGGGTATAAGTGATGATTACTAACATTGATATAATTTATCATGTTGAACCTAACTATAATGAAAATAGATAAAGATGAGTATTCATGTTTAACATTCTTATATGATGGAATGATGGTGGAATAATCTCCTTAACATGATGATAACCTTAATTTGTTAATTGGTGGTTATCATAGCCACATGGTTGATACTTCTTACGCTAAATGTGTGCATTATGAATATGATGAGTGTTAATCATATCTAGATTCATTGCATGTTATTGTGATAAAGGAATGTTCTTAATGTTAATATAACCCTGCTATGATTGTTTATGAATATCTCTTAGCTCATTAATGCAATATTGTTCTGATCTGGTGTATTATATATAAGTGATGTTGTTGAGCCTTGTTATAAGACATGCAAAGATAATGATGATCTTGTAGGGAATAATATGATAGTCTTAATGACCTTTGGGCTTGGTTGACACCTGAATGAGGTGTAATCCTCTTGTGTTGATAAGGGTTGATACCCTGTGATATTGTGAAAAGGATTTATATCGTGTAATAATATGATGGTCTTAATGAACTTTGGCCATGGTTGAGCCCTACATAAGGTGTAATCCTCTTATGTTGATAAGGTTTGATACCCTGTGATATTGTGAAAAGGATTTATATCTTGTGATAGTATGATAATTAGTATGGTCTCACGAATGGCAAGTGAATAGTACCATGTGATGATGAGATGAGAAATTATGTTTCACACATTTTATATCTTTTCAAAGTTGTGATATTTATATTCTTTCTAGAATTGAATTATGGTTTGTATGTGCACTTGTTTGATGTAGCCTTAATTCACCCAATTAGCATAACTAATCAAGTGCAACTCTAGTCATGTAGTGCCCTGCCGTAGTGCCATCCTCAATGTCAGAACTTACTGGATGGTGAAATGAGTATTCCTAAGTAAAACTCAAAGCACATATTGTTGAGTATGTGGGGGTGGTAGGTTGAGGATATATCCTTGTCATCCACAATGCAAATTGTGGAGGTTGGCTATGGTCATGCCTCATACATCTGATGTGATTGAGAATGACTGTGGTCGTGTCTTAATGATTATAACATGATGTCATTAGAGGACAACTGCAGTTGTACGTCAGTGATTGGGTTTGAATACCCTAGTTTCTAGTGTCGTGACCTATAACAAGGTCAGACTAGTGGTTATTAGCTTGACTATATTTCATTGTGGTGATAGCTTTGACTTATATGTCACTGCATTTTTACTTGTACTGACCGAGGGGAACTTTGCAGGGGTCGGTTGGACTTTGAATGGTCCGATTCAAATTCCCTAAGTTATAATAAAAGATGTAATACAGCCGTATAGCATATATGTTTAGGGTTATATAGGACGCTTCACATTGGATGATAACCCTTGTTTGTTATCTTTACATAAACATGAGGCTTATTGCAATTAAGAGATAGTAACTATACTTATGTTGTGGATATGCTTATATTGTAGATGCATACATACGGAACCCATGCTTTTGTTTATAACTATACTGATACTAGTGATTATCATTATGAAGCTAGATATCTCATGTTGTTAGTTATGTTTAGAATGCTAGCCATGCCTTTGTAACTAGAGATGCATATACTGCTAATCATGCTTATCCAGGTAGTTGTGCTTATGTTGTTAGCTCTTCTTATGATGTTGATATGTTCAACCAATTAGACATGCTCATGTTGTTAGCTATGCTATGTTACTAGACTTGCTCATGATGCTAGAACTGCATATCCTACTGAATTGCTTATATTGTCAACAAGATAAAGGATGATAGTCTGGCTAATGATGATAGTTATTATCTGCTCCTTTATGTATTTTGTTAATCATCAGTACTGTTGATCTTATTTGTTATATTTGATTAAACCGCTTAACTGTTTAATTACTTAAAAATTTTGTAATCAATAAACGTTGTTGGAGGTTATATCTCTTGCCGGGACATGGGTCTCACCCTTGTGGATTGCCACATTTTTATTAGGTAATCAGAAGTGACGTAAACAAACATGTGGCAGCAAAGAGGAGCTATAGTAATGAATCTTTGATAAAGTTGATTAGATGTCTAGTTTGTCCTTGAGTCGTCCTTGTATTCTCAGGTTCGGGCAGGAAAAGTTTGTATATGGTGTTTGAAATGAATCAATCTTTTGTTAGCATATTAATGCTTGTTTGTGTGGCATATACAAATATTGTTCTCATGTGTATATATGTTGTGGATAAGGCAATAGAACAATTTTTATCTAATTTTTGGCATAGTATGGATATTAGAGATGTTTGTCTCTCATGAAAATGTTTTTGAGTGGGTGTTGATTTCGAAATTGGTTTTAATTTACCCATATTTTTGGGTATGTGATTTTTTAGTGATTCATTTTGTGTTATGTTTCGAGTAATCTCGTTTAGTGTAACGGGTTCTGACAAAAATATGGAAAACATTATGCAACTTGTGCAAATTTGGCCATAACTCCAGCTTGTATGCCACCTTTCCAAATCATGCCAAGATAAGGCAAAGGCCCAAAATCCTAGGAGCCAACCTACCCTTCTTGTTGAACCTCAACACACCACTACAAG
Source organism: Alisma plantago-aquatica (assembly GCA_963693085.1). Taxonomy (NCBI): domain Eukaryota; kingdom Viridiplantae; phylum Streptophyta; class Magnoliopsida; order Alismatales; family Alismataceae; genus Alisma; species Alisma plantago-aquatica. The sequence continues at coordinate 176,835,365 of OY856415.1, read as the reverse complement.
AGGATACCTTGAGATACACACAATCTCTGACTTGAAACTCTAATAGTCTACGACAATTATGAGCATATGACTTCTGTCTATCTTGAGATGCCTTTAATTATTGTTGGATTACCTCAATCTTCTTTGTAGTTTGTTGAATTAACTCAGGACCCAACAATTGACACTCACCTATCTCATACCAACAAAGAGGTGACCTACAATGCCTACCATATAAAACCTTGTACAATACCATGTTTTTTATTCTTTGATAGTTGTTGTTGTAGGCAAGCTCAATTATACTCAAGTGGATATCCCAACTACAAAGAAATTGAAAAACACATGTCTTTCTCTTAAAAGATCCTCTAAAGTCCAGATGGTCCTTTCTAAATGGCCTTCTGTCTGTGGGTGAAAAGTTATGTTGAACCTTAACTACATCCCCACCACTATGTATAGACGTTCCTAGAACATGCTCATCAACTGAAGACCTTTATCAGACACTATCATAAGAGGTATGTCATGCAAACATAGGATCCAACTTCAATGTAGATTTGTGCCAACTTCTCTACTATCTAAGTGGTCTTGACTAGAAAAAACTGAGTTGACTTTGTCAATCGATCAACAATCACCCAAATGGAATAATAACCTTTTGTGGTCCTTGGATGGTCAACCTCAAAGTACATGGTTATGTGATCCCATTTTCAATATAGAATTGGCAAACATTGTAACGTCCATGGTTGCTTCTGAAATTTTGCCTTGACATGTTGACAGACTAGACACTTAACCACAAACTCTACCACATCACTTTTCGAACTTGGCTACCAATATAAATCATTCACATTATGATATATCTAAGTATTGTTGAGATGTGTTTCATACATTGACAAATAAGCCTCCTCAAGTACCATCTCCTCAGAGAACCAGTGTTAGCAACCATTGTTTTTCTATCGAAGCATATTGTCCCATTATGTAATTCATGTAATCCATCATGCTTCCCTTTGCTTAACTATGGTCTGATATTTTATATCCTAGTATCATCTTTTTGTGTGTCTCTAATCTTCTATATAAAAGTCAGCTTGACCTGTGTCTGTGCCAACAATCTTTTCAATAAGGAAACCTCTAACTACACAGTCATCTACCAAAGTGACACTAGCATGTCCCACTTGTGACACACCCTGAAGTGTAACTTTGCCTTATCTACAGAAAATGACAAAGATGACTTACTTGTCAGTGCATAAGCCACCACATTCACCTTTCTTGGATGATAGTCTATCGTTCAGTCATAGTCCTTCAGTAACTCCATCCAACTTATTTGACTTTTGTTCAACTCCTGCTTTGAGAAAATATACTAAAGGCTCTTATGATCCATGAAGATTTGACACTTTTCTCGATACAGAAAGTGCCTCCAAATCTTCAAGGAAAGAACTACAGTGGCTAACTCTGGGTCATGAGTTGGATAGTTATCCTCATGTTTCTTAATCCGTCATGAGGCAAAAGAAATCATGTTCTTCTACTGCATTGACATACATCAAGGCATGATTGAAAATGATCATTTTCCTTGTTCTGGAAACACTAAAATTACATTACTTGTCAACTTCTCCTTCAACAATGTAAAATAATGTTGACACTTGTCATACCAAATAAAAGGTACACCGTTCCTAGTCAGCTTGGTCAATGGTAGGGCAACTGCACTGAAGTTCTTAATGAACCTCATGTAGTTACCAACTAGACCTAGGAGGCTTCAAACCTTAGTCAGTGTCTTGGGTGTCTCCCACCCCTACACTAACTCCACCTTCTTAGGGTCTATACAAACATATTTAGGAGATATTACGTGCCAAAGAAAAGACACATCGTTCATCCAAAACTCACACTAACTGAACTTATCATATAACCAATGCTTCCTTACCAACTTCAATTCTTGATGAAGATGCTAGTCATGTCATTAATTGTCTCTATAGTATATCAAGATGTCATCTATGAATACAACCACAAGCCAATCAAGATTCGTTTGGAACATTCTATTCATTAATTCGATAAATTATGTTAGTGAATTGGTTAGCCTAAATGGTATAACCACAAACCCATAATGACCATACCTAGTCCAAAAAAGCAGTCTTAGGTATGTCATCTTCCTTGATCCTCAACTGGTGATATCTCAACCTCTATTCTATCTTGAAAAACACTAAAAAATCTCTCAATTGATAACAATCATCTATCCTAAAAAATTGGTACTTGTTCTTCATTGTGACCTAGTTCAAATGTTGATAATATATGCAAAGCCTCATAGAACCATCCTTCTTCTTAACGAACAAAATTGGATTATCCTAAGGTGAAGTGCTTAGTCGTATAAATCCATTCCCCAACAACTCCTGCAATTGCTTCATCTAAGCTAGTTCCATCCTATATGGTATCTGAGCTATGGGTTGTGTACTAAAAATTATATTGATCTCGAAATCAATCTCTGTAGAGGGTGGAACTAGATTGATCTAAAAAGTATCCTGAAACTCACGCACTACTAGTGCATCTTGGATGGTATGACTCTTCACCTTGGTATCCATTACATGATCAAAGAAAGCTTCACATATAGCCTCATCACATTCTATGATATCACAACCAACACAATATAGGTAGGAAAGATCTTCCTATATCCTTGGAAATTTTAGGAGACATCCCCATCACAAAATGTTGTAAATTTGGAACTATAGTCCAAAACAGCTGTATAATTGTCTAAGGCATCCATCCCTAGGATAACATCAAGTCCGTGCATACCAAGTGGCATAAGTTCACTTGAGTGTTATGTCTAATGAAAGAAAGAACATAGGATGGACACACCTCCTACAACATTGCAGAACCAACCAGAGGGGTTTTAGAAAGAGACTATAATCTCTACTACAAATAGGAACATTACAACTATTTATCAACTCTACGGTAATAAATGAGTGTGACACACCTGGTTCAACCAAAATAAATACAAAAGAAGAAGAAGATAATACATATTGAAAAAAATCCATCTGACCTATAATGACCCATAGGTTGACCACTCCTTCCGGCTGACTTATGGAGTAAAATCTATCTTTTGCCTATTATCTCCCCCTACCTCTGCTAGTTGGCCTTGAAGACCCTTGATGTGATATTTAGCCACGTCATCTAGTGCCACCATCACTGTTAAGCTACTACTAAGGTGATCCCTACATGCTCTACCTCAGTTGTTGTCAAACATCTTGATCCTTCACAGGGCACGACCACCTTACATGCCCAACTTGTCCACACTTGAAGCCCATCTGTGTTTCATACTATGGCCTAGATGGCCCTGTCACTGATATTGAATCTGAGCTATTCACTCCATCTGGTGAAACAGTATGACCTCTCCCTTTACTAGGGGATCACTTGATGAATGCATATTCATCATGATTTTCAGTCGCCTTTTTTAGATCATTTCGATCCAATACTTCTGATTTCATCTATTAAATCTCACATAATGCAAAATTCCTTAACTGATTCAATTATCACGATTATTAAATAGATTTACATTAATTTTGTGCAATCCTAACTAAGTTCAACCATCATATGGAATTCATGCAAAGATCCTCTCAACTTTGGTCTTGACCAAACGGTCTCACCAAATAGTTTCACCAAACAGTTTGATCCTAAATGATCTCAAGATCGTTTGAGCCCATACGGTCTCGAAACCGCATGAGCCCAAATGGTCTCCAAACCGTATGACACCTATAGATCTCAAAACCATTCGGTCCCAAGACCGTTTGGAGCCATTCGATCCCAAGACCGTTTGGATCCATTCGGTCCCAAGACCGATTGCTCCCCAAACGGTATGATCACTGAAGACCATTTGAAGTTCAGAAGCAAGACCATTTGGTCATTCAAATGGTCTCCAGATTGTTTGGGAACCTAAATGGTTTCCAAACTGATTCAGCCGGCCGCCATCCAAGACCGTATGGACTCATCAGCGCAAGATCGTTTGGTAATTCGATCGATCTAGAAGACTGTTTGAAGATGGACTCCTCAAGACCGTTTGGAGGTCAAATGGTCTCCATGACCGTTTGCTCCAAACCATTCACCAAGACCGATCACAGAAGATTGATAGAGCAGAAACGGTCTCCAAACCATTTGGTCATCCAAACGGTTTCCAAACCATTTGGTCATCCAAACGGTTTCCAAACCGTTTTGGTCATACCATTTGGAAGGTCACAACAAATACATGATCCCTCCACCCAACCCTATAAATAGGACCGCAAAGGTCCTCATGATGGGGGGGGGACTCCAGATGCCGATAAGATGCCCCAAGGTCGATCTAGCTCCATCCTCTATGCCACCTACTCCTTTTGACACCGAGCAAGGAAGAAGAAGAGAGAGAAGGTGGAGAAGAAGGTCTGCCCAGCCTGCCTTGGTGGTTCTTACTCATCCAGATCTGCCCCAACACGATGTAGAAGACCGCATCATCTTCACTGAGTTGCGACTACCTTTTGCATCATGCTCATGGTGGATTTCCCTCTCCTTCTCATTCTTCTTATTTCTCGCATCATGAGCGAGTAGTCCACTTTCTCTGGGGTGCAGGGACTAGCCCCGCTTCCCATGCTTTCATGTCTTTACATTTAATATTCCAAGGTAATGTATATAACATTTCATTCCGTTGCTAATTGATATGCTTGTCGTTGATTACCTGCTTGCTTTCATCTTGTTCTTCTCTTCGTAGTATGGAATGTCAATCAATGAGGTAGACTCCTTGATGTTCAATCTGATAGGATTCCTTGAGGTCATAAGTGTGTGATCCGTGAGGGGACGAGTCATCTAGCCTACGGTGACACTTTTTTATGCCTACCTGTGAGGGGGGCCCGCAACCTTAGTTGGATGTTGTATCTTTTTGTTAATCGTCGATGTTTTCTAGCAGATTAATCTTCTACATGTTCGTTGTTTAGCACAGTTGACTCCTTGATGTTAGATCTGAAGGGATTCCTTGAGGTTGTAAGTGTGTGATCCGTGAGGGGACGAGCCATCTAGCCCACAGTGACGCTTCTGGGGGTTTAACCTCACGGGGGACCCTCAGTCTTAGTTGGATGTTGTATCTTTGGGGCCGTAAGCAAGTCATCTGAAGGGTTATGAGCAATCAGATCTTTTAGGTGATGCTTACATGGACCTATCCTCGTGGAGGGTTCACAGTAGCTTTATTTGGATAGTTATATGCTTGCATGGATGTTATGTGTTTGAGTATGTTTGCATGTGCAGTGGTGGTGAAACCTGATACCATCCCAACGATTCCATATCATTGATCTAAATCCAACTTTAATTCAACTTTTACATTCTTGCAATTAGTTTAATTAACCTCAACCAAATCAATCATTTTAAATTTCAGTCTTACTAGAACTTGATTCGACTGACAAGATTCTTAAAAACATTGTCCTTTGCATTCGATCCTTAACTATACTGCGATAAAACTCGTCTTCCTGCAGGTGGTATTATTGCACATTGGTTGTCAAAAAAGCTTGGGGATTTCAACCCCGAGTGAGTTTGTTAGTGCGATAAAATCCCACGTCATCACTATGACTGCACTTGATCCCTTAGCTCAAAATATTTTGATCTATGTGGTAATTGTTGGTACAATGGTGAAGAGAACCTCAATTTCTTAAAATAGCTAGATGATGGCCTTGAAAACCGCATAAACCTCATCCTTGCATTGGCTTCTCACATCTCCACAGCTGACCATTCTATCCTCCTTACAGATTCCACAAAGGTGGAAAACTTCTCTTGGTTTTCTAAAGTATATGTCATCTTTGATAACTCATCTCTCAAGCCCTTCACAAACCTTGAGATCCTCTCCTTCTTCATAGTCACCATGTGAGGATAGAACCTCAACAACTTCATGAAGCTCACCTCATAGTCATTAATAGACAGTGATCCTTGGCGTAACCTTTCAAACTGTGCTATCTTTTGGTCCAGATACGTCTTGAGAAAGTAGCAGCTCACAAACTCCCGTCAAAACTCCTCCCAACTCACTACTACTCCTTGCACCACAAAACTACTCTCAGCATTCTCTTCACATTCTTTAGACATATATTTATAATCATAGACTATGGTCAGATATGTCGGATCACATAAGAACAAACACAACAACCCAAGTCCTATGTCCTTGAAGACTCAACAAAACCTAAGATTTAATACCAACCAAATTGTGGCACTTCGCCATGCTAATCGGGATTACTCAAACCCAAAACATGATCGATCACTAATTAATCACATTACTAAAAAGGTTCATAATTAAAACCAAATTAAACTTTCTCAAACATTTCCAAGAGCATTTACATAGAGATCCAACATCTTGTATATATATATATATGTATATATATGCATATATATATGTATGTATATATATGTATATATATATATATATATATGTATATATATAGATATATATATATATATATATATACATATATATACATACATATATATATGCATATATATATATGCATATATATATATGTATGTATATATATATGCATATATATATATATATATATATATATATATATATATATATATATATATATATATATATATATATATATATATATGTATATGTACCACCATACCGGGTATCTATACATATGTTCCGTGGTCTCATTCACAACATTTAAGAAAACGATATAGTCCACATGTATAAGCACTCAATACACAATCAAAAACTCAAGTCAACGTACAACATCTACCAAACTTCCCCACCTGAACCTGAGAGTACATGGATGACTCTAGGACCAACTGAAAATACCAACCAATCTTCTTCCTCTACAGATCACCAAACTTCTCCTCCTCACTTCCATAGGTATAAAGGCATTGTTGACGAGCACCTAAAAATATGTGGAGACCCAAGAGGTGAAACCCATGTCCTAGTAAAGGATATAACTCACAACATGTTTATTTCTTACAACAGATTATGTAACTCAAAAGATAAAGTATGTAATACTAAAGAATTGAAACGTTAAATATAACCTTCATTGAGATCATTCATAGCCAATGTCTTCAATACAATTGATTTCTCTTACCATAATATAAAATAATTACACTTAAAAGAAACAAGGAAAGCATTATCATTTAATGTGAGTCATTGAGTAACTGTAACATATATGCTACATGGCTGAATTACACATTCTATTAAGCCCTGGGTAGTTTGAGGCGTACCACTCAAACTACTAGTTCGCCATTACAAAGTTGTATTAAGTTCCATACAAGATTTAGGAGAATAGAATCCTAAGATCTCTTCCCCTGAGTCAGTACAAGTTTGTTGTAGTGACATAATAGTCAAACTAAAAAATAGCCTAGTCTTCCTTAAGTGCATAGGCCACGACACTAGAAACTAGGGTTTTCAACCCTCAAATTTGAGTTAAGACCATAGCCATATCCGATCACATATACACATTTAAGACACAACCTTTACCGCTCTCCAAAACATTGGGATCAGGATGATAACGATATACCATCCCCACACCCGCATATATTCAACAATCTATGATTCAAGTTCCCCTTCTAGAATACTTGTTTTACTATCCAGCAAGTGCTGACACTAGAATAGTTCTACGGCTCATTGCACTACATGATTAGGGTTTCACTTGATTAATTAAGCTATTTGATTTTCAAAATGCATCAATATAGTTACATATAAACTACTATATTGTTCTTATAAATATCACTGATACATAACAACTACAAAAGATATAAAATGTATGAATCATATCCGTTATCATAACATCATAGGGTACTAGTCCATTTTCATCCAGGAAGAGGTCTAAACCTCCATTGGGGTACAAAACATGCAGAAAGGCCATTTAAACCATACCACAATACTTCCTATAAAAACATCATTATCATTGAATACTTTATAGAAGGTTCAATATGTCACCAACAAGCTTGTTATATTTGGACTCAGAATAAGGGTTCATCAATCATAAGATTTGTGGCATTTTCTTGAGTGACATAACAAAGTTACCTTTAACATTATGAATGTATCCAAAGATTATCTAAGTATCAAAAGAAGATAGTTATTAAACCAATATTTAACCATTACAATAGAGATTCAGGGTGTGGATTGGATTTGTATCACCAAAACAACACATATAGATGAAGTGTCAGTTTTTTCATGGACTTAGCAAAAAAGACCATAGGTTCATTTAGGGACTTAGTAGACAAGACGATCGGTTCATTTAGGGTCTTAGCAAAACCATTGATTCATGGTCAACAAAAACCATCAATTTATATACCATGTAAAGACATTAGTTTATGTATCAAGTAAAACCATTGTTTTATATACTAGGTAAAACCATTGATTTCTACACTAAGTGAATGCATTGGTTTAATCATCAAGTATAGCCATCAGTTCATTCAACATATGAGGCCGTGAATTCATATATGATGTAGACCATCTTTTTTTAGATTTAGTGAAATCCTCAGTTCATAGACTAAGTAAAACCATTTAATTCAATACTAAGTAAAACCATTAGCCATTCGCTTTACATGATCAATAATACAAACCTCTCAAGATCAAGACAGTCTATTTCAATAGATGAAACATTCATTAGATGTAAGGATAGTTCAACAACATCCATAACTACCACACATATATGCAAAAGTGCAGAAAAGATCATCTTTCTTCACATTACCATGTTTTTTAGGGTAAGACATACATAGCGCAAGTTAAAGGTAGGCAAGAAATGGGTTTGATATTACATAAATCACCTCTAGGTGAAGAAGAATGTCTAGTTAGCAAGGTCTCTCAAACAAGAGAAGGTGAATACCCCATATTTTCCCTCCCAAAGATCATGATAGATCTAGTGCAAACGAGAGAAGAAAAGGAGTGCTCCAACCACATGCACGAGTTTTAATTAAGAACACTGGGATTCTACTAATGGATGAGGAGAGAAGAAAGAAAACAACAAGAGAACAAGTTTAGAGAAGAAAGAAAATAACAAGAGAACAAGTTTAGAGAAGAAGATACTTGTATAAGGTAGGAAACTAGGTTTGAAAACTCCAAACAACCCTAGAGAAGCTTGATCCAAACCACACTACTACAGAACCTACCTTTAGTGTCAGTTATTTAAAGCCTTTAGTGTCGGTTTGTAAGCGACACCTATGTGGGCGACACTAAAAGTCCACCCATTAGGCGTCGGTTCCAAAACCGACACCCAAACTCTTTGCGCGCCACCGAAAACGCGCCATCATGGGACTATAGGCGTCGATTATTAGGTAAGCAACCGACACCCAAACCCTTCGCGCCACAGAAAGGGCGCCATTTTGGGCACTATCAGTGTCGGTTATTTACAAATAACTGACACCCAAACCCTTCGCGCCACCAAAAACGCGCCATCATGGGACTATATGCGTCGGTTATTAGGTAAGCAACCGACACCCAAACCCTTCGCGCCACAGAAAGGGCTCCATCTTGGGCACTATCAGTGTCGGTTATTAGGTAAGCAACCGACACCCAAACCCTTCGCGCCACAGAAAGGGCGCCATCTTGGGCACTATCAGTGTCGGTTAATTACAAATAACCGACACCCAAACATTATGTGTCGGTTATTTACAAATAACCGACGCCTATTGGTTTTTTTTTTCCTGTCAGTCTGCAGACCTGCTGTGGCTGGTCGCAGGATGAGAAACCTGTTCAGTTCAGTTATGAACTGCAGGTTTTATGACATCCATTGATATCAGCCGACAACAGGCCGCAAACCTACAAAATTGACAATAAAAAAGTAGCACATGCATATAGCAATGCAACCTGCAGTTCCATTTTATTTTCACACATTTATAAACATTCACACATGCTAGCAATCTGTAGTTCCATTGATTCACATTCACACATGTAGACTTCATATAGCAACCAACACTTTCATTCATTTTCACTCAAACACATGTAGAAGCATTCACACATATATTATAATTCAGAAATTCATTTACAAAGTATCATTGTTTAGTCATTATTCGCTATCAGGATCCCAATTATATTTGGGAGCCCCCACTAATTGTATGGTTGTTGCCCATTCTTCTACTACTTCATTTATTTCTCCCATCGTATAGGGCTCATGTACATCTGGTAAGTCCTTTCCTGTACCGGGGTCAACTTTAAACACCTATAAAGAGAATGATGTATATATATAACTAATGAGCTATAAATAAGATTGATATATTTCATATTATCTAATGAGACTATATAATACCTCAGCAATACAATCGATGTCCATTGCGGCATGTTTGACAAGCATGTGCATATATCGCATGACATAGTATCCACATGCCCATCTGTTGTCTTGTGTAGCACACTATAAATTCAAACATACAAAATATTAAAAAATACAACTAATTAAGCATTGTTCACATAAATAATATATACATATATTGCAGTCGGGAACTTACTTTCATGTTCTTCCAAATTATTTGCTGGTTCTTTTTCATGGGGACCTTTCCTCCAGCCTTTTTGTACTCCTCAAAACCCCTACATGTTAATGTAACACAGAACATTGCAATTAAATAGTAATGTAATAACATATGTTAATGGATATGAAAAATGAAATATTTCTCACCGAAATATTGTCATTTTCATTTTGTGTCCAAATCTTGTATTCAATTTACCCCCGTTAGGATCTAGATAATACACAGTGAACTTCTCGGGGGCAATAACCAATAACTCACTATGGTTACCCCTAGAGGGAAAAAAGTTAAAAATTAATAACTCAAAATCCACAATAAAATGTAATTTTCTTAAGTCCAAATTATAATAAGCAAAGTAAACTTACTCTACATTGAATGGAGCCATTATCACCGTCTTCTTTTTTACAGCAAAAATTGAAAAAGCCTCACAGCAGTATTGTTGAACTGATGTAGGGTCTTTAGCTACTAAACTAATCAAGGATGGAATCAAAAACCCTACATGTTCGAATCCAAAATCTACACATATGTTGTCTAAGTAGCTGCAAAATATGTATTAATTACGCATGCATTAATAAATAAGAAACTAGATCACCAGATCATACACAAGGTATATGGATGTATAAAGAATATCTCACCTTATCCATAGCTCTATCACAGATGTATTTAGCCAATCATTTCAAAACAACTCCAAAATATCTTGTATAAATAGTTTTGTTTCGAATGACGGACCTGTAGAATCTGAATCAGAAGAAATAGTTATAGGGGAGTTTATATCATGTTCCCCTAACCATATTGCCATACCCCTACAGTTAGGACCTAACGAGACATGTAGGTCCTGTGGAACCCAACTAGGTAATGCAGGAGGTGGAAGTGGAGGCCTAGATGCTGTGGGTGTCTTCTTTTTAACCTGTATATATATATATATAATAATTTTAGATCAACTGCCAGCATATACACACAATTGAACATAATGTAAATTTACCACACCTTTTCAGTAAAGAAGACATACGCTTTTTCCCACAATATCACTCCGCCTACTGCCTCACCAAGCGTTTCACAATCTGGGTGGGAATATGGCAGTGGAAGATCCATCCACTGGGGGAATATATATATCGGGCTCACCCGAATCCAACCAGCTGGTACTGGAGACCCGTGACACGTTTCCCCTGGTAGGGATGGGTAAGCCGACGCCTATGCCATGACATATTCTTTACTTTTTAGACGGCATGGCTTCAACCCCTACAAATTTTTGTGTAAAGAATGTTATATACATATATACATATCATCCTTTTTTGAAATGACTACAATTTCATATATACGTATCATCTTGAATTAAAAAACTAGTTACTATGTCATAAAAATACTTACAGTGGATGTGCTAGGTGGTGTGTCTACAGGATTACTCCCAACCTCTGTAGTAGGAGTAGGAGTAGAGCCTGCAGTAGGTATTGTCTGGTAAGTAGCAGTCTGAGATGCCTGCCACTTTTTCATTGCTTCTTCGAGTTTTTCTTCGAGTTTCCTGTCAAATAGCTTATCCACCTATACATGGATAAAAGAAACGTCAAATTCTAATTTTTGAATTCTCTTTTACAGTAACATTATAAAGAAATAATATGTTACCTCTTCTTGTGAAAGTCCCACTTTTGGGACATGTTTGCGCTGGGATGACCCAAAAAAAGATTTGATGCCCACACCAGCGCCTGCAGCCCTAACACATCCAGGATGCTCTGGGTTACCCAGAGCAACTGTCAATTCATCCTTTGTTCCCTCAGGGAAGAACTTTCCTTGTTTCCTCAGCTCGTGCAGCTCCCGCTAATCGCCAAAACAAAAATTTGTACTTAAGTAAACAGCACAAATAATCAATATTCGAATGATTGCTGTAAGAGTTGTATTTTACCATTTTTGCAGCCACCTCAGCAGTTGCGGCCTTAGTTATTTCTCCCTTCCTATTTTGCCTCCCAGCTATCTAGATATCATGGCGAGGCAGAGGTGTGCTACCTATGGTACAGGACTCCTGAGTAGCAGCAGACTGAGCAGTAGCCTCAGACTGTAGTCTTTGGTGAACGCCTGCATACCCCTTTGGACCCATTCTGTGGTCATGCACATTCAGTGCACGCCTTGATCTTTGTGCCTCACTGAGGGCCTAGTTAGTATGATTTGGTTAGCAACACTAAATGTTAATCTTGAATAGGTGAATACAACATATATTAATTAATGAGATTGAACTGACGCCTAATACCTTGAATTCATCAGTTTGTCTTGAAGCGACAAACGCGTCCCATTCTTCTTTGTCCAGGAAGTTCCACTGTTCAGTGGCTGTCTTCTTCCTCTTGTCAGCTTCTTTTATGTATTCTCTGGTGAGATTTGTCCTATAGTTCCTTGTGACTCTCCCACAGCGTTGCATCACGCATTTACGATGCAGCTTTTCATCCAATTCAAATATACTCTGCAAAATGGAATTGCTATTAACAAGTATCCAAAAATTTAGTAATCTACAAAATAGAATTGCAAATTAATAATAACTCACGCATAAATCCCTCCATATTAAATCTTTCTGCTCCTTCGAAACTTTATGCTAAGAATCTAAGTGACAACCGCAATGGCTACGAGTAACAAACCCAAGATATGAAATAAATGAATTGCGATTCACACCACATGCATTTCCTGCATTATCGAAATCCACAACAAGTTTGGGTCCATTGCCCTTTTGCGCAATTAACTTCTTCATCATAGTGATGCCCCTTCTCTTGTCAACTTTTTGGTGTTGTTGATCAAGTGCCTCAAGTGCTTCAGATGGTACCTGTGCATCATCAACCTAAAATTTGACAAAATAATTCACATTTACAAGATATAACTATAAATGGACATATAGATATAAATATATGATATATTTTTAAAACTTACATTGTGAGGCGGCGCATTGATGTCCTCACCCTCACGGTAGTCATCAGCACGGTCATCAGGAGAATGGTCAGCCATCTGCAAATTCACATTCAAATTTTAAAGTTCACATTGTAAAGTAGTAATTCAAAGTGTAAATCTCACATAGTAAAGTAATTCAAATTGTAAAGCTCACATTGTAAAGTAATTCAAATTCTAAAGCTCACATTGTAAAGTAATTCACATTATAAATTAAGCTCACATTGTAAATTTCACATTCACATATATATCTCTAATATTGTGATTTTTTATCAATTAACAATCCTTCATTGTGATCTCCGCGCACATACAAGTCATCATTAGCTTCAATATTTGTTGGTGTTGGCAACCCAACTGAGAATGGACTAGAGTCATCATACTTATCATAGTACTGTTCTTCATCTATAGGATCTTCAATGAACTGTCTTTTACCATGAAGAACAACCGACCATTTATCATTTGCAGGATCATCGATATAAAATACTTGTTTCGCCTGTGATGCCAATATGAATGGTTCAGCCTTCTCGCCAATTTTTTCAAAGTTCACTAAAGTGAAACCCAATTCATCCACTATAACTCCTTTGGTGTTATCAACCCAATTACATTTGAAGAGCGGAATTCTGAAATCTATGTAGTCAAATTCCCATATGTCTTCAATGACACCGTAATATGACATTTTAGCTTCACGTGGACTCTTATCCTTTGCACTTGCAAAAAACATAGTCGATGCTTGAAGGGTGACCCCACTGTTTTGGACGACACTCTTATCATCTTGCCGCTTTGTGTAATATGTGAATCCATTAATGTCATACCCTTCATAAGACATAACAGTCAACTTTGGTTTAAAGGCGAGGCATTTGATAGTTTCAGTAATATCATCTAGTGTTTGAGATAGTTGATGTAAGACTTTATCTTCAAACCACTTAATAAAAGTCTTGTTATGCTCTCTAGCAAGCCACATTGTATTGGCTCGAGGATATTGTCTTTTGATGAAATTGGTATGTTCCTCGATATAAACGTTCACTTCGTCCATGTGGTGTAAAATATACAAATGACCTTGTTCCAACTGCTCACGGATGATTACTTTCACACGTGAACCCAAAATTCCTTTGCCAAATAGCTCGTCAATATTCTTGTCATTATTAGGAGTGTCATTACCACTGAGAAATTCATTGCAGAAATCCATAACCTCTCTCGAAACATAACCTTCAATTATACTCCCTTCAGGCCGATAGCGGTTTCGAACATCACCTTTAAGAACGCTCATGTATCGTTCAAAGGGATACATCCAATGCAAGAAAACCGGTCCCAAGATTTTCACTTCCCTAGTCAAGTGGACAACAAGATGTACCATGATATCAAAGAACGAAGGAGGGAAATACATCTCAAGATGACATAGGGTAACAACCACTTCTCTTTGTAAATTATCGAGAGTCTCAGGGTCAATAACTTTGCTGCAAAGACTTTTGAAAAAGAAACAAAGTCTGGTGATTGCAAACCTTACATGCTTCGGCAATATAGATCGAATTGCCACAGGCAATATTTGTTGCATTAGAGTGTGACAATCATGAGATTTAAGACCTATCAACTTTAAATCTTTCATTGATACCAAACTACGGATGTTGGATAAGTAACCATGTGGCACCTTAACATTTACCAAGCATTCACAAAAAGCTTTCTTCTCCATTCTAGACAACGTGTAACAAGCAGGAGGTAAGTATGTTCTTTTATTACCCATTTCACGTAATTCTGTTAATTCTGACCTTATTCCCATTTCACGTAGGTCCAGTCTGGATTTTATCCCATCTTTAGTCTTACCTGGTATATTTAACAGAGTAACAATGATGCTATCACAGACATTTTTCTCAACGTGCATTACATCGATACAATGTCTGACTGTCAAAGAACTCCAATAAGGAAGATCCCAAAATATTGACTTCTTCTTGAATGAAGAATTTTCACTCCGTGTAGTACATTGTGATCTCTTACCAAATTCATTGACAATGTCTTTTACTCTTTCATAAACAACCTCCCCTGGTATAGGTTTAGGTGCACTCCGTTCCTCATTCAATCCATTGAATGCTTTGCGCTTCCTACGATACAGATGGAATTTTGGAAGAAACCTTCGATGATCGAGATATACATTCTTACCGCCATGTTTTAGTCTTGTTGAATCAGTGTTCTCTTCACATATAGGACACGCTTTAGCTCCTTTGACACTATATCCAGACAAATTCCCATATGCTGGAAAGTCATTAATAGTGTAAAACAACATAGCATGCAAACGAAATGTCTCTCTTTGTGAAGCATCATAGGTCATCACACCTTCACCCCAGAGTTTCTTTAAGTCATCAATCAGAGGTTCAAGATAAACATCGATGTCATTTCCAGGTTGTTTAGGGCCCGATATCAACAACGACAGCATTACATACTTATATTTCATACACAACCAGGGAGGAAGATTGTATATAACAAGCATGACTGGCCAAGTGCTATGTTGGCTGCTCAATGTCCCGTACGGATTCATCCCGTCTGTACAAAGCCCAAGTCTTAGATTCCTGACTTCTTCACCAAATTCAGGGTACAATAGATCAATCTTCTTCCATTGTGGGGAATCAGACACATTTCGTAGGATCCCGTCATTATTTTTCTTAACATCGGCATGCCACCTCAAATTCTTCGCATCTATCGGATTGGCAAACAAGCGTTGAAACCGTGATATTATAGGTAGATACCACATCACCTTGGCAGGAGAACCAGATTTGGACTCCCCCGAAGTTGTCAATTTATACCGTGACGCACCACATTTTGGACAATCTTTCAAATCCGCATAGTCCTTTTGAAATAATACAAAATCATTCGGGCATGCGTGTATCTTCTTGGCATCCATTCCCATTGGGCACAACAATTTCTTTACCTGGTATGTTGAGATTGGCAGCTCGTTTCCTTCAGGAAGCATTTCTTTCAACAAAGACAGCAATGACGTGAAGCTTTTGTCACTCCATCTATTGTTAGATTTCAACTTATACAATCTCAACACAGCGCTAAGCTTTGTAAACTTAGTACAACCTGTGTATAACGACATCTCAGCATCATGCACAATGTTTCTAAAAATGGGAGGTGGATCGGTGTGCTCTACCCCACAACTATCCAGCATCGCATCAACGATGTCTAGTGGAACTAGTTCATTCACATCTACGTCATCGTAGGCAATTTCTTCTTCCACACAAGCACTGCTATCGACATCCACTGGTTTCGGGTTTGGAATCTCTCCATGCGAGTGTCATTCTGTATAGCCTTGTATAATCCCGTTGCACATGACATGAGTTTTGATTTCGTCACCAGTGTTGACTTTCAAGTTGTTACCGCAATGCTTACATGGACAGTAGAACCTATCTCCAGGTTGTTTCCTATGTTCCTCGGCAAATCTAATAAACTGGTCAAGACCAGAAATAAACTCTGGGGTGCAGCGATTGCGAATGGACATCCATGATCTATCCATTCTATGATCAAAGAGAAAACAAGTATATATTAGGACAAGATTAGGGTCTAGGGTTAACAAATACATGTGATGTCATTCTTATATATAATAAATGTGTACCACCTATCCCATTCTTGAATACCTAATCTCACTAGTAAGTGTATAATGTGTATTGGGTTTTCAAGAAAATTTCGGCAGCATTTTCCCGCTGTTCTCCAAGTACATATGTACTTAGAGAACAAACGGGGAAATGCTGCAGAAATTTTCTTGAAAACCCAATACACATTATATACACTTACATCCTAAGCGAGATTAGGTGTTCAAGAACAGTCCCAAACCGGGGACTATCCAAGATTTACTCCTAATGAGTAAATCTTGGATGGGTTTCTAGGCCAACAAATAATGTGTTGTCAATCTTATACCTAAAATCCTAGTTCTTCAAGTTAGGGTGATTATTGATGTCTTTAAAAGCATGATTGACAATTTAGGGAAAAGTTCATCATTTACATTCCAAGCATGTCACATGTGTGCATTACAGTTCATCATTAAGCAAGAAGGGTGATTAGGATTCTCACCAACAATATAGCTAAACTATTAAACAATGATTATAGCTAAATTATTAAACAATAGACTTGCCACACATAAAACACCCTATACAACTATAAAACAAAAAAGTATTAAGTATATATGCATGATACAATAACTATTTTGCATCACATTACAACAGACTTATCATTGATACCTTACTGACTTATTGCTACATTTACATATCATCACTTGATCTAAAATTACAACAGTAATTTAACCAAAGTATGCATTCTAAAATCTATGTCATGATTAGTTACATGTAATTTACTTGGATATACAGCAGTACTCGATTACTATGTCTTACATACAAAGTATGCATATTAAATTAACTAAGGCTTATCATAGAACATGTATTGTATAGACAATAGAGGATTCAGCTCAGTAGAAGCACAAAATCAGTACCTAAACCCTAAAATCACACCTTGTTAGCATTTATTCTAACAGGTTTATGTACATCAATATGTGTATGAGCCCTAATTAAAACTGATTCTCATAGCAAGTAAATAAATTTAAAAAAAAAACCGCCAGCAGCAGCCGCCGGAGCAGAGGAAGAAGGAAGAAGGCAGGGCGGGCACCTTGAGGGAAGAGGAGCAGTGGCCGGAGCAAAACCTAGCAGCTGCCGGCGGTGAGGAGAGGAGTGGCGGAGAGGGCGGCGAGGCTAGGAGAGCTAGCTGCTACCGGCGGGCGGCCGGAGACAGTGATGAGAAGAGGAGCACCGACGAGCACGGAGCACAGAGGGCTGGTGAGCACAGGGGCGGCGGTGTGGAGGATGCGGCGTGGAAGGAGTGGCGGCGACGGAGCACGGCGGCAGGGAGCACGGAAATCGCCGGACCTAATCGAGAAATTGGGAATGGAATGAAACATGGAAGGGGAAGAATCGGTCGCGTATGAGCTATTAAGTTGACAATTAGTGTCAGTTATTTAAAAAAACCGACAACTAAACCTATTGTGTCGGTTATTTAAAAAAAACCGACACCTACACTACATTATAGTTGTCGGTTTTTGAGTAAAAGACAACCGACAACTATTCCTGTCTCGCGAATACCCTTTAGTCATCGGTTATTTAGTTACGAACTGACGCCATATGTAAAATATTGGAGCCAATTTTTTCGCTGGAATTTTGGTTTTGGCGGTTGAGTTTAGGTGTCGGTTGTTTATTAAATAACCGACACTTAATAAAAGTGGTACCTGTGTCTGGTCGACCTTCACAGATTGGATGTCGGTTTATGTTAAAAACCGACATTGTAGAGTTTAGGTGTCGGTTTTGGTATACAACCGACACCTTGAAAAGTGACTTTATAAGCCATTTCTGTAGTAGTGCCATAAAGCAACATGCATCCAAGTTCTATGCAAGCTTCATCCTCAAGAATCTCTCCTTACACCAACTGATTGGTTTGGACTCCTCAAGGATCAAGGAACAAGATGAGGGGTGAAAAGGGTTCATTTGGAAGAGAGGAGACGGGTATATATATCTAATACGAGAGAGAAAGATGGTCAGTGGTTGAAAACTATCTTGCCATGTGTCAAAACCCAAAATTTCCTTTTCCATGAAAAAGAAGAAACCATTGGTTTGTGCTTGGTGGAATATTCAAGTTGCATCATCAGAGAAACCATCAATTTGTGGGGTATACTTAACCATTTTGCAAACCCTAAGACTCCATCAGATTGTGAACACAACAAGGGAAACCATCAATTCTCAAGCCACAAGAGAAACCATCAATTTCTCAACTACAAGGAGAAACCACCAGATGAAAACCATCAATTTCTCAACTACTAGGAGAAACCACCAGATTCATCACCTACATGGTGGAACCATTAGATCCTCAACAATCACGGTGAAATCATCATTTCATCACTTAGGTGAGAAACCCTAGGTTCTCAACCCTAGAGAGAAATACAAGCAACCTTATGATGGTGCATTGATGCAACCAAAGGTGCAACTATAAAAAAATGCTATGAATACTTCTATATCACAACATGCATGTGTTAAAAGTACAGATAAGAACTCTAGAAAGGGAAAATTGCATAAAGGTCCATAGAAGCACATAAATACTAAAACATAAGGAAACAAAGCTAGATTTGAAACAAACTTGAAACACAACTTAATCAACTGATATCCAAACATAATTAAATGTTTAATTAACAAATAAACACCCAATTAATCAATTAAGCATATTTAAGCATAAAACTATTTGAGGGTCTTATAACCAAACATGGATTTCTCCCCCAAAATCCTACACAAACAAGGATGGATACTTCTTACTCATCTCATCTTATAACTCTCATTTGGCTTCATTGATGAATGCATATTCATCATGATTTCCATTCACCTTTTTGGAACCAATTTGATTCAATACATCCAATTTCATTTACTTATTCTAACAATATATAAAATTACTTAATCAGTTCAATTATCAAGAATATAAACTACATTTATATTGATTTTATGCAGGTCTTGATGAGGTTCAATCATCATATGGAATTCATTCAAAGATCCTCTCAACTTTGGTCTTCACCTAATAGTTTCACCAAACGTTTTGTCCTAGTGGTCTACCCATTCGGTTTTGACCTCTCGGTCTTAGCCTTTCTCCCACACGGTCCCCCTTCCATCATCCCCCTTATACGGTCCCAAGACCGTTTGGAGCCATTTGGTCCCAAGACCGTTTGGAGCCATATGGTCCCAAGACCGTTTGCCCTCAAGACTGTTTGGATGAAGACAGTTTAGGACACGCAAGCAAAGACCATTCGATCCCAAGACTGTTTGGAGCCATTCGGTCCCAAGACCGTTTGGAGCCATTCGGTCCCAAGACAATTTGGAGCCATCCGGTCCCAAGACTATTTGGAGCCATACGGTCCCAAGACCATTTTCCCTCTAGACCGTTTGGACAACAAAGATCCAAGAACGTTTGGATAAAGACCATTTGGAACACACAAGCAAAGACCATTCTTGGAGATCATTTTCAAACCGATCACATGACCAACCATTCTTGGAGACTATTTGCTGGCCAAACGGTCTTGTATTAACCTTCATACGATTCTGGCTTGATCCGTCTTGAGTCTCTGCCCAAATGGTCTTGGAGACTGTTTGATGGGCAAATGGTCTTGAGAGCATTTGTTGACCAAACGGTCTTGAAGACCGAACTGACCCAAACAGTCTTAATCTGATCAGTTTCATGCCTCAACCGGTCTTCCTTTCCAAACGGTCTTGAAGACAAATGATCTTGGGGACAAACAGACTTGGGACAGTATGGCTCCAAACGGTCTTGGGAACGAATGGTCTTTGCTTGTGTGTCCCAAACGGTCTTCATCCAAATGGTCTTGGATCTTCATTGTCCAAACAGTCTTGGGACTGTATGGCTCCAAACAGTCTTGGGACCGAATGGCTCCAAGTGGTCTTGGGACCGAATGGTCTTTGCTTGTGTGTCCCAAACAGTCTTCATCCAAACGGTCTTGAGGGCAAATGGTCTTGGGGTCGTATGGATCAAAACGGTCTTGGGACCGAAATGGCTCCAAATGGTCTTGGGACCGTATACGGGGGAATGATGGAAGGGGGACCATGTGGGCGAAAGGCTAAGATCGAGAGGTCAAAACCAAATGGGTAGACTTCTAGGAAACAACATTTGGTGAAATCGTTTGGTGAAACTGTTAGGTGAAGACCAAAGTTGAGAGGATCTTTGAATGAATTCCATCTGATGATTGAACCTCGTCAAGTTCTACAAAAAATCAATATAAATATAGTTAATATTCTTGATAATTGAACCGATTAAGTAATTTTATATATTTTGAGAATAAGTAAATGAAAATGGATGTATTGAATCAAATTGGTTCCAAAAAGGTGACTGGAAATCATAATGAATATGCATTCATCAAAACCCCGAACTTAAATGTTGCTCATCCTCGAGTAACACAAAATCTAAAATAGTCACCAAATGAATACTTTCTGATCATGTGATTGCCTCCTCTTCACATCACGATTGTTACCTTTCTGCTCAGTATGACTAAGCATCTCAACTTCCTGAGACCACTGAACACATCTTACCATATCTTCGTTCCTGAGCTTGCTTTCCAACTTCACTTCCTCCTCACTTTTTCCAATCAACAAGCATGTCAAAGAGGTTCGTAAGAGTCCAGAGATACCCGTAGAACAACAAGTGTGCATCTGATCTGACACTGGTGTATTTTAGGGTGGTGGAGGCATTTATTTGTGCCATTATGTAGAAAAGGGAGTGAAGGGAGGTATCGAAGGAAGAAATAAATCTCTCTTCTATTCGACTCGAGATTTTTATTATATTATTTGCAATTTCATTGATTGCATTTTTTGTGTGAATCTCTCCTCTATTCAACTCAAGATTACATTTCTTTTTGTGTGTTCTTTGGCATCTTTTCTTGGTGGTATGCCCCTATTTATTTTCTAGGGGTATGGAAGAAGTGGCTATAGAAAAAGGTGGCGTGCCACCCCAAACTTAGAGTTTGGCACTATTTTGGCTATTTTTTTGTTTCTTTTTGTTGGATGGACGGGTACAAATATGATAGAAGAAGTATAGAAGAGAGTTCAGATCAGAATGCAATTTGATTTACAATTTCGTGCACTGGGTTGTTCTATTTATCGTACTCTGCTCAAATAATGACTTGATGAAGATCCAGTGGGGATTCAACATTGTTGTTCCACAAGCCAGTTAGGAAGCACGACATGTTTGATCCCTATCAGTTAGAGGGACACTACCATTTTTGCATAAAGATCATGATGTTAGGATTCATAAGCTTCACAAGATGATTTCAATCAAAAGGCTAGTTTTCAGAAGAGGGTCCCTTTGAGGATCTGCTTTGAATAAGAAGGGTATAATGATTAAAAATGCATAGAGATTGAAACGAAAAGTGTCAAAACTTCATCAAGCTTCTGTGCAAATTCTTTGAAAAACAATTAAAACATTTGAAAATTTGAATATTTTGGTCAAAAAACAACGATGAAATCTTTAATCTGAATTAGATGGGTGAAGGTGGAAAGTAAGATACGTACCACCCACCCTCCACCCCAAACTTAGAATTGTGCTCGTCCCGAGCAAACTTAAATCTGAGATGGAGGGGAAAATTCAAGCTAGTCGGACCACAAGATGTGGTTGCATTCCAATCAGCGATGTAATTTTTATTTGTGCAAAATTATCGAAAAAGTCCTAATTCGAAATTCGAAATTAAAACTAAATTCAAAATTATTTATCGGGTTGCCTCCCGACAAGAACCTTTATTTTACGTCGATGGCTCGACGTAGATATTGTCACCATGGTGGTGCTCTGAGTGGAGATTAAGTTGGACCGTCGTATTCATTTGGTGGTTTCCTTCTTAACCATTCATTTATCCTTGCTTTGATTTGAGCCTCTTGTATTCTTCCCCATACAGATCGAGCGATGTCAGAGCACATAGGGAAACAACTTGAGTTATGTTGAATTGTTCCCTGTTGCTCAATCAGAGGTGGAGTAGTTGTAGGGGATCTGAGTGGCATCATTGATGGTGTAGTGCTATTGGGGTGCAGAGGAAAAGTTTAATTGTTGATGCACTATCCCTTCCATATAGTAATTTTGGTCACTGATATCCATCAGATATGGATCAGGGGGGTGTTCTCGATAGAAATTGCAATCCAAATCTTATTGTGGAGGGAAAATGAAATCAATAGTTTCCATTGGTTGGGCAATCATTGCATCCCTGGAGATAGTTTTTTGAGGGGGTTCATCAATAGCGAAAGAACTACTAGAATGTGTAACCACATGGTTGGGAGGTGACTCCTCCACAATTGGTGGTATTTCTTTCATCTTTTTATGCACTGGTTCGCTCTCAATCTTCTCTTCACCACGAACTTTCTCCGAGGGAATATAAAATTTTAAAGAATGGAGCTTTTGATGCATTTGAGTAAATTGGTTGACAAATTCTACAAAATATGCCTCTTCTTTTGCAGTGTGTTCCTTTGCAGTTTTGGTTGCATAGAAATCAAAAGATTGGTTTCCTACTCTTAGGGTCAAAATTCCAGCTTCAACATTTATTAGAGCTCTAGCAGTGGAGAGGAAAGGTCTTCCAAAAATGAGGGGGCATCGTGGATTTTACTTGATGTCCATAACTAGAAAATCACATGGGATACACAAATTTCCAAGTCTTATAGGAATATCTTCTATTATGCCAACTGGCTTGGTCATGGAGGAGTCAGCAAGCTCAATGGCCATTCTAGTACATGAGAAGTGAGTAAGGCCCAGTCTGTTGCATACGCTAAGAGGAATGATAAAGATGCTAGCTCCAAGATCAGCTAGACCTAGTTGATTGATTGAAAGAGCAGGAACTTTTGAAAGAGCCAAGATTTTTATGTTTGTGAGGCATCATATCCATCACTAGATCAGATGACGCTCTTGCAAGTTTTACAATATGATGATCTTTAGTTTGGTATTTCTGACTAAGTAGAAGTTTGCACAACTTTGACCATTGGGGCATCTCAACCATGGCATCTAAGAGTAGAATATTGATATATAATTTCCTCATGATTTCTTTGAACTTGTTGAACCTAGTATCAAGCTTCGTAAAATCGAGTCAACTTGGAAATGGTATGTGAGGTTTGTACACTAGAACTACTAGCTCAGTCGAGTCTTCTGCATCAACAACAATAGGTTCCTCCAAACTTGCTTTGTCAGTCATATCTTTTTGAGTTTCCACTGTGCTATGCTCATCACCTTGGACATTTGTCGTAGTGACAGGAGTCGTGGGTTCTGGTAAGACTAGGCATGAACGAGTTGTCACAACCTTGAGCTATTCCACATGTCTCTGATTGCCTTCTGGTTGTCTAGCTAAAGCTTTAGCAGCTGACTTGATACAAGCTACGAGCTAAGCAATCATAGTTTGTTGTGACTATAGCATCTTCTCAATGTCCAATAGCTTATCATCAAGAGAGAAGGTATTGAATTGATGTCCTTGTTGAAGATTCTGGTAAGGAACTTGGTTTGGATCTTGGAATTTATTCATATTCAGGAAATTACTTCTAAAGTTACCTTGGTTTACAAATTTCTATTATTGGTTATACTGGTTCACCGACGGAACTCGTTGTTGATTATTTGAACCAAATTGATGTGAGTTTACCGCTCCAGAAGGATTTCCATACTAAAAATCGGGATGGTTCCTGTTCTGATTTGGATTGTAATAACCTTGACCAGGGATAGTGTTCACAACATTTAGACTTTCCATCTGGCCATGATCTCCTTGTCAACTGATTTTTCTTAGAACAATATCATAAAGAACATTATAGGACAAAGTAGAGTGATTAGTTTCTTTACACGCTTCGTAGTGAAGTGAAGCTAACTTGGCTTTCTCTTATTGGTGAGGGAGTGAGTGTCTTCTTTCAAAAGCAGTTAGAGATGATTCGATATGGTCTTGCTTGGCAACCAGAAGTTTTAGTGTTTCATCTATAGACTTGTACTCTAGAGTAGCTTCATCCATACCTACTTTCAACACTCCTTTACATACAAATCTACCCCAATTTGCTTGATTTTCAGCTCCGAGGGTGACAACCTTCCATGCGCTGTCATAACTTTGATGCATGAAGTTCCCTCCAGATGAGGAATCTAAGAATCTCTTGATATCGTCGTCCACACCCCTATAGAAAATCTCGATGAGTTGATTCTTGGGAATGACATGATGTGGACACTTGCATAGAAGCTCTTTATATCGTTCCCATGCTTCAGCAAGAGTTTCTCCAGGGACTTGAGTGAACATTGTTATTCGTCCCCTAAATTCATAGGTGAGAGAAGGGGGGTAGAACTTTTCCAAAAAAGCATTTTGAAGTTGTTCCCAAGTGGTGATGGGTTCGTATTGCAGGGAGTTGTACCAACTTATGGCTCTATCAACAAGGGAATACTTGAAGAGTCGGAGTCAAATAACATCATCTGAGACTCCATTGTGCTTTGTCATAGCACATACATTGATAAACCTCAGAATATGTTCCTGACTCTCTTCTCCTTGTTTACCATAGAATGGGCTATTTTGAAGCAAGGTAATCTAGTGTGCTCTTATTTCAAAGTTGGGAGCATGGATGGGAGGAGGTTGAACTGGGTGATGTACGTCTGTAGCTTTAGGGATTGATAACTCCCTAAGATCCTTTTGCAGTTCTGCTTCTTGTGCTGCTGCTTGTGCCGCTAGGATTTCTTGTTGAACTATGGCTATGGCTTCTTACATGAGTCTCCCTCTCTGTGCATTTATGGATTGAGCCACCCTTCGGGCTACTTCCTCTTCTTGATCCATTCTTGCTTGGTTTTCTATAATGTGTCGAAGAAAAGTTCTGTCTATCTCCAGATCAAAGCTTGATGTGAGTCCAGGACTGTCTGAACGGTGCATGCACTAGTCTTGGGGGTACTTGAAATGAATGGATTTGAAATAAGATTGATGGAGTGGAATGAAATTCAAGTGGATGATCAATTGTATCAATCGAAAAAGTAAATCCTAATTAGACTTAAAAGAACTAGATTTGACTAACTAATTCCGTTGTCCCCGACAACAGTGCCAGAATTTGCCGTGGAAATTATCACACTAAAAAACTCACTCGTGGTTGAAATCCCCGAGCTTTTATCAAAACCTCGTGCAACAATACCACCCGCAAGCAGACGGGTCTTATCGAAGTATAGTTAAGGATCAAACCCAAAGGACAACGTTTTTAAGAATCCTTGACAGTCGAATCAAGCTTGAGTAAGGCTAATATTTAGAACGATAGGTTGATTTTAGGTTAATTAAACTAATTGCAAGAAAGTAAAAGAGAAGAATTAAAGTTTGTTCTAGATTAATGATATGGAATCACTGGGATGGTATCTGGTTTCACCACCACTGCACATGCAAACACATCCAAACACATAACATCCTGGCAGGCATCAGAATTTGACGTGGAAATTATCACACTAACAAACTCACTCGTGGTCAAAATCCCCGAGCTTTTACCAAAACATCATGCAATAATACCACCCGCAAGCAGACGGGCCTTTTCACAGTATAGTTAAGGATCGAACCCAAAGGATAATGTTTTTAAGAATCCTTACCAGTCAAATCTAGCTCGAGTAAGGCTAATATTTAGAATGATAGGTTGATTTGAGGTTAATTAAACTAATTGCAAGAAAGTAAAAGAGTAGAATTAAATTTTGTTCTAGATTAATGATATGGAATCGTTGGGATGGTATCGGGTTTCACCACCACTACACATGTAAACACATCCAAACACATAACATCCAGGCAGGCATATAACTATCCAAATGGAGCTACTGTGAACCCTCCGCGAGGATAAGCCCACGTAAGCATCACCTAAAGGACCAGATCACTCGTAACCCTTCAGATGACTTATTTACAGCCCCAAAGATACAACATCCAACTAAGGTTGTGGTCCTCCTTGTGGTATGTTTAGACCATAGAAGCATCACTGTGGACTAGATGGCTCGTCCCCTCACAGATCATACACTTACAACCTCAAGGAAACCCATTCTATTTCTAGTCTGGGAGTCAACCGTGCTAATTAAGAAGCATGTAGATGATTAGTCTGCAAGCAAACATCGAAGATTAACAAAGAAGATACAAGATCCAACTAAAGTTGTAGGCCCCCCTTTGTGGGTAGGAACGCATAAGCATCATCGTGGGCTAGATGGTTCATCTCCTCATGGATCATACACTTATTACCTCAAGAAATCCCATTCTATTTCTAGTTTGGGAGTCTAATTTGTTAAATGACATTCTATCGTACCTATGGAAGATCTCACATCATAGGGGAGAACAAGATGAAAGCAAGCAGGTAATCAAACTATAAGCATTATCAATTAATAATAAAATGGAAAGTTATATAAATTTCCATGAAATGTCAAATGTAAAGACATGTTGGCATGGGAAGCGGGGCTAGTCCCTGTACCCCAGCAAAAGTGGACTACTCTTTCATGGTGTGAGAAATAAGAAGAAGAATAGAGAAATAAGATTCCTCCATGAGCATGTCATCCACCCTAGAATGATGCAACAACACCTTCACTATGATTATATCCCGCTTCCTCAACATTTTCACACACTTATCTAGGATCAAAACATCACTCTGAACATAATAAAATTCTCATCTAACTCAAATTCCATTGGTCATAGTGTCTTCTCTGTATTGGGGTGACACTTTCCCAACATGGAACCATGGAAAACATTGTGCAACCTATGAAACTCTGGCAATAACTCCAGCTTGTATGCCACCTTTACAAATTATGACAAGATAGGATAAGATCCCATTAATCTAGGAACCAACTAAGCCTTCTTGCCAAACCTCGACACACCCCACCAAGGGGATACCTTGAGATATACACTATCTGTATCATGGAAATAAAATGGTCTATGAATATTATCAACATATTGCTTTTGTCTATCTTAAGCTACCTTTAACTGTTGTTGAATTACCTTGATCTTCTATGTAGTCAGTTGAGAAAACTTTGGACCCAACAATTGACAGTCACCTGTCTCACACCAAGAAATAGGTGACCGACAACGCCTACCACATAAATCCTTGTACAATGCCACATTTTTAGCTCCTTGGTAGCTATTGTTTTAGGCAAACTTGACCAAACTCAGGACGAAATCTAAACTACAAAGAAATTTAAGAACACATTCTCTTAAAAGATCCTCTAAAGTCAGGATGGTCCTTTCTGATTGACCATTTTACTATGGGTGAAAACCTCTACTGAACCTCAACTACATCCCCACCACTATACGTATACGTTCCCCGAACCTAATTGTGAATCGAGGACTGCCATTAGACACTCTCATAAAAGGTACGTTGTGTAAACAATAAAATCATAGGTTTAAGAACATATATTGCTTGGAAAAAGCATAATGTAATAACAAAAAATGAAACAACAACATTTAAAGAATCTCTTATTGGCATGCATGCATGTTTTAAGTTCATTTGCATTATACCAACAATATCATAAGTCATGTTATAACCCCAAATTTTGGGTTCATTTGATGAGAAATGTAATTTCTCATACTAAAGATAATCGAACCAATAATAATATGATTTGTTTTGAAATGAATGGTTTCCCTTCACAATAGCCTTGATTGGTTTCTTTTTGGGCTTTATTGGCTATTGGGCCCAAATAACACGGAAATTCAATTAATAAATGGATAATTGAATTTTTAAGAAAAGAAATATGTAGAAACCTCTAGAAGGCAAATCCAAAAAGGATTTCGTGCCTCTTAGGTTCCTTGGGTACCAAGGAGTCCAAGGTTGCAAAAAGAAAGCAATAAGAAAAGAAAAGGTTAATTAAGTATTTCTTTATGAAGAAAGAAATTGAAAAATAATGATATAATGTGGAAAATGAATGGAAAAAGGAATAAATGAGATTTCTTGGGGAAATTTCGTATCCATGAGGTTGTTAATATTAAAAGGAATGCCAATGAGGGAAATAAAAGAGAAATAAAAAGAAATCCTCAAAAAGAAATAATTAAATGAGAAATAAACAAGATAATGTGAAATAATGCATAAAGATGCATCTAGAAGGATAATAAATATCCTTGGAAAAGAATTTCTAAATAATAGAGTTTCTTGGGATCCAAGGAGTCCCAATAAAGGAAAAGGAAGAGAAAATACCATAATTATAAAATAAAGAGATAATGGGAATACATAATCCATTAATGATGTAATTTTGATAAAAGGAAGTATTTTTCCTAAGAATATATATATATATATATATATTCGTGGCCAATAGATTAAAAGGAAAATAAAGAGAGTGAAGGAAAGGAATTTCGAATTCCTAATACTTAAAGAAAAAGGAATGTTAAAAAGATTAAGAAGAGAGAGAAGGTTCTTCCCATGGAAGGTTTCGGTTTCATGTTTGTAAAAGGATTCTTTGAATCGAGGACAAGCCAACCTAGGGCTTCGTCTCTCACCCCTACATAAGGGGCAGAGCCCAGAGTCGAGTTGGAAAGAGTTCCATGTATCCCTTTCTTCTTCCTCTCTTCCTTAGAAAGCAAACCCTAATCAAAGGGAGGGATCTGATCCTAAAGCAACAGAGGCTCGTTTGGTGGTCTTGATGGAGGAAGGAAGCCTCCACAACAAACTCGGAGAGATCAGGGATCAAACCATGCTTCTGTCTTCGATGCACGGCCATCTTAGATCTGCAGAACGGCTGAAACCGCAGCAGCAAAAATGGCCAGTTTCTCCCTCAAGAACAGCCACGACGATGGTGACCTGGGGGCTCCATGCGTGCACCAAGGAGCTGCGAGGCTGGGACATCCATGGGCGGCGACCCTCGCGCCTTGGGAGAAGAAAAAGGAGGGCTGCAGGTGGCTACAGGAGGTGGCCAAGCTGGAGTCGCGAGGAGGAAGACGATCCAGGAGTAGTTGACGTTTTTTCCCCTTCAAACAACACAAAATCGGCCCCTTAAGTGAAGGGCAGAACCGTCAATTGGTTCTAATCTAAAGATGGGCGCGCGCAGGGATGTGCATGAGAGTTGGTTGCCTACGTGGCACCTCTCTATTGGCCAAAGGTATGCTACTTTGCAAAATTTGTAGCTAATTAACCGTAACTCGGATTAAAACAAGCTTTATATGAAAATTGATCCTCAGAACGAGAGGAACCGAAATAAATTATTATGGGATCCTGATTCATTATGCAATTCGAAAAATAATGGAAAATAGCAACTTTAATATATTAATGTTGAAAGAACCCTATTTTGGTATGATTAAAGTGATTAGTAGGGTTTAATAGATGATTAAAGTTGATCTTAGCCTGTTAATGATAAAAATGAACATTAGGAAGAAAAAAGATGGACTTTGCATATAATTAGTTAATTTACAGATTTATATGCATGAATATACTTTAAAGGGCCTTAAAACCCTAATGTTGACTAATTCGACTATTAATGACTTTAATTGATTAATTTCTTGAGTAAAGTTGGAATATGTTGAATCTAAGCTATTTCG
Organism: Alisma plantago-aquatica; assembly: GCA_963693085.1. Classification (NCBI taxonomy): domain Eukaryota; kingdom Viridiplantae; phylum Streptophyta; class Magnoliopsida; order Alismatales; family Alismataceae; genus Alisma; species Alisma plantago-aquatica. Next base: position 176,805,019 of record OY856415.1, on the reverse strand, counting down.
AGCATTAAAGTTCCTAATTTGTGGATAAATACCCTAAATGTAGTAATTAGGGTTTTCACATGAATAAAAGGTGGAATTAATAGCAAATCGAGTTCATATTGAATTAGATCATAATGAACCTTGAATTGATGATAGATGGATAATTCAAGCTGATATTAACATGTTGTTCATAAAAGTGAAAATAAGATCTAAAAAGATAATCTTTTTATATAATTGGCTTAATTTAGGGTTTTGTGCATGAATATGCATTAACGAGCTTGAAAACCCTAATTTAGGTGAATATGAGTTTTAAATATTTTAATTGTTCAAATCTGTAAATAAATAAGGATATGATGATCCTAAGTCTATTTTGGGTATAAAAGACTATTAAATGAATAGTTTGAGCAATTAGGGTTTATATAAATGGAAAAGAGTGCTATTAGGGTTTGTTAACCTAAAAGAGGTAAAGTTCAAGAATTTGATCTAAGAAACCCTAATGAGTATTAATAAATACTTAATGCGGATTAGAAACCCTAGAAAGTGAATCCAAGTCAATAAAGTAGATTTTTGATAAAGTGTGTAATAAATAGAGTACATATTTATTTCAGGAACTATGTGATGATTGAATTACTTGCTTGGATCTGTTGATTGACTTGATTGTATACACATGAAGTATATGTTGAATAATCTTCATGACTCTTCAAATCAGGTATGTGGTTACGCTTATGACTATACTGAATAGTTTCCCGAGGATTTTATCGACGTTTCCGTCAATGCATGAATTAACTGTTGGATGTCTATTTATTTCATGCAATTATAAAGTGAATATGATTATCACTATAAATGAGTATATATAACTGGCTAGATCCAAGTCCACCTCTGTTACTTTGAAAAGGCTAGAAAGGGGGTAATCCTAGAGCAAGGTCTAGGTTACCGAGAGTTAGAAATTGGGCTACCTACGTGTAGTGCCATGCGACTCGTTAGCCTGCCATGACTTAAGGAGTGGGCTACTTACGAGTAGTGCCATGTGACTCAACCCTAGAAACAGGTTCACCTATAGGGGGAACCATGAGGGGTTTAATGGGGATCTACCATAAGGAAGGTAGGATCCAAGTCCAATGCAGGGATAGTACATAGGATAGGGTACTCGCGGATCGCGGATGTTATATGTAAAACGTAATCTTGACTGATTAATGATTAATTGAATGATTACATGGTTATCATAATTGCAAGTTTATTGTTTCCCCCACATACCAGCTTCGGCTGACCGACGTGTTGTTTGTCGGCGTTTTAGGTACAATGAAAAGAACAAACAGTAAAGTGGCACATGTGATACTAAATGAGAATTAAAGTGCAAAGGAGGATTAGATAGATTAGTATCGGTGTGGATAGAAGAATAGAGATCCAAGTTTTCAAAAGTTAAGTAAAGAAAATTTTTATTACCATTTTCAGTATAGTCTGTTAGAATTTAATAATTGTTTATGGTTATATGTCGAACCTTTGATCCGGAAGTCATGGGTGCGGCTTCGACCACTCGGTCTCCCTTAATTGGGGGTTATCGGGAGGTGGGGTCGTAACATTTGGTATCAGAGCTTAGGTTCCTCATTTAACCATTAATAATTATTAAATTTTTACAAACTCCATAGAACCCAAGGGAGTTATTAGAGGAGTATCCGAAAGATGGAGGTGTCTAGAAAGGGATCACGACCGGGGGCTGGCAAGATTTTCCTCTGCACCGCTAGTCGGAATACGAGGACTCCTGGACCCATGTGACCGCCTGGCCAAAGTCTTAGGGTATGAATCGAAATAAGATACCTTTAGGACTTCTCATCTTATTCATCCCTACTCATCACAAAAAATTCTGATAAGGACGTGAAGGATTAGGGTTTTCTTTCTTCTCCTCACCCTCTTGAGGTATGGGTAAGGTTAATAAGGTTTAAGGAATCCTCCACTAAATTAATGAAAGGCATGTAAATAAGATGTCATGGACATAAGCTTAATAGATTAAGCGCAAAATAAATAATAGATACATGCTTAGGACGTATGACATACGATGTCATGTCCTCAGAAGAGACCTGAGGTTGGGCCTTCTTGTCAGAAGGATAAGTTATTCTTGGAGATAGAGATCTCCATTGCAAGTAGAGACCTGGCACATCCTCTGAGGATGATGCTAACCCTAACCCTAAGTGAAGGTTAGAGAGAGATGTGTTGGACTAGGTGTTTGAAAGGACATACCTTTGGGATTCCATATGATCCATGGGTGACCTAGCACCTTTGGCAACCCAACCCTGGGAAGGATCGTGTATGTTAGGGTAAAGGATAGTTCCTTAGATGATGATGTTAGTGAAGGACCATGGAAACCCCATGGGCTCGTACCAGTAGGGCATAGTTGGAACCTAGGGCACGTCATGGTGCTGACGGTAGGATGAAACCCTAGATAAGGAATCATGATGGAGCATAAAGGGTTATGGGTAATCTTGAGCAACCCTAAGTTCAAACCTAGGCTTCACCCATGTAGAGCATGCTTTTGAGGTTGAACCTTCATGAAGAGAGGACCTCTAATGGTGAGGTTGGATGTAGGGTTAGCTCTAGAGAGGGCAGGAAACCCAGCAAGAAGGTTGGAAGCCTAAAACCCTAAACAATGGATGATAGTGGCTGCTTCATGATCAATCCCCAAAAGTTGATGATATCTTGGTTGGCTGTAGAGGGACCAAACCCTAGAGATAGTAGATGAAGCATCTGGTGCCCATGTGCCTATGGTATAAGTGTTTACCTTCTAAGGTGGGAAGAAGAGTTCCTTCGACCTAGAAAAGTTTAATAGTAGGTTATGAGGCCTTGTACCTTGTTGGTTGTCCTTGAGGAGGACCCAACCCTAAGTGATGCTCGAGTTGAAGGATGACAAGGAGTGCATGTCATGCCTTTTGCATGCTTGGTTCGTAATTAAGAGATAGAGCATGCAGATGGACACCTACAAGTGAACCTAGGGTTCCTAGGCCTAAGAGGGGAAGTGGTGTACCTAATGCTCATGATGAGAAGTTGAGCTCCTATAGAAGCGAGCATGGTGCTCCTCATGTATAGAGGAAAAAGGGAAGTCCCTTAAGTTATAGGTATGTTTGATGGAACCCTCATAGCTAGGTTGATGATAAAGGAAGGTATGATCTTGATCCAACATTGAGGAAAGAGGACAAGTATGACCTAGCATGGTTCAGTAGGTGATCTGTTTATGCCTTAATAGCTTGCTAGGGTTAAGTAGGCTCATGAGGAGGTAAACCCTAGATCGAAGAGCTTTTGTGACCTTGTTATCAAGAGATAGTTTTCCTCCCATCCTGGGAGAGAGACACCTTTGGTAGGGTGTATATCAGTTTTGGTTAGTTTAAGGTAACCTAAAGAGGTCTCTTAGGATCTTGAGAAGCTAAGGGAAAAGTGCATGGTATGAGAATGAACCCGTAGGTCCATAGATATCCATCTCTAAGTGCATGCAGATGTGTACCATGGAGGTAACCGGTATAGGGCTTGACCAAGGTAGGCTGGTTGCCATGATCTCAATGAAAGGATAAAGGTCAGCCCATGAATGCAGAAAGAGAGATGATGAAGACTTGGGTAAGGTTCTAAGTGAACATGTACTGTAATGGAGAATCATAAAGTCTATCCTAGGGTCAGGTAGGGATAAGACCGATGAAAGTAGGAGTTGCCTAATTCCCCGGTTGCACATGACCATAGGGTCGGGAGGTAACAGCTATCGTTGTCTGAGGGCCATGGGTTAGGAGATTGATCACCTTCATGAACTCATGGGACCCAAAGGGCAGATGAGTAGGGCACTCTCTTGATGCACAAGGGAAGAGGGATGACCCCAAAAAGAGTCGGTACCCTATAGACCCAGAGGAGATGACCAAGGATATAAACCTTAGTAGGTTCAAGACTTGTTTGATATCATGATGTCTATGATGTAGAGACATATGTGGCATGTTGCAACTTAGATTTAAAGGTGTACTGGCAAGGTGGGATGTACCATCTCTACTCTTGGAACAGGAAGAACTCTGTATTTGGACTGCAGCCAAATGCTTATTTCCTCTTGTTATGGGGGTGAGAGATAGGACATTATGCATGTCATACACCAAGGATAAGAGATGATGTAGGTTGGAACGTTGCCACGAGAGATGGGGTAGAGAAGATAACCTATCCCGGTAAAGTGAATGATACATGGATGGCTTACTAGCACTAAGAGGAATGAGGTGGTCACCTTATGAGGATGTGGAGCTTACAAGTTATACTAGTTTGAGTTTGGTCACCATGATGATGAAATCAGAGAGTGTTCTTAATGGATATAGACATAGAGTTGGAGATAATATGATAAGTGAAATACCTGGAAGTGTATGTCTTCAATGTTACCTAATACCTAAGGATGAGAGGTAGTAATGTATGCTCTGATGGAAATATATCTGCCTAGTTTGGCTAGAAGAGGTTGTTTGGCTAACCCTAAGTTTGGAAAGAAGAGGTGTTTGGATAACACTCAGATGTAACGAGATGCGTTGAAAAGTTAAGGGTTGCCAGTCTAGTCCTTGAGGTAATGAAAGGATGGTGGTAGAACCTCAGATGAACTTCTTTGGAAGAGAAGGTGACGAAACCCCGACTAGAGTGGTTTAGGGTTTCAGAGGATTCGATCTTGAAAGGATCATGACGTATAGGAAATCATGATACACCGTGGGAAATGGCAATATCACTTTGGATGCTTAAGATGAAGTTGCATGTGGTTTATGGCCATGCAAGCCATGAGGTAAAGGACGAACCCAATTAACCCAGTGTATCGATATAGAGGACAAAAGAATCCCTTAGAGGGAATGAGAGCTCAACACTATGGATGTTGTGGTAAGTCTTCCCTGGATCGAGGAGAGTCGAGATACAATGTGGGTTATGGTAGGTCGCCTTACCTAGAAAGGAAGAGTTCGGTTAAGGGACATATCCAGTTGAAGTATCCATGAGAAAGATGGTTCAACTACACCATGAAGCGAGTTCAAAGGTTCTTGAGTTTGACCTAAAGGTTCACTTCCATAAAGTGGAAGTAAGTACATAAAGAACTCAATGTTAGTATAGTTTATCACCCCTAACTACGGTTAGTATGATCCAGACAAAAGGGTCTGATGAGAGTTTGTGTGCTCGTTCAGGGTGATATCTAGAGACAATTTTTGTACTATGAAAGATGTGAAGATAACCACCATAGCCAGTGTCGGGTTTTATATGAAGCTCTGTAAGGGAGGTTGTGTCGGTCACCACTTTAGTAAGGTAATGTTGGTGAAAGGACCACATGATGGTTAGAAAAGTATCACATGATGGTTAGAAAAAGGGACCCCAGTACGTGTAGATGAAGTCACTTTGGTTGCGCAAGGGCTAAAAGGAGCCTAGAGACGATGAGAGTCGTGAGCAGATGCAAAGTAGACTGACATACAAGTTACTGTGGGAGAAAATATGATATGAAAAATCCGACCCCTCTAAGTTATAACTAAGAGAGCTGAGTCCCCGATACATGGTTCCATTAGAGATGGATGGGGTGGAGAAGGTTAGGTTTGACCCTACCCCTCAGGATGGAGTAATGGGAGATGTTTTCCATGTGTCCAATTTAGAGCACTATGTGAGGTACCCCGACCATGTGCTGAGCAATGAACCTAGTGAGCCCCAAGGGAGGCTGAAATGGCTTGAGTCACCTGTGTAGTTTATAGACGCCAGAATGAAAGAACTCAGAGAAAAGAATATGTGATGATAAAGGTTCTTTGGATATGCCATGAGTACGGCAAAGCCATATAGGGCCAATGATGGACATGGAAAAGTCTTATCATGAATTTTTGTTTGCTTGTTTGAATTTTGAGGACAAAATTCCTATAAGAGGGGAAGGATGTTATAACCCCAAATTTTGGGTTCATTTGATGAGAAATGTAATTTCTCATACTAAAGATAATCGAACCAATAATAATATGATTTGTTTTGAAATGAATGGTTTCCCTTCAGAATAGCCTTGATTGGTTGCTTTTTGGGATTTATTGGCTATTGGGCCCAAATAACACGGAAATTCAATTATGAAATGGATAATTGAATTTTTAAGAAAAGAAATATGTAGAAACCTCTAGAAGGAAAATCCAAAAAGGATTTCGTGCCTCTTAGGTTCCTTGGGTACCAAGGAGTCCAAGGTTGCAAAAAGAAAGCAATAAGAAAAGAAAAGGTTAATTAAGTATTTCTTTATGAAGAAAGAAATTGAAAAATAATGATATAATGTGGAAAATGAATGGAAAAAGGCATAAATGAGATTTCTTGGGGAAATTTCGTATCCATGAGGTTGTTAATATTAAAAGGAATGCCAATGAGGGAAATAAAAGAGAAATAAAAAGAAATCCTCAAAAAGGAATAATTAAATGAGAAATAAACAAGATAATGTGAAATAATGCATAAAGATGCATCTAGAAGGATAATAAATATCCTTGGAAAAGAATTTATAAATAATAGAGTTTCTTAGGATCCAAGGAGTCCCAATAAAGGAAAAGGAAGAGAAAATACCATAATTATAAAATAAAGAGATAATGGGAATACATAATCCATTAATGATGTAATTTTGATAAAAGGAAGTATTTTTCCTAAGAATATATATATATATATATATATATATATATATATATATACATATATTCGTGGCCTATAGATTAAAAGGAAAATAAAGAGAGTGAAGGAAAGGAATTTCGAATTCCTAATACTTAAAGAAAAAGGAATGTTAAAAAGATTAAGAAGAGAGAGAAGGTTCTTCCCATGGAAGGTTTTGGTTTCATGTTTGTAAAAGGATTCTTTGAATCGAGGACAAGCCAACCTAGGGCTTCGTCTCTCACCCCTACATAAGGGGTAGAGCCCAGAGTCGAGTTGGAAAGAGTTCCATGTATCCCTTTCTTCTTCCTCTCTTCCTTAGAAAGCAAACCCTAATCAAAGGGAGGGATCTGATCCTAAAGCAACAGAGGCTCGTTTGGTGGTCTTGATGGAGGAAGGAAGCCTCCACAACAAACTCGGAGAGATCAGGGATCAAACCATGCTTCTGTCTTCGATGCACGGCCATCTTAGATCTGCAGAACGGCTGAAACCGCAGCAGCAAAAACGGCCAGTTTCTCCCTCAAGAACAGCCACGATGATGGTGACCTGGGGGCTCCATGCGTGCGCCAAGGAGCTGTGAGGGTGGGGCAGCCATGGGCGGCGACCCTCGCACCTTGGGAGAAGAAAAAGGAGGGTTGCGGGTGGCTACAGGAGGCGGCCAAGCTGGAGTCGCGAGGAGGAAGACGATCCAGGAGTAGTTGACGTTTATGCCCCTTCAAACAACACATAATCGGCCACTTAAGTGAAGGGTAGAACCGTCAATTGGTTCTAATCTAAAGATGGGCGCGCGTAGGGATGTGCATGAGAGTTGGTTGCCTACGTGGCACCTCACTATTGGCCAAAGGTATGGTACTTTGCAAAATTCGTATCTAATTAACAGTAACTCGGATTTAAAACAAGCTTTATATGAAAATTGATCCTCAGAACGAGAGGAACCCAAATAAATTATGATGGGAGCCTGATTCATTATGAAATTCGAAAAATAATGGAAAACAGCAACTTTAATATATTAATGTTGAAAGAACCCTATTTTGTTATGATTAAAGTGATTAGTAGGGTTTAATAGATGATTAAAGTTGATCTTAGCCTGTTAATGATAAAAATGAACATTAGGAAGAAAAAAGATGGACTTTGCATATAAATTAGTTAATTTAAAGATTTATATGCATGAATATACTTCAAAGGGCCTTGAAACCCTAATGTTGACTAATTCGACTATTAATGACTTTAATTGATTAATTTCTTGAGTAAACTTGGAATATGTTGAATCTAAGCTATTTCGAGCATTAAAGTTCCTAATTTGTGGATAAATACCCTAAATGTAGTAATTAGGGTTTTCACATGAATAAAAGGTGGAATTAATAGCAAATCGAGTTCATATTGAATTAGATCATAATGAACCTTCAATTGATGATAGATGGATAATTCAAGCTGATATTAACCTGTTGTTCATAAAAGTGAAAATAAGATCTAAAAAGATAATCTTTTTATATAATTGGCTTAATTTAGGGTTTTGTGCATGAATATGCATTAACGAGCTTGAAAACCCTAATTTAGGTGAATATGAGTTTTAAATATTTTAATTGTTCAAATCTGTAAATAAATAGGGATATGATGATCCTAAGTCTATTTTGGGTATAAAAGACTATTAAATGAATAGTTTGAGCAATTAGGGTTTATATAAATGGAAAAGAGTGCTATTAGGGTTTGTTAACCTAAAAGAGGTAAAGTTCAAGAATTTGATCTAAGAAACCCTAATGAGTATTAATAAATACTTAATGCGGATTAGAAACCCTAGAAAGTGAATCCAAGTCAATAAAGTAGATTCTTGATAAAGTGTGTAATAAATAGAGTACTTATTTATTTCAGGAACTATGTGATGATTGAATTACTTGCTTGGATCTGTTGATTGACTTGATTGTATACACATGAAGTATATGTTGAATAATCTGCATGACTCTTCAAATCAGGTATGTGGTTACGCTTATGACTATACCGAATAGTTTCCTGAGGATTTTATCAACGTTTCCGTCAATGCATGAATTAACTGTTGGATGTCTATTTATTTCATGCAATTATAAAGTGACTATGATTATCACTATAAATGAGTATATATAACTGGCTAGATCCAAGTCCACCTCTGTTACTTTGAATAGGCTAGAAAGGGGGTAATCCTAGAGCAAGGTCTAGGTTACCGAGAGTTAGAAATTGGGCTACCTACGTATAGTGCCATGTGACTCGTTAGCCTGCCATGAGTTAAGGAGTGGGCTACTTACGAGTAGTGCCATGTGACTCAACCCTAGAAACAGGTTCACCTATAGGGGGAACCATGAGGGGTTTAATGGGGATCTACCATAAGGAAGGTAGGATCCAGGTCCACTGCAGGGATAGTACAGAGGATAGGGTACTCGTGGATCGCGGATGTTATATGTAAAACGTAATCTGGACTGATTAATGATTAATTGAATGATTACATGGTTATCATAATTGCAAGTTTATTGTTTCCCCCACATACCAGCTTCGGCTGACCGACGTGTTGTTTGTCGCCGTTTTAGGTACAATGAAAAGAACAAACAGTAAAGTGGCACATGTGATACTAAATGAGAATTAAAGTGCAAAGGAGGATTAGATAGATTAGTATCGGTGTGGATAGAAGAATAGAGATCCAAGTTTTCAAAATGTAAGTAAAGAAAATTTTTATTACCATTTTCAGTATAGTCTGTTAGAATTTAATAATTGTTTATGGTTATATGTCGAACCTTTGATCCGGAAGTCATGGGTGCGGCTTTGACCACTCGGTCTCCCTTAATTGGGGGTTATCGGGAGGTGGGGTCGTAACAAGTCATTTGACCAACTTCTCAATGGAAGGGGTCCATTAGTGTGATGACCCAGAATTTTAGGTTTCTGAAACCTAAGGTAGTATTTGAGGACCATGAAATCTAGGTTGATGGTTGATACCAAATTGATGAATTGGCTATCCAATGATGGACTCTTAGCATAACTATTGATTAGAGATACGATGTATGCTATTGACATCTAACTAGATTCAATTGAGATGGACGACTTTTGCCAACTAATTAAGTGTTTATGAGATTAAACATCCATCTAGATATATGTTTGAATTTGAATGATTATATATTGAACTTTTGGATATAGATAACAACCATACTAATTGGATTGAACTTGTTTGGTGAAGATTTGGTGATTGATTGACTAATACTCAAGGTTTATACACCTATTTCTAATGTTGTTTGAAGAATATTTTTGCATGGCCAAAAGATGGATTATCGGTCCCAAAATTTTGATAGAAGCTAGCTTAGAAAATTTTAAGCCTATGTTTAAAATTTCAGAATTTGTGGAAATTTCTATAGAGAGATGTTATTTTGTGAAGTTGTCGACATGAATGATATAAATCCAGTTGAACTTTGGTCTTTGGGTTAAGTAGTACTTAGGTCCGGTGACAATTTAGGTTTCACGCAACCTTTTAGCAATGTGTGGCACCTACAACATGGATTTGTGGCTCAATATGGCCCGTCTGCATGGATCCAATGGTGGAGACTTCATCCCCTACCTTTGGATTCCATAGAGGAGTTCCATAGATTAGATCCCATCAATTGTGTTGATCTTTGAGAAGTTTTAGATATTTCCAAGAGAAGAAATAGCTATGGTTGGTTGAGATATACTCAACGAGCCTGATATTAGGGGATGATGTGGCCTAGAGAAAGATGACGACCACCTACTCCTCAATGTTTGTCCACCGAAAACACCAGTAGAAGCCCTAGATTGCAGAGGCAAGGTGGAGGCCATCTTGTGAGGTTTTGAGTACTGGAAAATCATCTCCAAATATAGAAAAGACGAGTGGCACCATCAATCTTGAACTTCTCTGCCAACCCATGGCTGCTGAGCCAAGTCTCTGGGTGAAGCTAGTAGTAGTTTGTGAATGTAGGATAAGAAGATACTAGGAGTTCTGAAGGTCACATTTGGGTCCTTGAAGGTACTGAGAAGCTTATGGAAGCCTCTATTTTATCCCAGGTTCGTCAATGGTTAGTTTTCCCATTCTTCTTTACACTACAGCGGCGCCCAACAGGCGAACATCCGTTTTCATTGGTCCCTACTTTTCTGCCCCAGATGAAGTGGACAGAGGTGTATGAAGGTCTCTTCGAACCTTCAGGGCCTATCACCAGATAGAGAGAACCTTTTCTACTACCAAGATCCCTCGTCGGAGCTGAGCCTCCCAGTGGAGGCTCACGCACATAAGCATATTCCCCAGTCGCAAGGGCGAGAGAGAGAGGGCCGACCAGTCTAACCAGCCTGACCAATCTAAGAACCAGCTGGTCTAGGAGGAGTCTAAGATGTTGATCCATGCCACAACCTAGTTTCCAGGTAGCAGACATCCATGTGATCCCAATGATCATATCAACGGCTCCAATAAATCCTTAGAGGTAAATGTAAGTTTACAATTCTAATATTACATGTAGATTTTAAAAAATGTACTATAAATAGCTCCTTTGTCCAATAAATCCACCAAAAATACCTACAGACTCAAAAAAATATCATATTTCTTGTAAGACCCCTAAATCAGACCTTTGAAACAATAATATTGATGGGTTTTAATTTACAAGATGATGCTCCATTTTAGGGTTCATTAATTTAAATAAATAGTATCTATATGATATAAAATCCCAAAAAATATCTATTGAGCTCAAATATCATAAATAGACTAAATGTGGACTCAGATATTAATTTTTATTGGTCTATGTTAGGTCGTTTCTCATTAATGCGTAAATTACATGTTTTAATCACATTTTAATTCTAGAAAATAGACCAATCATTAAAAAATTATGAAACCTGAATCAAACTCTAATGATGACCTTTATATCAGTATAAAAATGTTAGAGACACGTTTTTGTTTTGAATCTTGGTTTGGCCTAAACCTTAATATGGACCTAAATACCCTTAATTATGGTGAACCTTATATTAATGATGATAATTTCCATGAATCATGTGATGACCAGAGATGTAGATGATCCAAAATATATGTAGGACCTATGAACTTAGGTGCATGGGTTTTATTAAGTATAACACTAGTTTTCATGAATGCATAATGATATGATGTACTTTGGAGTGTATTAGTAGTATATGCTCCACAAAACATTAAAGAACATAAAAAAAGAATATAGATGGTTTGTAGCTACTTAGTGGATATATTCTCTCTCTCTCAATTCCCTCTCTCTTCCTCTAAATATATGGTCGGCACTCGGTCCCCATAGTCTAAGGGGCGGGGAAAAATGAAGTGTGAAATCTCTCTCTCCCCCCTCTAAATATAAGGTCGGCACTTGGTCCCCATAGCCCAAGGGGTGGGGAAAATGAAGTGTGACACCATTTAGTAGTACAAACGCATCAAAAGATATCTAAAAATATGTATTTACCTGATTATGGCTTTAAACAATGTTTTCTTTTACTCTTTCTTTCTCAAGATATTTCAATTATGCAAGCATATTAGTATGTATCTTTCTACCCATGTACATAACACCTTATGTGTTGATTCATTATTTCACGTATGTTTTATGTTCGAAGATAGCATGGGAGGAAAAGATGGGAGTGAGCAGTTGTCTTGGTTGTACCTATGGTGTTAAGATCTTGTTAGCATACATGTTCGTAGACTTGTAATTTTTTTCCTTCAAATTATATAAATGTAAGTCGTAAATTTAATCTATTTTGTAAAATATGTGTCGAATGTTGAGATTGTTGCATGGTGTATGTTATATGTGTATGTTCATGTATGCGTATGTCGCTTCCGCATCTCTCTCTGATATAATTAGGTAACATTTTTGGATTTGTCCTCTCAGGCGTTCTAAGTCTTGAGACGACGAAATCTGGGGTCATTACATTTGGTATAAGAGAATGAACATTAGATACACCTAAAAATTGCTCATAATGAAACATAAAACTAAATTTCACCTTCTACATTAAACCCTAGAAACTTATTAAGCTTGTCTATAGGAATAAGGTTTGACTTAGCCTCTAAGTTAAAACCTAAATGTTCGAGAATTAGGTTTAGACGAGTGTGAGAAACCCCTTCCATATAGAGCTCATATGTATTGGGTAGCTACACTAGTCTACTCGTTATTCTCACCATTTCATTAGGTGACATGACACAAGACTATCTACTATGTGTGGGACACTCGTTTGCTGATTTGGTTTTGATTTCCAATTGGTCGAGCCTCGACATTTTTCTTTGATGTCTGACTTCTCGGAGAAAAGTTATAAATATTTTGTTATATATATGTAAATATGAAAATGTGTCCCTCACACTAGATAGTAGTTAGTGTTCATGTAACATAAGTGAAAGGTGATGATATCAGTCTAGAAAAGAGTGTAGGTCTAGATTAGATGTCTAGATCTTATCAAGATAGGTGATACATAAAACAGAAGATAGAATGATAGTTGATATAAGCATGGATAGTTGTGTCTATGTTTGATCTCTGACTATATAAGTTTCTTATATTGATTCAAGTTGTATATGATGTCTGATCAAATTCTAAGAAATATGGGTTAAGTCTTGATGATGAAAGTACATTCCCTTTTCCTACTTAAGATGAGCTAAGATCTTTTACAAAGGAGAACCTTCGGTGTTAGGATAAGATATGTGGTAAACTCTAGAGAGAGTGGGACCCATAAGGAGAGGGTCATAGGACCTACCCTACAATATATGCAAAATATGTGATACATGTAGAATGATGTGTCCTAAGAAGTGTTACTCCTGAGTAAATGAGTTGAGTCCCTTTACATGAGTAATTCCTATATGTGAGAGTTGAGTAAAAAAATGTGATGGATAGAAAATTCATAATGAGAAAGTCAATCCTTTGACTGAGTTAGGTCCTAGCTTGAGTGACTTAAGTCAATGATTCTCATCATTAGCTGCAAGTGAGGTGATATATGAAATGTAAGTTCTTGGAGTAAAATGCATTATGCATAAGATACTCACACATGTTGTCCCTTCTTCTTCTTCTTCTTCTTCTTCCGCTCTTTCTTAATATATGATTCTAGAAACCTCACTTGAGCTATGATGATGCTTATGTATGAAAAGTCACTTGTATAAGCTTGACCTATTCAATATTTCCCTTCATATATCATACAAGTAATATCCAAGTTTGAAATCATATTAAGCTGAACATAGTATATTCTCTTTCCCTTCGTATCATTAATGAAAAATATAAGTTTGAAATTGTGACTTTGGAGTAAAGATATCTTTTGATCATATATTACATGACCACAAAACATAGTTCTTAACCTCAATCCTCCTCAATCTATGCTTCTATGTTTGAGGATAACTCTCACAGAATAGGGTGAAACCCTAAAATGCAAAGTTGAATATCAATTCCCTCTAATGATGAAATGATAATACTATGTTGATAATAAATGACACTAATGATGTTAAGTGCTAACGTGGTATTAAATGATTGTTTGATATCACCTTACATAAGTTAGTGGGGTGAAAGATGAAACATTGAATAATACCACCTTAATTTCATGTGTATGAATAAAATCCATTCTCGTAAGGGATTATGAGGACGTAAATAAATAAATAAAATATAAGAACTTCATATGATGACTAAGACACTAAGTGATGCTATGATTCCCTAAAAAAATGATGATTTCATCTATATAAGGTGGGGTGGGTACACCCTTGCATGCTTAAATATCCTACGATAACAACTTAGGGTATATACAGAACTATGATGGCTTTGAAACCTAGAAGTGTTGACTTATATGAAGTTGAACCCCTTATTTTAACCTTAAATATCATATTAGTTGAATTTTGAGGATGAAATTCCATATAAGGTAGGGTGAATGTGATGACCCTGAATTTTAGGTTTCGGAAACGTAAGGTAGTATTTGTGGACCATGAAATCTAGGTTGATGGTTGATACCAAATTGATGAATTGGCTATCCAATGATGGACTCTTAACACAACAAGGGTTTGATTAGAGATACGATGTATGATTTTGACATCTAACTGGATTCAATTGGGATGCATGACTTTTTCTAACTAATTAAGGTTTATGAGATTAAACATCCATCTAGATATATGTTTGAATTTGAATGATTATATAGTGAACTTTTGGAAATGGATAACCACCATACTAATTTGATTGAAATTGTTTGGTGAGGATGTGGCGATTGATTGACTCATATTCAAGGTTTATACACCTATTTATAAGGTTGTTTGAAGAATTTATTTGCATGACCAAATAATGAATTCTAGGTCCCAAAATTTTGATAGAAGCTAGCTTAGGAAATTTTGAGCCTATGTCTAAAATTTCAAAAATTTTGGAAATTTCTATAGAGAGATGTAATTTTGTGAAGTTGTGGACATGAATGGGTTATGTATTACTTAGGTAGGGTTACAATTTAGGTTTCATGCAACCCTTTAGCAATGTGTGGCGCCTACAACATGGATTTGTGGCTCAATCTGGCCCGTCCACATGGATCCAATGGTGGAGACTTCATCCCCTCCCTCCGGATTCCATCGAGGAGCTCCATAGATTGGATCCAATCAACAGTGTTGATCTTTGAGAAATTTTAGATATTTTTCAGAGAAGAAATAGCTATGGTTGGTTGGGATATACTCAACGAGCCTGATATTAGGGGAAGATGTGGCCTAGAGAAATAGGACGAACACCTACTCCTCAATGTTTCTCCATCAAAAACACCAGTAGAAGCCCTAGACTGCGGAGGCAAGGTGGATGCCATCTTGTGAGGATTTGAGTACCAGAAAATCATCTCTGGAGACAGAAAAGATGATCGACACCATCAATCTTACAACTTCTCTGCAAACCCATGCTTGACGAACCAAGTCTCTGGGTGAAGCTAGTAGGAAAATGCAAGTTTACAATTCCAATATTACATGCAGATTTTGGAAAATGCACAATAAATAGCTCCTTTGTCCAATAAATCCACCAAAATACCTACAGACTCAAAAAAATATCCTATTTCTTGTAAGACCCCTAGATCAGACCTATGAAACAGTAATATTGATGGATTTTAATGTACAGGATGATGCTCTATTTTTGGGGATATTAATTGAAATTAATAGTACCTATATGATATAAAATCCCAGAACATACCTATTGAGCTCTATTATCGTAAATAGACTAAATGTGGACTCAGATATTAATTTTTATTGATCTATGTTAGGCCTTTTCTCATTAATGCCTAAATTTCATGTTTTAATGCCATTTTAATTCTAGAAAATAGATCAATCATAAAAAAAATTATGAAACTTGAATCATACTCTAATGATGACCTTTAGATCAGTATAAAACTATTAGAGACAAGTTTTGGTCTGTTTGAATCTAGGTTTGGCCCAAACCTTAATATGGACCTAAATATCCTTAATTATGGTGAACCCTATATTAATGATGATAATTGCTATTAATCAGGTGATGACCAGAGATGTAGATGATCCAGAATATATATAGGACTTCTAAACTCAGGTACATGGGTTTTATTAAGTATAAGACTAGTTTTCATGAATGCTTAATGATATGATGTACTTCGGATGCCTATGTTTGCATATAAATTCTTGAATGTGTATTAGTAGTATATGCTCCGCAAAACATTAAAGAACATAAAAAATGAATATAGATGGTTTATAGCTACTAAGTGGATATATGCTCTCTCTCTCAATCCTCTCTCTCTTCCTCTAAATATAAGGTCAGCACTCGGTCCCCATAGTCCAAGGGGTGCGGAAAAATGAAGTGCTACATCTCTCTCTCCCACCTAAATATAAGGTCGTCACTCGGTCCCCATAGCCCAAGGGGCGGGGGAAAATGAAGTGCGACACCACTCAGTGGTACAAACACATCAAAAGACATTTAAAAATATGTGTTTACCTGATTATCACTTTAAACAATGTTTTATTTTACTCTTTCTTTCTCAAGTTATTTCAATTATGCAAGCATATTAGTATGTATCTTTCTAACCACGTACACAACACCTTATGTGTTGATTCGTTGTTTCACATAAGTTTTAGGTTCAAAGATAGCATGGTAGGAAAATATAGGAGTGAGAAGTTGTCTAGGTTGTACCTATTGAGTTAAGACCAATTAGCATACATGTTCGTAGACTTTAAAAAAAAATTCCTTCAAATTATATAAATGTAAGTTGTAAATTTAATCTATTTTATAATATACTTGTCGAATGTTGAGATTGTTGCTTGGTGTATGTTATATGTGTATGTTAATGTATGTGTATTATGCTTCCACATCACTCTCTGGAACAATTTGCCAACATTTTCAAGTTTGTCTTCATAAGGGACCTCAAGTCCATTGTCAAGAGCTAACCCTTGTATCAACATGGTCTACCCTATCTTGACAACTCAAGTAGGATACCCAACCTTGTGCCATTATCCTGAGAATATAGGCAAGTGCATATGTTTGTATAATGGACATATAACATTATGTTTTAAAGATTTTTCAACATATGTAATCAAGACCAAAACATATTAATCGTAGGGAACATGTAGCTCAAACAAGTATATAAGACAAGCATATTATATTTCATACATATAAGAAGCTTCAATACCACTAGTCTGGTCAATAGGAGGATAAACCGTATATTGGTAGGAGCAAGCTAGAATTATACAACATGATTAGATTTTTGAAAAGAGTCCATCAAAGAGATCATGAATTTACAACCAAGGGTGATTTGATTAAAATCACAACACTTAGGTCACCATAAACATATTCATCAAGGGTGGACATTTCACCTGATCTACGTTTCATATTTCTCAAAGGTTGATTTCAACATTTCCAATGTTCATCCAATACTATCATCAAGATACATTCAACATTATATATAATTTACACTTAAGGTTAAACATCTCTATCAAGATTAGAGATTTCAAACATAGAGTTTCATGATCTTAATAGAGCGAATCATAAGATAGAATGTGACCAAACTCTTAATCATCATATCATCAAATTAAGTCATATTTAGTCAAAACCATGCAAGATGGTCATCCTAGAGTACAAATAGATCAACATAGATTAAAAATCATAAAATTAAGCAAACTACTAATGCAAGGACATTAAATAGCATAGATGATCATTTGGGTGAGACTTGTACAAGGTTAGATCTCAGTTTAGAAACATGCAAATTAGGTCACATTTAATGTCATCTTTAGGTCACCTAGTCATAATAGTGAACAAGATTGATCCCAAAATCATTTGGGTGATCAAATCATGTAAACTTACAAATTTAGATCAAATATGATGATTTAGAGTTCATATAATCAGGTTGAGCATCAAGAAAATGATCATTAGCATCAAAGTCCATATGATACATATTTCATGGTACATTTCATACATGAAGTCATTCACAGAGAATGACACAATCAAGTTTGAATTATATAGTACAATATAGTATAGGTTAGTGATTAGGGTCATCACAAGAAAGTGGGTGCAACATATGATCTGGTTGAGCATAAATCACCATTATATATGTAAAAGAGATGCATTTGTTGCCATTTTCAACATATTGGGAGCAATGAATGGAATTAGTTTCTAAAACCATGTCCATTGAATAGATCTTGTCGAGTAGATCAACTTTCATATATAACATGTCTATTTTTTCCTTATAACCATTTTCTATAAATTTGGAAGATATAGCTTATACTTATACAAGAGAGATACATACTCAACATAGCGGCGACATGGCTCTCAATGGTTGCTTGCAGAGCATGGGTCCACACTAGTCGTGCAAGTCCATATTCTTAGTTGACTAGTCAAGTGTCCTCAAAAGAGAGAGAGAGTGAGGTGAGAGAGAGAGAGAGTGTAACGACCCCGCCTCTCGATGACCTCCAATTAAAGGAGACCAAGAGATCAGAGTCGTTATCCCATTTTCTGGATCAAAGATTCGGCAAATAATCAATAATAATAATTAGATTCTATCAGACTATACTGAAAAGTTGTAATAAATAAATTTTTGCATACCTTTGAAAAGTTTGTATTTCTAAACTTCTGTCCACAATTGAAACTAATCTAACTAATACATCCTTGTTCTTTAATTCATAAATTCACAATATGCCACTTTACAGTTTGTCCTTTTGGGATGTTGTACCTAAATTGCCGAAAAACAAATCAACGGTCAACCAAAGCTGGTATGTTGGGGATTACAAAAATGGTGCAACTATGATAACAATGTAATCAGCCAAATATCATTTAACATCCAAGATTAAGTTTTAAGCAATACTACTCAATTCTTACCTATCCCCTATCTGTATGTTGTCCCTATAGTGGACATGGATACTACCTCTCTCATATGGTAGATCCTTACCCCCATGGTCCTACCTTACAAACAACCATTACACAGGGTTATGGAGTCGTGTGGCCCTACCTAAAGGTAGCCCAATACCCGACTCAAGGTGACTAGATGGACCTACCCCATTGGTACCCATGTACTAAGTCATCCAATGACCTGATGGACCTACCCCATAGGTAGCCATGTACTAGGTCAAATATTTGAAGCTACAGAGTGGACTAGAATCTGAGCTAGTAGGCACATATCTTAGGTTATAGTCATATCCAAATTATAGTTTGCAAGAATTAAATTCATCCACAATATATTTCAAGCCACGATGGAAACATCGATAAAATCCTCAAAAAACTAATTCGGGATAATCATAAGCATAACCACATACCTATGATTGTAGATTTTGAGATAGAATCAATCAAATAGATAAATCTCAACCAAGCAACCAATTATGCACAAAAATCCTAAAATAAATATACAAATTTCCTTTTATCAAGATTTAACCAACCTCATCTTAATTCTTAGGATTTCTATTCATTTTTAGGGTTTCCTTTGAAATTAGGGTTTTGTCTCCACTTTTAACATTATGAATCCTATTCTCGCAAAACTACATAAAAACCCTAAATTTCTCATCTTACTACTCCTAACAAACTTAGGATCATTATTTAGCAACCTTTTTCCATAATTAGAAATCAACAAAGTTTTTCTCTTCTTTTACCCTAAATTAGGGTTTCCATATGTATTATCTTTCATATATAGATTAAAACCCTAAATTAGCCAACTTTCCATTCAAAACAGATGAAACTCTATCTTAATAATCAACAGGTTAATACTCTTCAAAATAACCTATTAATCCACAAAGATTCACCATTTACATACAATTAGTGTTTCTAATTACCTTTTAATACCTTTTTCTATTAAACTAAAGTGCTTTTGCAATACGAGATAGAAATTGGTTACCAAACCATTTTTATCTTGTTCCTCATATTTTTCTGATAAAAAAACACTACTTATTTGTATTTTTCAGGCAAAGGATCTATTTTTAGATATTTATACAAGATTCAAAACTTTTCTTGAATTTTTCCCAGAGAGGAGAGTTACCTTGCTAAATTCAGAAAAACCAGAGCCTTTGGATCCTCAGTCATCTTTGACATAGTGAGATCACATGGCTTGCGACGCGCACGCCCACTAGCAACAGGTTGAATTCGCGGATGGCTTGTGCCATTGATCTTCCCTCGTGGTCCACGGTCGACCACAATCAGACAGTTGCTCCTCCTTGCCCTTGCTCGATGCAGCAAGTTACACCTCAGCGGTGCCGATTCCTAAGCTCACCGGATCTATGTCGTCTCATCAGATCGGGGCATGAGGGAACTAGTAAAGGACCTGATTGGGTGTGCGAGGGTGAGAGAAGTTGAGAGGGGGGATTATTTATAGTATTTTAGGACTCTTTTAGGGTTCTCCGAACCTTGCCGCCATCCTAGTTCTTAGCCCAATTGGGCGTTCTTTCTAGAATTCATGAAACGCCCTAAAACCTAGGATAATCGTGCATGGCATCCTGTCCCAAAGACACTTGTGGTCTTGGATTTCTATTTGGTATCATGTGATTGAAGAAAATCGGATTGGAAAATTCCCAATTTCCCTCTCCCTTTCCTTCTATGAGTTGAGGGGGACGATGAGCAGCTGCCCTTGGATTCGTGATCACCTGGATCATGTGGGCATCCAATGGCTGACATCGCTCCCTTAACTCTATTTTCTCAAAATCAATTTAAAAAGGGGATTTTAACAAGGAAACTTAGGAATTTTATTTCTCTTTCATCGATTATTATTTTTCACTCAAAAATAAGAGGAAACTCTCTCTCTCAGCATTATCTACTTGTGTATTAAATTTAAAACCCAAATTCCAAAGGAAAAGGTTGTTTCCTTCATATGCAAGTTATTCATTAATAAAACCAAATTAATTGATATTTCCTCTTTCTTTAACCATTATCTCATCATCCTCGATTCCTTGGACCTCAAGGGATCTTACTGGCATGAAATCCCATCTTGGGGAAACTTCCTTAGCCTTTTACTTATTATTTATTCATTTTCGTATTTATTCCTTTATACTAGGGAATTCCTTCTTCTTTTCTTTTGCTTTTTCTTTCAATTGGGCTCGATAGCCAATAAAGTCCATTAAGAAAACAAACAAGGCTATTATGCACGAAAACCATTCAAATCAAACCATTAAATCAGCCGTTGATTTCATTTATCTTTTAAAAGGAGATTTACAAGTCTCATTACATGGTTTAGAAAAGTTGGGTTATAACATCCTCCCCTCCTTATAGGAATTTTGTCCTCAAATTCAACAATCAAAAAAACAAATCAGGATATGCTTTTTCCATGTCTGTCTTCAGCTCCGATGTGGCTTCATCCTCTCCATGATGCTTCCAAAGAATCTTTACCATCTCGATATTCTTATTTCTGAGTTCTTTCACCTTGGTATCTAGAATTCGCAAAGGTAACTCAGGGTGAGCTAGCTTCCCTTGAAGTTCAATGGGGTCAATGCTCAGCACATGGCTCGAATCTTGCACATATCACTTTAGATTGGAAATGTGAAACACATCATGCATCATACTATATTGAGGGGGTAACACCAAACGATATGTGGCTTCACCAATCTGTTCTAACACTTCAAATGGACCCACGTATTAGGGACACAACTTGCCTCTATTCTTAGCTACATCTCAGAGCGATTGGATTTTCAGAAAAACATGCACTCCCACAGTGAAATGCACATTAGTCTGCCTTGCATTAGCATACAACTACTGTCGAGATTGGGCTCTCTTTAGCCTTTTCCTGATCAAAGTGACTTTATCAACATACACCTAGAGTTCATATGACCTCAACAACATCCTCTCACCAACATCATCCCAATGAAGTGGTGACTGACACGGTCTCCCATATAGATCTTCAGATGGAGGCATCCCGATACTGGCTTGGTAGCTGTTGTTGTAGGCAAACTCGGATAAAGGTAAGTACCCCACCCATGATCCACCCCAATCGAGTATACAAGCTCTCAGCAGATCCTCTAGGGTTTGGATCGTCTTTTCTGACTGACCATCTGTTTGGGGGTGATAAGCGGTACTGAACTTTAACCTTGTACCAAGTTCCTCTTGAACTTTCTTCCACAACTTTGGAAGTAAACTTTGGGTCTCTATCAAAGATGATTGAACCAGGTACTCCATGTAAACACACTATCTCCCAGATGTATATCTCATCTAAATCTGACACCTTAGCAGAGGTCTTTAGGGTAAGGAAGCGTGTTGACTTGGTAAGGCGATCTACCACAACCATATCGCATCATGACCTCTCTTGGTCTGGGGTAGACCCACCACAAAATCCATGGTGATATGCTCCCATTTCCATTCTAGAATCTCTATAGACTATAAACGTTTGCCGGGTCATTGGTGTTCAGCCTTCACCATTTGGCACGTAAGACAACTGGCCACATATGCTGCAATATCTCTCTTCATTCCTGGCCAGCAAAAAAACTTCTGCATGTCCTTAAACATCTTGGTAGTTACTGGGTGTACCATGCACTTAGAACTATGAGCCTCTTGTAGGATACATTCCTTCAACGGTGAATCTTCAGGAACCCATATACGATTCTCGAATTTGATCCCTCTATCTATTCCCAATGAAAGATGAGTTAGTGGCTTCTTCATCAAGCCCTTCATCTTGTCAGGTTCTTCACTAGCCAACTATGATGTAGCAATATCACTCAATAATTCAGACTGTATCTAGACATTGGCCAACGGAACTCAATCCTCTAATGGTTGTGGAGTCCACTTCACAAGTTCTTCTAAACTCTTCCATGGACTGGACAAAATAGCTACACACCTGAGCTGTTTCTTATTCAAAGCATTAGTTATGAAATTTGCCTTCCTTGGATGATAAGCGATGGTGAAGTCATAATCCTTCATGTACTCCATACATCGTCGTTGTTTAAGGTTTAAGTCTTTCTGTGTCAAGAGGTACTTCAGGCTCTTATGGTCAGTGAGGATCTCAAAAGTAGCACCATACAGGCAATGCTGCCAAATCTTCAATGCATGAATGATAGCAACCATCTCTAAGTCATGTGTCGGGTAATTCACCTCGTTGGGCTTGAGTTGTCAGGAGGCATATGAAACCACATGCCGATTCTGTTCCAACACATAGCCAAGTCCCATTTTTGATGCATCAGTGAAGATCATGAAACCCTCATTGTGTGATGGTCGAGTCAAAACTAGTGCAGTGGTCAACTTCTCTCTTAGCTCCTGGAAACGAGCTTCACAAACATCGTACCAGACAAACTTCACGTCCTTCCAAGTCAACATGGTCAAAGGCAAGGCGGTCTTTGAGAAATCCTTGATGAAACACTGATAGTACCCTGTCATCCCTAAGAAACTACGAATTTCTGAGAGATTCTTCAATGCAGGCCAATCTCGAACTGCCGGCACTTTAGCTGTATCTATGGCGATCGTTCCTCCTGAGATGATGTGTCTGAGGAACATGACTCGGTCTATCCAAAACTCACATTTAGAGAATTTTCCATAAAACTTCTTCTTTCTCAAGATATCAAGGACTTTACTTTGGTGGTCTCAGTGTTGATCTAAGTCATCTGAAAAAACCAATATGTCATCTATGAACACTATGACAAACGAGTGAAGGAAGGGTTGAAACACACTATTCATAAGGCTCATGAAAACACTGAGTGCATTAAACAACCCAAAAGGCATAACCATAAACTCATAGTGTCCATAATGTGTTCTAAAAGTTGTTTTTAGGATATTCTCACTCTTGACTCTCAACTGGTGGTAACCTGATCTTATGTCAATCTTGGAAAAGACTCGAGCAGACTTTAGCTGGTCAAACAAGTCATCTATCCGGGGTAAAGGGTATTTGTTCTTAATGGTAGCATGGTTGATCATCTGGTAGTCTATGCACATTTGGAGTGAACCATCATTTTTCTTTACAAAAATAACCAGTGCTCCCCATGGTGATGTGCTAGGGTGGATAAAACCCTTGTCTAGCAATTCCTGTAATTATTTCTTCAACTCGAGCAACTCCACAAGGGCCATCCTATAAGGTGCTCGTGAAATAGGGCTTGTCCCAGGAGCTAGCTCTATGCAGAAATCTACCTCTCTCTCAGGAGGAATCCCAGGTAGATCATTTGGAAAAACATATGCATAGCTCCTAACTACCTCTTATTCCTCTAATGGTTGCACCCTGGGTTCTGGCTCGGTGACTACTGCCAGGAAAGCTCGACACCCTTAACTCATCATCCACTCTGCTTTCAAGGAAGACACATACAGGTCGGTGGTGGCATCTTTCCTACCCCTAATGATGAAAGGTGGGTGACATGGTTTCTTAATGTTCACTTTCTTCTCTCTACAATCAATATTGGCCCTATCACTATAAAGTCAGTCCATGCCAATGATCACATCAAATTCATTCATATCAAGAAGGATAAAGTCTGTAGGAAACTCATGATCTCTATATTTCACAGGTATCACCAGAGTTTTCAAAAGAGATGTAAAGATTCGACCACTCAGGGTTGTAACATCTAAGTCATACCCTAAATCCTTGATATCCAAACAAAGCATAGTTGTGAGATTTCTCGAAATGAAAGTATTAGTAGATCCAGAGTCAAACAAAGCTTTTACATTATGTCCCATGACTTCAAGCATGCCTACATTGTTTTTCATCATGCATTAAACCATTACATGCTTAAACTTAAAACATAAAAGAAAACTCTAAGGGTTATTACCCTCGATTAACCGATTAGCATTTTCTTGAGCCTCCTCATTGTCAATGGCAAACACTCAAGCTTGTCTTCTTTCTCCAGCAGGTGGGGCGATAGCTACAAGTGGGGATGCCACAGGTGGGGCTACTATTGGACCTGGTCCTCATGGATCTGGAAGAGGACAAGCAGCTTGGATATGTCCCTCTTATTGACAACGGTAGCAGACCTTCTTCTTGTAGCGACACTCACCGATATGCCATTTCCCACAGGCGCAACATTGAGGTCAGTTGTTCTCTTGATGGGGTTTCCCTTTTCCTCCATGTCTTTCTTTAGCCTGGTTACACCCGTGACCTTTCTTGTGATTGTTCTTCTAACCTTGGGTTCCTTCAGTTAAACCCAAATACCCCTTGGGTGGAAACTGGGCAGTCATTATTGTCCTCTCCCTGTCTAAAGTAGTGTTGTAAGCTTCGGTGAAGGTTTTAGATTTACTTTCCATCACCTGGGGCTTGATGGCAGGGTGAAGTTTCTCTATGAAGTGGTCCACCCTTCTTTCTTCATCCATCTTATACCCAAAATGCCCCAAGATTTGAAACTTGCGCCCAAAGTCTGCCACATATGAGTTTCCTTAAGTCATGTTGGTAAACTCCCTTTCCTTTTCCTTCTTAGCTGAGACAGAGATGAATCTGGTGGTGAAGATTGTCTTGAAGTCAGCCCATGCCATTGGTTCCTCAGTCAGATCACAACCTACAATGTGTGTCTCCCACCATATCTTGACTTCTCCTTCTAGGAGGTGAGCAGCAAAAAGGACCTACTTGCTCGGCTGTACCTCAAGCATGCTGAATGCATTCTTGATTGCAAGTAGCCAAACTTCCACCTCGTCGACCACTTCAGACTTATCTTCTCCCCAAAACTTCTCGATGTTCAGCTTGACAAAGTCCAAGATGGTGGCTCCCAATCGAGGATGAATAGGAAGTGCCTCACCATTTTCACCTCTAGCTATGTCTCAGAGGGCCAATGCACTAATGTCCTCTGTCAACTTCTTCTGTTGTTCCATCCACAAAGTACCATGGGTGTGGATCATCATAGTTGGTTATGGACCACCAGCTTGGTCCTCTTCCATCTGGGCTACTTCCTCGTACACATGTTGTTCCTCGTACCCTTTGTCTCCTTCCTGATCAAGGTTGCTAAAGGGTATGGGGTCAGGGTTAGAGACCTCATGAGTAGTTTCTTTAGGTCTCTTCCTCTTCTTTGATGAATCTCCACCATGGTTCCTCTTCCTCTTCTCGGAAGACACTTTTCCCTTGTGTGAAGGTCCACCACCATTGGTGGCATCCGGGACATCCACGGTCTTTACGCGAGCCATCTGCATAAGCATACAAATAGACCTTTTACTCTATACCTTTAAGCTAATTATACTTATTTCGATGACATCTTATTACATACATTTAATTAATTTGATGGAGGATTCCTTAATCCTTAACTTACTTACCCATACCACATCAGGTTGAGGAAGAGAGAGAAAAACCCTAACTCTTAAAATCCTTAATAGAATGTATGATGAGAAGGGATGAATAAGATGATAGAGTCCTAAAGGTATCTTATTTTGAATCATACCCTAAGACTTTGGCCAGACAGTCACACTGATCTAGGAGTCCTCATATTCTGACTAGCGGTGCGGAGGAAAATATTGCCAGCGCACGATCATGATCCTTTTCTAGACACCTCTGTCTTTTGGATAATCCTCTAATAACTCCCTTAGGTACTATAGAGTTTGTAAAATTTAGTAATTATTAAGGATTAAATGAGGAACCTTGGCTTTGATACCAATTATAATGACCCCACCGCTTGATAACCCCCAATTAAGGGAGACTAAGAGATCAGAGTCGTTATCCCAATTTCTGAATCAAAGGTTCGACAAATAATAAATAATAATTATTAGATTCTACTAGACTATACTGAAAAGATGTAATAAATAAAATTTTGCATACCTTTGAAAAGTTTGGATTTCTAAACTTCTATCCAAACCGGAAACTAATCTAACTAATACCTCCTTGTTCTTTAATTCATGAATTCACAATATGACACTTTACTATTTGTCTTTTGGGATTTTGTACCTAAATCACCGACAAACAATTATGTGGGGGATTACAGAAATGGTGCAACTATGATAACAATGTAATCAGCCAAATATCATTTAACATCCAAGATGACATTTTAAGCAATACTACTCAATCCTTACCTATTCCCTATCTCTGTGTTGTCCCTGCAGTGGACATGGATACTACCTCTCTCATATGGTAGATCCTTACCCCCATGGTCCTACCTTACAGGCAGCCATTACATAGGGTTATGGAGTCGCATGGCCCTACCTAAAGGTAGCCCAATACCTGACTCAAGGTGACTTGATGGACATACCCCATTGGTAGCCATGTACTAAGTCATCCAATGACCTAATGAGAATACCCCATAGGTAGCCATGTACTAGGGCAATCTATCAAGCTACAGAGGGGACTAGGATCTGAGCTAGTAGGCATATATCTTAGGTGATAGTCATATGCACAATATAGTTTGCATGAATTAAATTCATCAAACAGTTTAATTCAATCCACGATGGAAACATCGATAAAATCCTCGGAAAACTAATTCATGATAATCATAAGCATAACCACATACCTGTGATTGTAGATTTTGAGACATGATCAATCAAATAGAGAAATCTCAACCAAGCAACCAATTATGCATAGAAATCCTAAAATAAATATACTAATTTCCTTTTATCAAGATTTAACCAACCTCATCTTATTTCATAGGATTTCTATTCATTTTTAGGGTTTCCTTTGAAACTAGGGTTTTGTCTCCACTTTTAACATTATGAATCCTATTTTAGCAAAACTACATAAAAACCCTAAATTTCTCATCTTACTACTCCTAACAGACTTAGGATCATTATTTAGCAACCTTTTTCCATAATTTGAAATTTACAAAGTTTTTCTCTTCTTTTACCATAAATTAGGGTTTCCATATGTATTATCTTTCATATATAGATTAAAACCCTAAATTAGCCAACTTTGAATTCAAAATGGATGAAAACTCTATCTTAATAATCAACAGGTTAATACTCTTCAAATTAACCTATTAATCCACAAAGATTCACCTTTTACATAAAATTAGGGTTTCTAATTACCTTTTCATACCTTTTTCTATCAAATTAATGTACTTTTAAAAAACGAGATAGAACTAGGTTACCAAACCATTTTTATGATGTTCCTCGTATTTTTCTGATAAAAAAGCACTACTTATTTGTATTTTTCATCCAAAGGATCTATTTTTAGAGATTTATACAAGATTCTGTACTTTTCTTGAATATTGCCCAGAGAGGCGAGTTACCTTGCTAAATTCAGAAAAACCAGAGCCTTTGGATCCTCGGTCGTCTTTGACCGAGTGAGATCGCACGGCTTGCGACATGCGCGCCCACAAGCAACAGGTTGAAGTCATGGATGGCTTGAGCCATTGATCTGCCCCCGTGGTCCACGTTTGTCCACAATCGGACGGTCGCTGCTCCTTGCCCTTGCTCAATGCATTAGGTTACACCTCGGAGACGCTGATGCCTGAGCTCACCGGAGCTATTTGGTCTCATTAGATCGGGGCATGAGGGAACTAGGGAAGGTCCCGATTGGGTGTTTAAGGGTGA
Source organism: Alisma plantago-aquatica (assembly GCA_963693085.1). NCBI lineage: Eukaryota > Viridiplantae > Streptophyta > Magnoliopsida > Alismatales > Alismataceae > Alisma > Alisma plantago-aquatica. Next base: position 176,776,646 of record OY856415.1, on the reverse strand, counting down.
GAGAAGTTGAGAGGGGGATTATTTATAGGATTTTGGGACTCTTTTAGGGTTCTCCAAACCTCACCGCCATCCTAGTTCTCAGTCCAATTGGGCATTCTTTCTAGAATTCACAAAACACCCTAAAACCTAGGCTAATCGTGCATGGAATCCTGTCCTAAAGACCCTCGTGGTCTTGGATTTCTAATTGGTATGGTGTGATTCAGGAAAATCAAATTTGAAAATTCCCAATTTCCCTCTCCCTTTCCTTCTTATGAGGTGAGGGGGACGATGAGCATTCGCCTTTGGATCTGTGATCCCCTGGATCATGCGGGCATCCAATGACTGACATCGCTCCCTGAACTCTATTTTCTACAAATTGATTTTAAAAGGGGATTTTAACAAGGAAACTTGGGAATTTCATGTCTCTTTCCTCGATTATTATTTTTCACTCAAACTTTAGAGGAAACTCCCTCTCAACATTATCTACTAGTTTGTTAAATTTAAAACCCAAATTCCAAAGGAAAAGCATGTTTCCTTCATATGCAAGTTATTCATTAATAAAACCAAATTAATTAATATTTCCTCTTTCTTTAACCATTATCTCATCATCTAGGATTCCTTGGACATCAACGAATCCTACTGGCACGAAATCACATCTTGGGCAAACTTCCTTAGCCTTTTAATTATTATTTATTCATTTTCTTATTTATTTCTTTATACAAGGGAATTCCTTGTTCTTTTCTTTTTCTTTTTCTCTCAATTGGGCTCAATAGCCAATAAAGCCCATTAAGAAAACAAACAAGGCTATTATGCACGAAAACCATTCAAATCAAACCATTAGATCAACCATTGATTTCATTTATCTTTTAAAAGGAGATTTACAAATCTCATTACATGGTTTAGAAAAAAATGGGGTTATAATAGAGAGTGGGTACATGTACAATTTGGCCCTCCATGATGTGGACAACCTTTTTTTGAGAGGATCAACGATGGTCGCTCATTTATCCCGAATGTGACACACCCACATGCATAGTAAGCATTACAGTGGCAGCCTCACCAGAGTGAGGGAGCAAGGTGGGAAAGGAGATGACTTTGGAGGTTGTGACCATGACAGTCAGATCTGTTAGGGTGTTGCAAACCCAAAGAGACCAAACACAGGCATTGTGGTGACCCAGAGTGAGGAAGAAGGAGAAGCAGATGTGGGAGGTGCAATGATGGAGTTGCTCACCATAGTTTCAAAGAAAAATGATAAAAGGGAACAAGGGAGAAATAAAAGGTGATGAGGATATGTAAAGGATGCTCGCAAACTTCATTGGGGAGTTTTATAGAGGGAAAGAAGGAAAGAGACACCTTGGTTCTCCCTTGTTGTGGCAACAACGATCAGTGAGGCCATAGGGCTAACCCATATCCCTCATCGAAGTCCTTAAAAGATAGCTAAGGGTAGTGTAGTGATCATTGGAGAATGAGAAATAGGTTTGGTGAAGAAAAACTCACCGCTTGAGTCAAAGGAGAGTGTGTGGGCGGTGGCCTAGGGGTATGGAGACAACCATAGCTGCTAACTTTGGGTGCAAGGTTGGGGATGACCCCCCCACCGTATGGTCAGTGCAGATGGACTCGAGGCTCTTAGATCAATGGTCTAAGGACCATGGATGAAAGATTCATATTGGGGAATGCGAGTTGGTTGAGCCCAAAAGGAGTCAGTGGTCGACGCCCAAAAAAGGGAAAAGGGCAAAAAAAGACTATAAAAGAGGTAATCTTGGAAAGGCTATAACTTCCTCCTCAATAATCAAATTTGGATGAAGTCATCAACATTGGATCATAAATTTCATCCTTCATTCAAAGTAAAACTATTTGGATAAAAAGAAGGACGCTAAATCCTCTAATTTTTTTAAAACTTAGTCAATGTGTAGTAAGTCACTTAGCATTGCAAAATTGAATTCAAAATTGCAAATAGTCGTCATAACTCATGAATTGAGAAACAAGTGATCCCAAAGCATCCATGTTATGATTAGGGAGATCATTTAAACAAATTGAGTGCATTACGAGCCACTATGTGCATAGTTATAGGAGAGATAAAAATCTGAGATGTTACATCCTCCCCACCTTAAAGGTAATTTTTCCCCAAAATTAAAGCAAATCATCAAACGACAATGGGACTTTATATTCCATATTATATCCATCATAAAATCAACATATAATCATCATCCTTTAATATCAACATTATTCCAATATCAAGATAGCAAACATCAAAGTCTAAACATAACCACGCTTCCACTACGCCACTCTCCTACAAAAGATCATCAAAGGATCACAAATTTGGAGAGATCACCAACTAGGTCAATGAATAGGGCTTTCTGACATTAAGAGTACACCATGACTTTCAATCCCAACATTTAAGGTTTTAGCTTTGACATTGGCCCTAGGTAGGGTTATACATCCTTGATTGAGATTTCATATTTCAACATTTCGAGACAAACATCATATTTCAATATCATGGTTTCAAATAAAAATAAAAGGAAAGTTACCACCCTAGTCCACATGACAGCTTATCCTTAAGCCATAAATGAAGAGAATCAACATTTGAGATTTGGGACCATGAAAGTTATCAATCATAAATAGAGGGTGATATCAAGTTCCAAATAGGGTGATCATTGAAGTCAAGTCAATATCAAGATGAGTTATCAATAGTCAAGATTTTGTATATCAATAGTGAGAGTCATGCTTTTGGATAGCAAAAGTCATATGTCCATAAATTTACAAGCTAGGGTATAAGATTCCAAATTAGACAACATGTGGGATCATTCATCCATAATCGGCAATCGAGCAACATTTTGCAATATCAACACTATCACGGTATTCAAGGTTGATGAATGATCTAGACCTAGGTCTTTCTACAAACTTAACCATCAAGCTATAGTCAACATCAAAATTTTACAAGATCATCATCATATCAAAATTTTGTATTGAGTTACAATATCATCATATGATTTGACCTATTAGATACTTAGGTCAAGATATCAAAATCGTGTGATAGGAGTTACATTTCCAAACTCTAAATAACCAATAAGATGAAAATTTAGAGTCTATCATAATAGGGACGTGACCTAGGTTAGGGGAGGTATGAAACAAACTACCACCCTAAACTAGCACATTTCTTGTAATTAGTCATGAAGTATCAAGCCTATAAAATAGATAGAGCATAATTTATCAATTTGTATATCCAAAGGTCATGAGATCAAAGATCATTATTATAGTACAACAACCATGATTCTAGATTCTATATATTTGAGGTCATAATATCATTCTCTTCTCTTCATGATTATGAACAAGGGGGTATGCTTGAAGTGAAGTTAATGTAGGCTCTTTCAACAATTTGAGCATTATCAAAGTATGATCAAGATGTCATATAGGTGGATGGAGACGAATGAAGTCTTCGCGTAGGGGAACTCTGGCGTCTTGAGCCATGTGGCTAGGGCTTCTTCGGGTGTGGTGGCTGGCTTGGGGGAGGGGGCTCTGGCTGCCGGTGGGTGCCACCTCACTCCCCCCAGGCCTCCACTCGGCCGGCGGCGCATAGGAATTGGCTGCAGGAGGCGGGCTTCATCAAATTGTGGCTCTCAGTAGATCTCCTTGGCTCCAACGTTGGGCTCCCTCTTCTTGCTACCAAGTACTACGGCGTCAGGCTCCACCTCCCTATCTTGTTTTTTCCTTTCCGTGCTTTAGTATAGTTGTTTGTTGGGCGGTGGCTGAACTCAGCCTGGTTTCCCGCCATCTAATTGACATTTGTTACTTGTCGTTTCATCAACATTTGTGTCTCTCCTTCTTGACAGTGTCGTTGTTTCTAGTCTCGGCTAGAGCTCGAGTTTTGACTCAGATTAGATATGTTGCTTTACTGTATGTCTCTGCATGTAGAGGTGAACTCTCGTCAGATCACAGGTCATAGACTGCCCTTTGTCTGCAGATCTATGCTCGTTTTGAAGGAATCTCTTAAGGAAAGCTGGTTATATCAGCATCGAAGAAAAGAGATCAATGCTGAATTGTTTTATATGAGTTTCTGTAAGATTATGGGTGTGTCCATGATCATTGTATGTTGTGATGGTTGTTCTCCCTCTTTATGTAGACACCGTATTGCTAAGTGATGTATTAAATCTGCTTTACTCTAAAAAAAAATCAAGATCTGATATTTGTCATATTATCCAAAAAAGGATTTAACATTGAGGCAATATAACAATATGGGATTTTGTCTCTTTTATAAAATTTTTCATCATGGTGTTGTGAGTCTAATGTCATAGTCATTACATGACATGATCATGGTACATATCATAATAGGGAAAATGTTTTCTTATTCATGTTTGAGGTTTAATTAGCAATAGGGAAACATATACTAAATCAATAGGGACCTCATCAACAATGAGGTATGGCACACACGTTCTCCTTATTTCATCATATTAAGGATCATTATCATTTTCCTCAATCATAGGAATCACATAGGTCATATTTGGTCAAATCGAGTTTGCATGATCTAAGATGTACACAAAGTACTTAGCTTCAAGATTGGTTTCATTAACCATAATCGAGTTTTCCAAATTAAGATCAGATGATGGCATCATTATCATCTTTAATCAACTCCTACCAGTTCATTCAAATTTTATTTTCCCCATACAAAAGCTATCCATAATCGAGAGTTCATGTGATTAATTGCAATAAGAGATATCACATGAGGACATAAGAAGCTATCTAATCATCATCTAATGGGTGGCTTAGGGTAGTCCTTAATGAAGAACTGAGATGCTAGAAGACTCTCTAAGCTTTTTAGGAAAATTCCTTGATCTAGTTTTGGATTCACTTCATCCAGGTTGGTATATAAGGGAGACCCCAGCCAACACAGATAGGTGGATACGACGTGCATCATCCCCCATGTAGTGACCTGGCTAGACACCTCAGCTTCACCATTATGGACTTAGGTTTTCCCAAGGTTCATAAAAGTAAATAGATTATTAAACACACATAGAGGATATGTGACTACTCTGATACCATCTGTCACATAATTGTTTGTTACCCAAATCCTCACTCCTAATGTTTAGAAAGCCAAAGGCAAGAGGATCCAAGCGTATTTTCGTAGGATAGGTCACATATCATATGCATGAATAAAGCCACAAACAACAACTAAGGTATGAAAAAAGAAAGCATAAAAGAATGTTGAACTATTACCTGACAGGATCGTAGGTCCTATATATCAACCATGTGTATTCCATTATCATATCATTATATATCATTAGAGTATGAGTAGATTATCATATGTGCAAAAGAATTGAATAGTGTACCTGTTAACTAAAATCATAAAATGGGTACACATCATCACAACTATGGTGAGTACACTTTGCAACCATATAAAATTGTAAGTTTAAGAACATATATTGCTTAGGAAAGCATAATCTAATAACAAGAAATGAAACAACAACATTCAAAAACTCTCTTATTAGCATGCAAGCGTGTTTAAGTTCATTTCCAATAAACCAACAATATAATAAGGCCTTTGACTAGTTTCTCAAAGTAAGGGGTATGTGAGGGTGCTCAAGATTAGCTACCATGTTTTAACATGAGGGACTACAAGACTAAATGCCACAAGTTAACCCTATTCATAAGGGACATCAAGTCTATTTCCAATATATAACCCTTGTATCAACATGGTTTACCCTATCATGCCAACACAAGTAGGACACCCAACATTGTGCCCTTACCTCGAGAACATATGCTGGTGCACAAGGTTGTATAATGGACATCTATCATTATATTTTCAAGGTTGTTCAACATATGTAATCAAGGCCAAAACATAGTAGTCATATGGAACAATGTAGCTTGATCAAGTATATAACCCTAGCATCTTATATTTCATAAATACAAGCAATTTCATTACCACTACTTTGGCTAATAGGAGGATAAAGCACACCTTGATTCAAGAAAACTAGCATTATACAACATGATTAGATATTTAAAAAGAGTCCATCAAAGTCATCTTGACATTACATGCAAGGGTTATATGATTAACGTCACATCACTTAGGTCATCATAGACATGTTCATAAAGGGTGGATGTTTCACATAATCTAGGTTCCATATTTCTCAAAGATTGATTTCACATTTCCAATGTTCATCCAATATGATCGTCAATCTACATTCTACATAATATATCATTTAGACTTAAGGTGAAACATCTCTATCAATATAAGGTATTTTAAACTTAAAGATTCATGATCTTAATAGAGCAAATCACAATATTTAATATGACCAAAATCTTAATCATCATATCATCCATTTAAGTCATATTTACTCATAACAATGAAATATGGTCATACTAGAGTAAAAGATAGATCAAGATAGATTAAAAGTCATCAAAATAAACAAGTTATTTATTTAAGGACATTATATAGCATAGATAGTCATTTAGTGAGACTTGTACAAGGTTATATCTCAATCTAGAAACATACAAATTAGGTCACATCTAATGTCATGTTTAGGCCACCGAGTCATCATAATAGTGAAAAAGACTGATCCATAAATCATTTATGTGATGAAATCATGTAAACTTATTGATTTGGATCAAATATGACAATTTGGAGTTCATATAATCAAGTTGACCATTAAGATAATGATCATTAGCATCAAAGTCCATATGATACATATTTCATTGTCCACTTCATACATGAAGTCATTAGTAGAGTGTGGCCTGATCAAGTTTGATTTATATAGTACAAGATAGTATAGGTTATTGATCAGGGTCATTAGAAGCAATTGGGTGCATAATATGATCATAATTGATCACAAATCACCATTAAATATGTAAAAGAGATGCATTTGTTTCCATTTTCAACATAGCATGAGATACAATTGGAATTAGTTTATGACACCAAATCCACTTGATAGATCTCATCGAGTAGACCAATTTTCATATATAAAATGTTAGTTTTGCCCTTATAAATCATTTTCTATAAATTTTGGAAGATACAACTATGTACTTGCAAAAGATGTACTTGCAAGAGAGAGAGATATACACAACATAGAGGTGACCTGGCACTCATTGATTGGTCACAGGGTGTGCATCCCCACTAGCCATGAAAGTCCATGTTCACATTTGATGGGTCAAGTGTCTACAAAAGAGAGAGAGGGAGGTGTGAGAGAGAGTAGGTACACATCTGATCTGGGACCTCTGTGATGTGGACAACCCTAGTTTCGATAGGATCAACAAGGATCGCTCCTTCATTATGAGCGTAACCCACCCATGTGCACAACAGGCACTGCAATGGAAGGATCACCATCGTGAGGAAGAAAGGTAGGAAAGGTGATGACTTTGGAGCTCGTGACCATGCCAGCCAGATGTATTAGGACATTGTGAATCTACAAAGACCTAACACGGATGTCATGGTGACCGAGAGTGAGGAAGAAAGTGAAGCGGTCATGGGAGGTGCAAAGACAGAGTTTCTCAGTGGAGTTCCAAAGAAAAACAATAAAAAGGGCATGAACGAGAAAGAAAAGGTGATGAGGAGATGTATTGGAGGCTCACCAACTTCATTGGTGGGGGTTATAGAGGGAAAGGAGGACTAAGACACCTTAGATCTCCCTTGTTGAGGCAACCACGACCAATGAGGCCATTGGCATGTCACATACCCCTCATAGAAGACCAAAAAGGATAGTTAAGGGTAGAAGAGTGATCATAGGGGCATGTGAAATATGTTTGGTTAAGAAAAACTCACCATCAGTGTCAAAGGAGAGTGTGTGGGCAGCAACCTAGGGGTATGGTGGCCACCATAACTGTTGACCTTGGGCGTATGGTTGGGGATGACTACCCAACAATCTGATTGGTGCAGATGGTCTCAAGGACCTTGGATCAATGGTATGAGGGCCATGGCATCAAGATCTTATGGGAACACATGAGTGGGTTGAGCCCACGAGGAGTGAGTGGCCGAGTCCCAAGAAAGGGAAAAAGGGCAAAAAAAGGATTAGAAAAGAGGTAATCTTGCAAAGGCTATAACATCATCCTCAATCATCAGATTTGGATGAAAGCTTCACCATTGGATCATAAATTTCATCCTCTCTTCAGGACTCAAGTATTTTGATAAAGATAAGGATATTAGATCCTCTAAATTTTTTAAAACTTAATCAATGTGTAGTAAGTCACTTAACATTGCAAAATTGAGTTCAAAATTGCAAATAGTCATCATAACTCATCAATTAGGAAACAAGTGATTCTGAAGAATATAGGTTATGAATATGGAGATCATTTGAAGTGATTGAGTGTGTTATGAGCCACTATGTGCATAGTTATAGGAAAGAGAAAGATCTAAGATGTTACATCTTGACTGGAAAAAAGTGAGCTAACCTTGTTAGTCGATCAACAATCACCCAAATGGAATCATGACCTTTGGTTTTTCTTGGAAGGACAAGCACAAAGTACATGGCTATTTGATCCCATTTCCACAATAGAATTGGCAAAGATTGTAACATCCCTATAGCCTTTTGATGTTCTACCTTGACATGTTGACAGACTAGATACTTGGCCACAAATGTTGCCACATCACTTTTCAAACCTAGACACCAATACAAATACTTTGGATTATGATACATCATGGTATCGTTGAGATGCACTGCATACATTGAGGAATGAGCTTCCTCAAGTACCATCTCCCTTAGATCACTGGTGTTAGGAACCAATGTTTTATTGTCAAAGCATACTATTCATTTTCTAACTCATGGAAGCCATCATGGTTCCCGCTGCTAAACTCTGATCTAATATTTTATATTCTAGTATAATCTTTTTTTTTCTCTAATCTTATGTATCAAAGTTGTCTTGACCTATGTTTGTTCTAACAATCTTGTGAATAAGGAAATCATCAACTGCACATTCGTCTGCCAAACTGACACTAGCATGTCCCGCTGGTGACACACCATTTAGTGCAATTGTGCCTTATATACAAATGATGGTGAAGATGACTTCCTACTCAGTGCATCAGCCACCACATCCACCTTTCATGGATGGTAGTCTATCATGTAGTCTTAATCCTTGATCAGATCCATCCACTTTCTTTGTCTCAAATTTAGCTCCTACTTTGAGAAAATATACTGAAGGATCTTGTGATCTGTGAAGATTTTACACTTTTTTCCATAAAGATAGTGCCTCCAAATCTCCAAGGCAAGAACTACAGTGACAAAATCTAGGTCCTTAGTTGGATAGTTCTCGTAGTATTTCTTAAGTTGTCATGAAGCAAAAGAAATCATATGAATGTCATGCATCAGAACACATTGCTACCTATTCTTCAAGGCATCACTGAAAATGATGTAACCTTTCCCTTGTTCTAGAAATATTAAACCTGAAGTACTAATCAACTTATCCTTCAACAACTGATAACAGTGTTGACACTTATCATCCCAAACAAATGGAATACCCTTCCTAGTCATCTTGGTCAAGGGTGGAATAACTACACTAAAGTTCTTAATGAACCTCCTTTAGTAACCAACTAGACTTAGGAAGCTTCAAACCTCAATCATTGTCTTGGGTTTCTCTCACCCCAAAACTGGCTCCACCTTCTTAGGGTCTACACAACCACCTTTAGTAGAGATGACATGACCAAGAAAAGATACCTTGTCTGCCAAAACTAATACTTACTGAACTTAGCATATAACATATGTTGGATCAAGAGCTCCAACTCACGATGAAGATTTTGCTCATGTTGTAGACTATTTCTATAGTATATCAAGATGTCATGTATGAATACAACCATGAAATAAATAAGATACAGTTTGAACACTCTATTCATGAAGTCCATAAACATTATTGGTGCATTGGTTAGCCTAAATGGCATAACCACAAACTCATAATGACCACACCTAGTCCTAAAAAGCAATCTTAGGTATGTCACCCACCTTGATCCTCAACTAGTAATATCCAGACCTTCAGTCTATCTTGGAAAACACTACAACACCTTTTAACTAATCTAACAAATCATATATTCTCATTGATGGGTACTTATTCTTCACTATGACCTTGTTCAATTGTCGGTGATCTATGCAAAGACTCATGGAACCATCATTCTTCTTCACAAACAAAAATAGAGCACCCTAAGGAAAAGTGCTCAGTCATATAAAGCCCTTCTCCAACATCACCTACAACTACTCCTCAACTCCTTCATCTCATTTAGCACCATCCTATAGTGTATTTGAGCTATGGGTTGTGTAACAAGAACTAGATTGATATCAAAATCAATCTCTCTAGGGGTTGGAACACTAAGAAACTCATATAGAAAAATACCACACCACTGGTACATATTGGATGCTAGGAGTCATCACCTAGGTATACACGATAAGAGCTAAGAAAGCTTCACATACTTGCCTCATCATCTTCTCTTCTATCACAACTGACACAAGATAGGTAAGAAGAATCTTCCTATTTGCATAGAAAGTCTATCAGACATCCCCATCACAAAATGTCGCAACCTTGGAACCATAGTTCAAGACAACCTTATAATTCTATAAGGTATCCATCCCTAGGATCACATAGAATCCAGGCATATCAAGTAGCATAAGATCCACTTGAACGTTGGGTTCGGAGAAAGAAGAAATGGAGGTTGGACACACCTCTTGCGACACTGCATAACCAACCAGAGGGTTTTTCATAAGATACTATAATCTCTACTACATAGAGGTAGACTACAACTATTAATCACCTCTTTGATGACAAAAGAGTGTGTTGTACCCTGGTTCAACCAAAATAGATACAAAAGAAGAAGAAGATAAGTTAGAATGAATTAGTTCCATTTGGTTTGTCATGACCTGTAGGTTGACCGCTGACACAAACTTATTTTAGAGCTTCATCTCGTGTCATATTGCACTTCAATCACCTCTGAAGTTGTTAGATTACATGTTATTTCCATAAATATGTGTTTTATTATCAAATGCATTGATAGATGGTTTTTGCATGTTTTATAGGTAATGAAAACACACATTGATGTAAAAAAGATATGATGGTTGAATCTAGGTTTTCCCCATGCTTGGAGAGGCGCAAAATGAGGATAAAACCACTCCCAACCTACTCCAAGTGGTCAAAGAATGTATTGAAGAAATAACCTTCATGGATGACCAAGAGTAAGACCAAAATGCAGGGGAAGGGCCTCATAATGGTTTTGTTACCAAGGAATGACCATTCAAGGACATGCCCCATTCAACAAAATATTCAAAAAATGAACCAGTTGGCTAGAACGGTCGTGCTGGCTGGAATGGTCGTTTTGGGAAATCCCAGCACGACTTTGCTACCATCCCCAAAAACCTATAATTCCCCTATTCTTTTTATTCTCCCAGCATGGTCGTTCCCATCCACCATGACCATTCCCACTCACTCGTAGAACGGTCATGCTACCACTGAAAACCCTACTTTTTCTGCACTGATTTCCCAATTCTACCCCCACTTAACACAATGTTTCCCCACCACCTATATATAGTAGGGTGGTGGTTTTATCATGAAGGTTAGACATTATTAAATCCCTCCTTAGAATTCAAGATTTCCCACTAACCTTCATCCATCCCATACTCCATTTACACCTTCAACTACCTCAAAACCCTACTTTTCTAGGGTTTCAACCACAAAACCTCTCATTTCCTTGCCATTCACCTTTTATGGATGAAGGAGCTCATGTTACAACAACTAGGAGGTGAAGGAGGAGTCTGAACCATGTTCTTTGATGCCACACTCATCTACTCCTTTCTCTTCTTTTTCTTATTTTATGTCTAGTTAAGCCCCTTGGTGGATTTTTGGGGGTAAAATGATACTTTGATACCATGTTGGGGGAATTTATCTCTTAAAACTCTATATTTTTATTCAATGATAATAAATTTGTAATTCTACCTTTGTTCTTATGTTGTACTTGTAGTTGTGCCAAAAAATGTGAATTGCTTATGGTTCTATGCTTGACACCACCTAAGTCTAGGAGAAGATAGCATATGTGAAGCTATTTTGGGATTTTCTCCTACATCCAACTAGTGGATCACTAGCTAGTACCCCATCTTCCCACACATATAACCCTTCTCCTACTCCTATGTGTGATATCTAAGTAGCTAGTATAGAATTTCTTATTGTAATTGTTTAGGAGTTTTCTAAAAGCTATATTGTGGGTAATGTATGGTGAAATACCCTTATCTCTTCTCCTCATTCCTACCTTTGGTTCTGAATTGCACTAAACATTCCTATCCTAGAAACCTATATTAGTCAAATCCAATTGAAATCCCACCTAACCTTGATCAAATTGAGCCTCATAAGGGTAGATAGGGTGTACTTCCCCTTCCCACACTATATTCTATCCATGGCCAACCAATAGTCTAGTGTCATTCCCTTGCTTTGATTAATTGTTTGGTTTAACAATCTATAATGGATGGTTAGGGTTTGCAATAGAAGTTCCCCCTAAATAATGTCTTAGTATAATTCCCCAAATGGACCACTCTTCCCAAAACTTGCTTAAAACCCATCTTGCTTTCTTTGTAGTCCATGCTTGCTTACTTGGTTAGTTTAAATTCTCCTTAAATTAAGTGCATGTTATTGGTAGTTAATCCTTTCTGGGGTAGTTAGTGCATCTTTATTCTTGCTGAAACCAGTCAGTGGTAGTTTTGAGTTCTAACTGCTTTAGTACCTTAATTACTAGTCTAGTGTAGCTTTGTGCTCTATCTTTAGTAGTTGCTTTATTTGTCATTAGAATTGCTTTCTCGGGGTTAAACTAGGGTTTTTCGTTTCCTTGTTTCTGTTCTTGTTCAACTTATTGAACCATTAGGGTAAACAAAACCAAATCAAGATTAAACTCTAAAAACCCCATCTCTGCTTTAGGAACATAGTCCACACTAACTAAGCTCTAGTTCCCCCCTCTCCCTGCGGATCGACCCTCATCTTGCCACTTTCCTATACCACAACACTACCCTGTGAGCTCATGGGTGAAGTCATACTGGTCTACGTGAGTGCATTAGACTAGGTCCCTTTATAAATTTAGAAGACCTCAAGTGTGTGAGAACACACCAAGCTTTTGGCATTGTTTTTGGGGACCAGACGAACCAAAGCTACCTAGTTGTTTGTGGTGTTGACTCTCCCCTTTGGCACTGTCTTTTTCTAGTTTACTTGACTGCATTTGAGAAATGCACCAAGCTTTCGGGCTCTGTTTCTAGGGTGTAGAGTCACTTAACCTAGCTAGTTAGTGTAGCTTTTCTCTTCCTGTTGCACTCATCATTTCTATTCTTTATTCTTTGTGTTGATTTTGGATCTTGATTTTCTTACTTGTCCTCTTTTGTTTGGTTGTGCCTTGAGCATGTGACAAGAAACCCTTTGAAGTAAAAATGGTAGATTGAGATGTGGTAATCTCTTCAATTCCTCAACCGCCCTACATGATAAAGATATTGGCAGACATGGTAAATCTCATGAAGATTCATGTTGAAGGTTCTTCTAATCACTCTACCAACTGCATGGAGGCTCTTTGTGAAGATGTTCAAGTTCTACTATCCTATGGAATCTAGAATAAACAAGGCTCCATGTTGATCTCTTACACATGAAAATGGAGAAATCATCCAAACTATTCATGGGAGCAACAAGGACACCAAAATCCAAGAAACAACTTCATGTTTGAAGAAGTTCTTGCGAGGTTATGAATCCTTGATGAAGTTAAAAGAGAGATGTCTTTGATACCATTGATTATCTTAAGAAAAGTTGGATCAAATATTCCTTTTGACTTCCCCTTTGTGAGGAAGGAATAACCCCTTCCCAAACAATGGCCAACTCAAATAATGAAAATGGTTCTATGTGTTCTCTTCTAGGTATCTATTATCCACCACGAGGGAAATTATCCACCTTGAAACACTATAAAGATACCCTTAATCCTTATGCTCCACAACTACCATAAAATAACATGATCCCCCTCATCCCCATTAGCATGTGGAGATGGTTTCCATCTTGAGGTGTGAGAAGGTGGTTCAGAAGTCAAAAATTGGGGGAAAGCAATTTGACAAAGAGCATGATGCAATACCCTTTCCTAAGAGTCATTGTGAGAGTGCGAAGTGCACTAGAGATTTTTTCATACCGCCTTCTATTGAGAGTGCCAAAGGCACTAGAAAACATGTTGTTATAACTCCTTTTAAAGTAATGATACCAAGTGCCCCACCTTTCTTTGAGATTACACCACCAGTTCCCTAATTGTTGATCCAAGACATCCTAATGTCATATTTGAAGGTTCTCAAGTGTATAACATGATTGAGACCTCACTCTTTAATTCCAATGAAGACCCATTCCTCAAGGGAAAGCAATATTATGACATGAACACTCTAAACCTCTTAAGGTTGATTAAGATAAACACCTCATTGTTTGACATCATCAAGCAAAGCCCAACTTATGTGAAGTTCCATAAGGGTGTCTATAAGAGGGAAGCTGCCTTAGGGTATCACATGAAATGAGTTGAAAAGTTTTGTTGATAAGGATTGTTTCTTTGAGATCTATGTTGATGACCTCGAAGGAGAGAAAACTGTTGAAAAATACTTAAGAAGCTCATAGGACCCTTGGGAGGAAAATTAAACAACGAAGGCATTTGAGAGGATTGCCTATGATGAGGATGGAAACATTTTGCTTTTGGATAAAGGTTGATGGTGGAAAGAACAACAATCCTAGATGAAGGCTCTAAACTTAGTGCTAGTGGGAGGAAACCCACATTGGTTTGGGACTCTTTCTCTCAAAATCCCTTTTCTTGTTACATTTTTATTTTTATTCTAGAAATACACACACATACTCACCGTACTTGGTGTTTTTCCTATTTGCAAATCATGTTATATCAAGTACAATAGAGGAAAGATGATTTACGTAGAATCCAACCAAAGGGGAGATCAATTTTGAAGAAAAATATTTGAAGCCAGTGAAAAAGCTACAGGTAAGAGGCAAACATGGTCGTTCCACACAACACAGTCATGTTGCTGGCAAGCTAGAATGCTTGTGTTGCTTAGCATGACTATGGTGGCACATCCATGCTCACCTAATGGTACGTTGATCACTTCACCTCTTGGCAATTTTCTACCACGACTTTGTACCCTTCACTATACTATTATAAACTTCTATTTCATGTTGAGGAAACACGAACAATGTTTTTGGGTTTGTAGGTCGGTAATCACCTGTTTTGTCTCAATTTCGATCTATATTCCTTGTTGTACATTTTTCTCAAGATGATCAAACAGTTTGACTAATTCTTATACTTGTTTGTCCTATCTTTATGTGCTTGTTTTGCATACATGCATATCATGTAGTTTAACTTTATGCATTTTGGAGTAATTTTTCAAAATTTATGCTCTTTTTGTCATTCCATTTCATTCATTGTTGATTCATGTATATTTTTAATAATTTTGTTTTTTTAGATAGTATTTGTTGCTTTACGCCCTTTAATCCCTAAAGGTAGGTTTAGATGTGATTCAGTGCAAATTGGCACCATTTTGGCCAATTTTTCCAAAATTTAAAATGTCTTTCCCAAGAAGCATGTTTTGACTTAATCTCCACTTTTTGAATTGAAAATCTTGATACATGACAAATGCATGCTATGTTACCATGTTCTTTTTCTAAATTGTCTTGATTGTTGACTTTCTGCATGTGGATCTCTTCTCTTGTGTTTGTGAATGGTTCAGTTGAATTATGATTTGAGCAAGCTTTGAACGCTTAGGGTATCTCATGATAGAAGTGTGCCATTTATATTGCTCATTCATGTGGTGTGACATTATTTGATGAATTTTTGGAGTAATTTTCATGTAGGAGATCTTATGTAAAACCACACCAGTGACCCCCCTTTGACCTGGAATTTCTTTCATCATCTTCTTACCTATCTACCTCATAAAAGGATTTCAAAGTGCACATATTTAACCTGTGCCACTTCTTTAGATTGGGGTAGCCATATTTATATCTCCCCACTTCAATCTCAACACCATACACCCTACCTACACCAATGAAAAAAAAAGTAAAAAAAACAAAAAGAAAATAAAAGATGCTCTTGTGCATTTGCATCTAATAAAGAAAAGATGAGTGCTTTATTTAATAGAACTCCAACCTTCTACCGTAATCCTTTATTCTATTTTCATACCCATTAAGCGAGGAAACATCAAACCTAGCTCACTTTACCCTTTTTCCATAGCCAGGTCACATAATGTGGGTTTGAAGTATGAAATTGAATGCATGAAAGTGAAATAGCACTCCTAGTCATCATTGATTATCTCCACCATCAAACGTTATACCCCAAGCTACATGATAGTCATATGTATTGATTGTGTGTTGTCTACCTTATAATCGAAGTTAGTATGCTCAATTCTCTTTTCATTATTGGTTTGTGAAAGTGGAGAGGAGAGAGGTGGAACACATGTACTTAGTCACTACTAAATCCATATAGTCAATAATCATCTACTTCAATGCATCCATCATTCATTAAAGTGATATGGAGTTGGAGAATACTTGAGGACAAGTATGTTTTAAGTTTGGGGTGGTGATGCAATCCTATTTTGGGGCTTTATCTTGTGTTATATTGCACTTAAATCACATCTACAACTATCAGATTGCATGTTTTTTTCCTCAATATGTGTTTATTATTAAATCACTTATGGGTGGTTTTTGCATATCTTATAGGAACTTTGAACACTAATTGATAGAAGAGAGATAATATGGTTAAATCTTGGGTTTCCCCAGGCTTGGAGGAGCCCAAAATGAGGCCAAAACCATTCCCAACCTACCCCAAGTGGTCAAAGAATATGTTGAAGTAATAATCTTCATGGATGACCAAGTTCAAGACCAAAATGCAGGGGAAGGACACTAGAAAAACCGTTATACCAAGGAATGGTTGTTCTAGGACATGCCCCAACCAACAAAACCTTCAAAAAATGAAGCAGTTGGCCATAATGGTCGTGCTGGATAGAATGGCCATTCTAAAAAATCCCATCAAGGCCATGTTGGTCAGAATGATCGTGCTACCAACCCCAAAAATAAAAAATTCCCCACTTCATTTCATTCTTCCACCAATACCATTCCCATCCACTAAGGCAATTCCCACTCACCCCAAAATGGTCATTCTACCCAGAATGGCCATGCTACCACCTGAAACACTACTTTTTTTGCACTAATTCTCCCATTGTACCCCCACTTAACCTAGTGCTTCCCCACCACCTATATATACTAGGGTGGCAGTTTTAGCATGAAGGTTAGCCATTATTGAAATCATCTTTAGCATTCAAGATATTTTATCTACCTTCATCCATCCCCTACTCCATTTCCACCTTACATTACCTCAAAAACCTACTTTTCTCAGGTTTCCACCACAGAAACTCTCATTTCCATGCCATCCACCTTCTTTGGAGGAAGGATATTGTGATACAAAATCTAGGAGGTGAATAAGGAGGATTCTTCACAATGTTATGTATCCCCACACTCCTCTACTCCTTCTTTCTATTCTTTTTCTTATTTTAAGTCAAGCTAAGCTCCTTGGTGTGTTGTTTGGAGATAAAATGATACTTTGGTACCATGTCTGGGGAATTAATCATGCAAAACTGTATATTTTCATTCCATGACAATTGCTTTGTACTTCTACCTTACTTCCCATGTTTCAACTTGATGTTTGTTCCTAAACATATGAATTGCTTATGGTTTTACGCTTGAAACCACATATGTCTAGGAGAAGATAGCATATGTGAGGCTATTTTGGGATTTTTTTCCTAGGTCCAACTAGTGGATCTCTAGCTAGAACCCAATCTTCCCATACATATAATCCTTTTTCTACTCCTAGGTGTGAGATCTAAGTATCTATATAAGATTTCTTAGTGTAATTGTCTGGGATTTTTCTAAAAGCTAGATGGTGAGTAATGTGAGGTGAAAAACCCTTACATCTACTCCTTATTTCTACCTTTGGATCCTAATTACACTAAACATTCCTATCCTAGAAACCTAGATTAGTTAAATTTAATTGAATTCCCATGTAACCTTGGTAGTGTTGAGCCTCGTATGGCTAGATAGGGCATGCAAGGTTGCAGTTCCCCTTCCCACACTCTATTCTATCCATGGAAAACCAATAGTCTAGGGTGATTTTGTTGCTTTTGACTATTCTTTTGGTTTATTAATCTAGAAAGGATGGTTAGGTTTTGCATAAGAAGTTTCCCCCAACAAATATCTAAGTATCATTCCCCAAATAGTCCACTCTTCCCATAACTTGCTTAAAACCCATCTTGCTTTCTTACTAGTTCATGCTAGCTTTGTTCCTTAGTTTAACTACACCTTATATTAATTTCTTGTTCTTTGTATTAATCATCGCTAGAGTAGTTAGTGTACCTTTGTGCTTAATAAATCTAGTTACCAGTAGTTCAGAGTTATAACTACTTTAGTGCCTTAATTACTAGTCTAGTGTAGCTTTATCCTCTTACTTAAGTAGTTGCTTTCTTTGTCATTAGAACTCCTTGCTTAGGGTATACATAGGGTTTTTTCTTGGCTTGTTTCCTTTCTCGTTCAATTTCTTGAACCATGAGTGTTAACAAAACCAACCCAATATTAAACCCTAAAAACCCTATTCTCTACTTTAGGAACATATCCCATACTAACTAAGCTCCAATGCCTCTCTTCCCCTATAGGTCAACCCTCATCTTTCCACTTGCATATACTACAAAATGACCATGTGCGCATGAGAGTGAAGTGAGATTGGTCTAAGAATTTGTGTTAGACTAGGTCAATAATAAGTTCATAAAAAAATCCCCCTATCTCTGCTTTAGACAGACTTATAGTGTAGAATCTAGCCATTGCCTATTGTCATCCCCGACCTCTTCTAGTTGGTCTTGAAGAACCTTCATGTGATGTCTAGCAAAGTCCTCTAGTTCCTCCACCATTGCTAAACTATAGCTACTATGAGCCATGTTGGCTCTATCTCAGTTGCTATGAAACCTTTTGATCCTTCATAGGGAAATGATCATCTCACATTCCCGACTTGTCCATACTTGAAGCACATCTGTGTGCCATACTACATCCTAGACAACCCTATCACTGATACTGGAGTTGAGCTATTCACCTCTCATGCCAAAAAATTGTGACCTCTCCCTTTACTAGGGGACCATTGTGACTGTACTTGTGTTCTTTGCTCAGAAACTAATGATCTATGTGGTGATTACTAGTATTGTGATGAAAAGCACCTTGGTTTGTTGAAACTATTAGTCGATTACCCCAGATACTTGGTTGATCTCTTCTTTTCCATAGCTTCTCACTTCTCCATAGATGACCATTCTATCTCCTTATGGATTCCAAAATGGTGCATATCTCAATTTTTCAAAGAAGATGTCATCCTGACAAAAATCATCGCTCAAGCCCTTCTCAAATTATTGAATCCTTTCATTCTTCGTAATCGACATGTAAGGACATAGCCTCAATACCACCATGAATCTTTCCTCATAGTTATAGATAGACAACGATCCTTTGTGTAACCTTTAAAATTGTGCTTTCTTCTCATCCAGATACATCTCAGAAAGTAGCATCTCAAAAACTCCCTCTCTAACTCATCCCATTTCACTGCTACTCAAAGTCTCTTCTTCTCCTCTATGTCCCATGAATGGCCAGATCTACCCATCAGAAGGTAGACCACATGCTTCACTAATGTGTGTCATTTGCACATGAATTACTAAGAAAAGTCCTAGAGTTTAACCATATAAAGAGGAAGTCAACTTGTTGCAAACAACGAACCTTCTTTTAGTAAGGGTCAATCCAAGGGATGGCAGAATGAAAATGGTTGAAATTCACATTCAATCACGTGAACAAAAACGGAAATCTGGTTGTTGAGAGTTTGATCACTCTAAGAATAGAATGCAAAGTTGCATGAAAGAATAAGTAAATAAAAGTTGATATTGATTTATGATAAAGGATATTAAGGTTATGGTATTTATAGCCTATGCAAAACTAGATCAACGAAATCTATAGAAATAAAACAAGTCAGATGAATGTATGCAAAGACATATCCAAATGTATTTATAAAAGTCAAACTCCTAGAGAACATATTGATCATGGTGTTTACAAATTCTTGTGTGGTCATCCCAAAAAAGACCCTTTTGGGATCTTAATTGGATCTTTGTGCATTTGTTTGATTGTATTTAAAGAAAACAAGTGATCAAGTCAATTATGTCATGCGATAATCCAAAGAAATACCAACTAATAAGTATCATATATAGAAATAGATCTAGTCAACTATGGCTATGTGGTATTCCCTATGCTCTGATTAGAAAAACTACTCATGATTCATAGAAATTAAATATAGAACAAAGGAAATAAGAAAAGAAGTCATTGAGTATAAAGAAGAAGGATCCCAAAGGATCTTGTTCTAACGACAATGAAATGATACCCTTGTTGATTCCTTGCACAAATAAAGAATACCAAAAATTAAAAATATAAATCTTTATTGAATAATTAGTGTACAAGATGCAAGAACAAGAATGTAAATAAAAGTTAAAGCTAGAGCAAGATACAAGAATTCTACAAGTAATGATACATGATATGAGAGAAGAAGAGATATTCTTTACTTTAGAGTCCCCCCTCCTTTTATAGGGGGTAAGGAGGGGGAAAACCTTATAGATTTTCAAATATTTGGTGTCCATCAGTCAACTATGTTTAACCACTTGCTTCAACCCAAAGTCACATTGCTCAAACCTTGACAGTCATTGATGATTTTATTATTTTGACATTTTACTGAGCCCTTATTTAAATTCTTTACCAGATAAAAGCATACAGGATTAGACAACTTTCCTAGTCAAAGTAATAAGCTTTTACAATATTAGTTGCTTTCCCACTAATGGAGGGATCCCTTGAGTGTCTTCTTTTAATATTTTGACCATGTGATTCTCATTGTTGTTTGTTTCTAAAACGATGAGTTGATTGAATTATATGTCCAGCTAACCAATTGAAAATCTATCCAAAATACATTTTTCATGCACATCATTAGATTTTTTCCTTTACAATTCATACATGTGCATTAAAATTTGCCATGGTATGCATAAATTATGATTGTTTTGGTGTGTGATTTATATAACAGGATTGTTGGAAATTCTACAAATATTTACAAGACTATTTATTCATTAAAGTTGATTGGACCACTTTACTACAAAATCCAAGCACATATAACTAAAACTCCAACTAACGAGAAAAAATATAAACTAAGACAATTAATTATATGACTAATAAAATAATTAACAAAATAATTCTTAAGAGATATCTAAAATATGTAAATAAAATGGATAAATACACATTTATCAAAATATCAAAATATGAACATTGGTCGTCCTTGAGAAACATTAGAATAAAAACACTTCCACATAATACTTTTCACCTATCATCCTCAATCACATAACACCTCTTTAGTCCTTATACATTATACAACCAAGCAACCTAGACTTCTTCGATTTACAAAAAATAAATTTCATATCCCCTACTTCAAGATTATTTCACAACTGAGTTCCATTTCAAGACCCGCAATAAAATAGATTGCATATTCCTTTCATATTTGGTATTCATGCATATCCTTATGAGTCATTTGACAAGAATAAGGCTCAAGGATTTGATGGGGTTATGTAGATTCTCCTGGGTATAGAAGTGGAGTGAAAGGACATATGGAAAAAATTGGTCTCTCCTCTATTTGAGTTGAGATCTTTTTATTTCTTTGTTTGCAATTACATTGACCAAATGTTTTGGTCTGCTCTTTTGAATTTTTTCTTGATGGTACACCCCTATTAAATTTACAAGGGTTATGCAAGAAGTGAAAGAGGGAGGAGAAAGAGGTGTGTCACCCCAAACTTAGAGTTTGGCACATTGACTTTTTATTTTTTGGATGGAGAGGTAAGAAGTTTATGGAAGAAGTGAATAAAAGTATGTACTTGTACAACTCATATTTATGAATTTAAGCACATTTGGAATACCAAATACTAGGTTAATTATTTATGATTTATGCAACATCAAGAAAATTTTCAAGTCAATGTATAACTCTAGATAAGGAAGCATTGTTTTTTAATCCTGTCAGTCCTCTATGACTTGCCATCTTTTCCATAGAATTATATTAACTCAGATCCTAGTTGACATGATAATTTCTATCATTTGTTGATTTTACAATCTGTGTTACAAAAGAAGCTGCATCATTCAAGGGGTATATTGAGAAATATGCATAATGCCCAACTAGATAAAGGCCTAGTATACTAGATAATGACCAAAACTAAGGAACTAAGAAAACAATTGTAAAATTTAATGCTAAACTACATAACATAATGGAAATTACAATAATTTTTATATGGAGTGGTTTGAACGAGTACGTACCACCCACCTTCACTTCTAACTAAAAAATTTGATTGTTTCAAGCAAAGCTTAAATTTGAAGTGGATGGAAGAGAAATGTAGAGATCAATAGGGTGTCCCAGTAGTTTGAAAAATATCCAGCTAAATGGAATGTTGACAAGGGTTGGAACCTTGCAAAGAGTAGACTTGTAGTGTGCCCGATCAATGGGTGGTTGTGGAAGCTCAAAGGGGCTTTTGTAAGGCCTTTTGCCTCACAGTCCCTCGAATAGGATCCAAAGATCTTCCTACAATAGTGAAGGAAGTTGTGGACATGAATGTGGATTGGGGGAGATTGACAGGTGCCTAACGGGTGACATATATGGTGTTTATTATGAAAGATCGAGAAGAGGATATGGCTCAAGTTTCTTCTCACCAATTAGATTTGCAAATGGGAGAGATGGTGTTGATATGAAAGGAATAAATTCAAAAAAATTAGAATATAGATAACTTTTTTCTCCTCAAAAATCATACAATCAATATTGTGGTTTATGGGATTAGTTGGTTTCTTGTTTATATAGCATGTGGTACAAGTTCCTCAATGCAAGATGTTCCCAAGGGTTTAAGAGGAAGTAAAATAGAAATATCATCATTAAAATCAAGGAGTGGGGGCATGTGACTCTCTTCAGGTGGTGATGGCTCCACATCTAGATTAGTCATATGTCAAAAAGAAATTGGTTGTGGTGGAGTGTAAGATTGTTAATGAGTAAGCCTTTCTCCAAAAATATCTACTAATTTTTCATCAAAATGTGGGGCTGCATCATTCAGAATAGGTTCAAATGTAGTTGGTTGGCTATTAGTAACAATTTGGTTAACAACCATAGTGGGAGGGATTGGTGGAGCTTCAATTATTGGGGTTGGTTTTACTGGATTGAAGATGATATAATCATCCTCATAATCTTTGATTAAAATCATCCTTGGCTGCTATATATTTCTTAGGGAGTTTTCTTATTGATTCTCAAGAGGTGTGACTGGAAGGGAGAGTTGTTCTTTCAAATGTTCTAGTTGTGCCTCAGATCTTTTTTTACAAGCTACTCCAACGGCTAATATTTTTTGGAGGGCCTCTATCCCCTCATATCTATTTGGGGGTAATAATTTACATGATAACAATGTGTCATAACTACCATAATATTGTCGACATTGACTTGTGTGGCATGGCTCCTCATTATTGTCTTCAAATGTTTATGAATTGTAATTGTCATTATCTTAACCTTGGTAGAGAGGCTCGATATTACAAGGTACCACCATAAAATGAGGGGACATAATTGAACAAAGTAATGATGTACGGTTGTAACAACCACACAATTGACATTTTGAACCACAATTTGTTGACCACTCCATTAAAAAATATATTCTTTTTTTTCCTAAGAAACGAATTACAAAAAGGAATCTATGGTAGAGAGAAAAAGATTTAAACTAGAAGAAGTTAGAAAATAATTTTAAAAAGCTAGAAATTAAAAAAAATAAACTTTACAAAGATAATCTCAGAAACAAGACTAAAATTACAAAACTAAACTAAGGAAAACAATATTATCGGAATGGAAATTCCATAGAAGGAGGAGATACACTACCAGAATGGGTCTTGGTAGGTAAAAATAAATTATGCAAATCTAAGAAAATGAATTATGCTACTAGATTAAAAATTAAGGAAGTAACCTAAAGTGATTATAAGAGAACTAAGAATTACATAACCACTAAAATTATAAAATAGTTAGAACAAGTCTAAAAATTATAAGCAAGATAAAGAAATTATGAAATAAGATTAAAATTATGGAAAAAACTAAAAATTATAAAACAAAACTAAAATTATGAAAATAAATAAGAATCATATATATACAACTGATAGGGTTCAAAAAACAACTATTTTCATCTTTGACAATGGCACCAAATTGATGTGCATAGTTTACACACCAATCACTAGGAAAATTCCTATAGTTTAACCTTTTCAAAAGGCAGTCAACTCATTGCATGAATTGATCCAACATTCTTGTAGTAAGGGTCAATCCAAGGGATGGTAGAAAGAAAATGGTTGAAATCCAAATTTGATCGTGAAAACAAAAAGGAAAATCTGGTTGTTGAGAGTTTGTTTATTCTAAGAATAGATAATTTAAAGTTGCACTAAAGAACAAGAAAATATAAGTTGAGATTGATTTAAAAATAAAGGATATCAAGGTTATTGGTTTTATCACCATATCCTGTGTGACACTAGATCGATAGAATCTACAAAAATAATATACGTTAGATGAATGTATGCAAAAACATCCTCAAATGCATTTACAAAACTCGAACTTCCTGCAAACCCATTGATCCTGGTGTTTACAAGTCCTTACGCGATCATTCCAACAATGACCCTTCTGAAATCTCATATGGCTCTTTGAGCATTTATTTGGTTGTTCTAGTACTTAGGGTTTGAGGTTAAATCACCCAAGACTAACATTCGACGAAAACAAAAGATCAAGTTGTTTAAGTCATATGATAATGCAAACAAATACCATCTAACAAGTATCATCATATAGAAATAGGTCTAGTCAACTATGTCTATGGGGATACTCTCTATACCCTGATATAGAAAACTATTCACAATACGTAGAAATTAAATATGGAACAAAGGAAAGAAGAAAGGAAGCCATAGACTAGAAATAAGAAGAATCACAAAGGATCTTGGTTAAGTGACAATGAAATGATCGTCCTTCTTGATTCCTTACCCAAAGTAAGAATATCAAGAATGGAAAAAGAACTAGAAATATTTATTGAAGAACAAGAGTACAAGATGCAACAACAAGAATGTAAATAAAAGCTAAAGCTAGAGCAATATACAATAATTCTACTAGTAATGACACAAAATGTGATCAAAGAAGAGATATCTTCTGCTTTAGAGTCCCCTGTCCTTTTATAGAGGAAAGGAGGGGGGAACACCCTATATATATGGTTGTTGGTGGAGGCTATATTATCTCATCTTTGGTATTCATCGGTCAACTACATATAATCACTTGTTTTAGCCTGAAGTCACATTGCTAAAACCTTGACCACATTGATGATTTTATTATTTGACATTTTACTGAGTATTTATTTGAATTATTTCCTCCACATAAAAGCATATGGAGTGGGCCAACTTTCCTAGTCAAATGAATAAATTTACAATATTAATTGCTTGCACACAAATGGAGAGATTTATTGAGTTGTCTTCTTTTAATTTTTTAACAATGTGACTCTAATTATTGTTGATTCCAAAAATGACGAGTCAGATGCCTCCTAAAGCCAATCCACCTATTGGAAATTCGTCCAAAATATTTTTTTTATGTAGATAATTAATTTTCCTTTTCAACCCATACTTGTGCATTGAATTATGCCATGAGATGCAAATGCAATGATCTTTTTGGCGTGGAGTATATATATCAGGATTGTTGGAAATTGTGCAAATATATTCCAAAAATATTTAACCATTAGAGTGATTGAGTTAATTTCCTATAAAATTCAAACACATATAATTAAAACCCAATTAAATATATACAAATGTAAACTAAGACAATAAATTATAAAACAAAAAA
Organism: Alisma plantago-aquatica; assembly: GCA_963693085.1. Classification (NCBI taxonomy): domain Eukaryota; kingdom Viridiplantae; phylum Streptophyta; class Magnoliopsida; order Alismatales; family Alismataceae; genus Alisma; species Alisma plantago-aquatica. Next base: position 176,750,755 of record OY856415.1, on the reverse strand, counting down.
AAACACCAAAGAGATATCTAAAAGATGTAAATAATATAGTTAAATACACATTTATCATTCACCTTGTCCTAATCACATATATTCATAATTTTGAATGCCTTCTGTACCTCTATTAGCCACATATCACAATTTCTTGGGTCAATCATTCCCGCATTCTAAGTGGTTCATACTCGCTCCATCCTCTCGAAGGCCTTCCCTAGACCCTGAGGTTCCTCTTTGGAAACATGTTATTTTGGTTGTTATACATGTTTCCTATTTGCCAAATGTGTAATCGCCGCCATAAGTTGTCCAAACATAGACTGAAAATTAGGATCAATCGTAATCGAAGGGTCAAACAAAGGTGGTGTGGGCGTTCTCACCCCATCTTAGGCACTCTTCTTTCTGATACTGGTCTCCTACAACCACCTCATAATGCTACAAAACTACTCTCAACATGATCTTCACGTTCTCCAGACATATCTACATAATCATAGACTATGATCAGATATGCTGGATCATGTAAGAGTAGACACAACAACCTAAGTCCAATGTCCATGTAGACTCAATGAACCCTAAGCTCTAATACCAACCAAATTGTGGCACCTTGTCATGCTGAACTAGATTATTCAAAATCGTGATGTGACTGATCACTAATTAATCACATTACTAAAAAGGTGCATAGTTAAAACTAAATTACACTTTCTTAAACATGTCCAAGAGAATTTACATATATGTCCAACGTCTTACATATATATACCACCATACCAATATATATACATATGTTCTGTGGTCTCAGCCACAACATGTATACAAAAGATGTAGTTCACATATATACAACATGTACAAGCATGAGTACACTACCAAAAAAACCTTGAGTCAATGTATAACATATAAAAAAAGACCCCCTCCTGTACCAAAAAGTACATGGATGACTCTAGGACTAATGAAAACTATCAACCAACCTTCTTCCTCTATGGATATCCAAACTGCTCCTCCGCACTTCCACGGGTATGAAGACGTTGTTGATGATCACCTAAAAAGATGTAGTAACCCACGAGGCCAGACCCATGTCCCAAAGAGAGATACAACTCATAAGAACATTTATTTCTTACAAGAAATTATGCAATTAAATAGGTAAAGTAGGTAATATTATAGAATTGAAATGCTAAATATAACCTTCATTAATATTAGTAATATACAAAATCTCCAATAGAGATGATTTCTCCTACCATAATATGTAACAACTATACTCAAAAGAAAGAGGGCAAGGATTATCATTCAATGTGAGTTGCCAAATTACCCTAACAGATATGCTACATGATTGATTACACATTCTATTAAGCATTGGGTAGTTTGAGTCATACCACTCAGACTACAAGTTGGCCACATTGAAGTTGCAATCAACTATGTACAATATCTAAGAGAACCAGAATATTGAGGCCCTTTCCCCTTGGTCATTACAAGTCTGTCGTAGTGACATAATAGTGAAACTACAAACCAACCTAGTCTGGCCTGGGTAAATAGATCACGCCACTAGAAACTAGGGTGTTCAATCCTAAAATCTGGTTTACAACTGCAGTCGTACTCAATGACATATATACATTTGAGACATGACCTCTGTTGGTATGTATGCCCATAGAGCAAGTCATATGATGATTGTAATGGGATACTATGTAAATGATTTGAATAATAATAAAGGCACTTTCCAATCTATATGTTTAAATTGTTTCTGAGATGATGGTGTAACATGATAGATGTCTAAAGAATGGTTTTACTCAATGATGCATGCTTTTCAGTTCATGACCTAAACGATGAGATAATACGGATGTTAAGAGTATTCATTCTTGTTTGGTCCCTAGTCGGTTGTTATTGTGCAAATAACCATAGACATCAATAACACTAAAGACTAGATTATGTGTTGGTTGATGACAGAATCTCATTAGTCATGATATAGTGATATCAAACCAAGCACATAGGTACTTGTTAGAGAACAAGGTACCAGACAGACCCACTGTGAGAGTGACACATGGAACCTTGACTTGGTAGTCACAGTCAGCTCTCACAGTGACGGTGGTGAGTGTGATTCTTAGACCTAAAATCACTACACTCAACACATGTCGTTGGGTACACTTTGACATCATCAAACGCAGTCCTGAAACATGTGTTGTTATAAAGGTGATGGTTGGGTGGCTTTGACACATGGGGCTTTTGAGGGGTGAGTGATAGATATGGGATTTGTCCCTCCTGAGGGAGTTTGATATCCTTGGCCACTTGATGAGTAGGATTGAGAAAGGCATGCGCATGCACGTGTGAATCAATTTGTGATATTGATGTCATACACATCTCATCAATCTGCTCTGAGATCAAGGAAATGAATGAGCGTTGACAGGATGACTGTTCCATGCCTCGAGTTCATTCAGGATATCAGTGACAAAGGAATTATACATTCACTATAACACCATTCACGAATTGTAGGATTGAAAGTTGTGCTCCAACTTTCTATTTCACTTGGGTAGCACTGATGTGTGACTAGGCACCGCTCTTTGCTTGTGAAGTCATAAATGTTATGGACTCTCACTGCCAACGTGAAATGGACTTGCAGGGTCACACACATAGGATTTAACCTGGAATAGGAGTTTTTTCCACAAATGATGTTTAGATTGATTACTAAAGGAGTTTAGTCGTTCAATTAAATTAGGTATCCAATCACATTGGACCTCCATTACATAAGGTATCCAATTGAATTAGGGTTTCTAATGTTGATTCCTTCAATCAATGAATTCATGGAACCAATCATCAATTGGACCTATACTCATACTTCAATTGAGTTTGATAGGTCAACCTTCAACTGATTTGACCCTCAATTGACCCTCAATTGGTCATCAATTAGGGTTTGATTCAATTGAATTAGGGTTTGGAATTGTTGATCCTTCAACATTATTCAATGCAAGATTAGTTACATTGAAAACATTGAACCATCATCCAAATTGAGCATGACCTGACCCCAAACGGTCTTGAGGTCGTTTATGTGACCTCCAAACGGTCTTGAGACCATTTACCCATGTCAAAATCATAATCCAATTCAACCAATTAGAGTTTGGATCATTGGATTGATCACCAAATCAACATTTGATTGCAAATCAACTTGGTACCTTTAGACCTTCAAACACCTAACCATACTCAACCCTAGACCTCCAAACAGTCTTGGGTGATTACCAAACAGTTTTGAAATCATTTGGATGAGCTACAAATGGTTTTGAAGCCGTTTGGTTCATCCAAACATTGTATTCTAGTGAAATTTCATCAAGGATTGGTCTATCGAGTTGATCAACAAATCAGCACTTAATTGCAATATGATTTGGTACCTTTGGACCTTCAATTGGTCAACTATACTTAACCCCAGATCTCCAAACGTTCTTGGGTGATCCCCAAACGGCTTTGAAACCAATTGGGTGATCCCCAAACGGTCTTGAAACCGTTTGGGCTAATCAACCCAAAACATCATCTCAATCACTTGCAAAATCAGCATTTAGCCGATTAGGGTTCGTATCCCATCTTTGGATCTTCAAACACTAAAACATAGTCAACCATAAACCTCCAAATAGTCTTGGGTGAACCCCAAACGGTCTTGAGACCGTTTGGGTGATCCCCAAACGGTTTTGAAACCGTTTGGGCTAATCAACCCAAAATCTCAAATCAACTCATTGGAATTTCAGCACTAATTCCAATTAGGGTTTGCCTAATTGATTAGCCTTCAACTCATGATTTCTTGGGAATTAACCCCTCAAATTTGGTGAGTCATTAACCAACATAATTAGGATCAGTAATATCAAATTGTCAACCCTTGGTCAACTCATGCAAACAGTTTTGAAACCGTTTTCCCAAAAAGTCAAGTTAAATCAGATTGAAAATCAGCACTTAATTCAATTAGGTTTACCTAATTGATTAGCCTTCAACTCACGATTCCTTTGGAGTTAATCCATAAAATTTGGTGAGTCATCAACCAACATGAATATGAACAGTAATTGCAAATGGTGAACCCTTGGTCAACAATCTCAAATGGTTTTGAAACCGTTTGCCCAAAAAGTCAAGTTGAAAATCAGTACTTAATTCAATTAGGTCTGCCTAATTGATTAACCTTCAACTCACGATTCCTGAGGAGTTAATCCATAAAATTTGGTGGGTTATCAAACTACATAATTAGGAACAGGATTATCAATCGGTCAACCCTTGGTCAACTCCCTTAAACGGTTTTGAAACCGTTTGCTCCCAAACGGTTTGCAAACCGTTTGGTCACCAAACGGTTTGGTGAAACCGTTTGGTCCAAACTTTGAAACCGTTTGCCCAAGATATTTGGGGAGGTGTGTGCTTATGATGATGTCATCATCATCAAGCACCAAACTCACGAAATCTACAGTGATTTGTATGGAAATTGCATCAATCAACCGAATCAATTATTGTAAATAGAGAAATGATCATTATTTGATGGAGAATTGAATGCAATAACATAGTTAGGGTTTCAAGTTATAAAACCCACCTCAAATCTGATCTGCAAGCTCCAAGCTCCACATATCTAATGGTGGATGGTGTTCCATAAAATATCCAAGGTCCGTTCCTGAGCTATAGAATGAAATAGATGGCTAGAATTGGAAATCGGGTGAAGAAAACCAAGAATTAAGCATTGATTTAGGGTTTTCACCATGAATCCGAGGTAGAAGATGATGAAAACCTTACCAATAGGTTGTGCTCGTTCTTCTCCTGCTCTTGAGCTCTTCCTTGGTCGACCAAAGCAAAATGACAAGGAAAAGACTAAGGAAACGATCCCTATGTGTTATTGGAAAAGATATACATAAAGGGTATGTATATGGGTTGTCAAGGAAAGAGAAAATGGAATTATTTTCCTTAAATCCCAAAATAATTTCCATCAAATCCCCCTCCATTTCTTGTCCACGAAACCACCTTCAAAATCTTGCAAAACCTCTTCATTATCCAAGAATTAATGGAAAAGAAATTAAGCACCTTAAAGAGTTTTATATTAATATCCATCCTTTAGTGGATAATACTTTTGATTATAATATTGTGAGTTGGCCTCCACTCAACCAAGATATTTTTGTTCCATAGCAAGGCACAAGCACTTCCAACACCTTACAAAATCATCCCTCAACTTTTGGTTGAAGGGCTTCTCAATTAATTTATTTCTTTTTGCATTAAATTAAATTAAAGTTCCCTTTATGCTTAAATCTTGATTATTTTAATGTCAAGATTCTCTCTCCTCCAAGATGATTCAAATGAGGTTCCCCTCTCATTTTCTTTTCTCTACTTGATACCGAGAAACATGAAAGATCCTCTAGAGGTGGTGTATTGCATATTGAACCCTAGATTTTGGGTAAACTGCACATTACACTAAAACTAGATTTTAATGCACAAGGATTGCTCTACAAGGTTTATCTTGATGCCCAAGCTTGTGGAAACCATATCACTACATCATATTCATTCTTATAATGTCTCAACATCAGAGGAACATCTTATCATGTGGAATTTGCAAGTTAACCCCTCAACTTGGGTAATTTGCACTTTAGTCCAAAATAAGCAGTCATTGCTTCAACATTGTTCAAACAGGACCAAAATTGAAACATAAGTTTCTCATGAGCCCTAATTACTTTTCCCAAGATATTAAGAATCTATTCAACCTTATTAGGCAAAACATCTAGGGTTAGCACATAACCCAGGTCAGGGATGTTACAAATTATAAACCCCTAACAAGGATTCCGTCCCCGAAATCCCAAGTAAAGGGAAACAATTATCATCCATGTATCATATCATCATGTCCTCACATATCTCCTCTTTGTTATGGAGACATCATAGAACTTTGATCAGCACAAAGTTCCTTCACAAAAGATTCTCGTATAGTAAATTGAAAACTTATCTCAAAGACATATTTAGTTGTTATGTTTATGCAAAGCATAAACCCCTAACATGTGATGTTCGTACTATATTAGATAACAGGACTGACTTCACAGTTAACCCTTTTCAGGCAACCATCATAAAATAGCCTGATATTTCTCAGATACCAGAATTCCTTCCCTTGGTATTTACACATGTGTTGGTAACACATTACATCTTCATTTTCCTTTATAAGTTAATTTATGAGTAAATCAAATTCCTTCATGTATCAATTAGAATGTGGTCAATTAGAATGTGGTAGAAATATCCATGCCACATCTCCTTCTTCTTTAAACTCTGGAGATTGTTTCAGAATGACTACTTGATCAGGGTAGTAAAAAAGATAACAATCTAGATATGTCATACTTACCTTACCTTCAATAGATGAATACTTGGCCAGGGTATTCAAGAACTAAAATTAGGTAGTATGTATTTATTTTATATTATGTTCCATATTCTTAACATCTCTTTAAATTCACTGCTTAGTATCTCAGATTTTTCCCTGAGTGTTTTCTTTTATATATTTTCCCTTTCTGCATTTAGAGAGAAATTTTCAAACATATAAGAGAAAATTAAACTGAACATAAGTTTTCATTCTTCTTTTCTCATCCTCATATCCTTAAAGGATTATGCAGATGAACTAAACAACAACTGCCTTATTTATAAATGAAAACAGAAGGTAACTCAAAATAAAAAGTTCTATCTTGGCAAGTCTTTCTTAATACAGGTTATCTAGTGTCTTGTTTGTTGAGTCACCTCTCACTTTCTATTTGGACATTGCCACCTCAGATGTCCTCTCTGTCCACATCTATAGCAAGCTCGAAGTCTTTTAGGTGACTGCTGGTCAGGTGCACTATATTGTACTTGAGTCAGTACTAATGAAATCTTTGATTGTTTAGTACCACTAATTCCTTGTCCTTGTGACTGTTTAGACTTTCTTTTAAGGTATGTATCATGTTTCTTTATCATAGACCCTTCTATCCTTCGAATTGATTCCACAAATGTGGAAAATCTCTCTCTACTTTCTAGGGAAGATGCCGAAATGGAAATCTCAGCATTCAGTCCCTTCTCAAAATGTCGAATCTGTTCCTCCTCAATAGCAGCCATCTGAGGACAAAATCGTAAAAGTTCCATGAACTTAACCTTCTATTCACTTATTGACATGACTCCCTATCAAATTTTATCAAACTATGAGATCTTTTCATCTAAATAAGTCCTTGGAAAATACTTATTGACGAATTCTCGACGGAATTCCTCCCATCATACCTCTTCATCATTCCTTTTTATTTCTTATATAGTCCACCAATGTCCAGCACTATCTTTCAGAAGGTACACAGCATGTTTAAATTTGTCAGTATCCGAGATACTAAGGATCTTAAAGGCTTTTTCTAACTCAGTGAGCCAGAGATCAGCATCTGCTGGATCAGATGTTGCAACATATTCTATGGCTCCTACACGATGTAGTCGTTCAAAGGTCTTACCAGACCCATATCCCTCATTGGGAACTAGTGCCCTAGGTGTTGATGCTGGCATCCGATCTGCTATATACCTCAGTGTAGTCATACGTTGCCCAAAAAGATTATGAACATCTGGGTTTCCTCTCATGTTTTCATCAACATGAGGATTTTTATGCACTGGTTCCTCCCTTGCCTGATCCCTTCCACCTCCCACCGGTGCAACAACATTGCTCTCGGTAACGTATTCATCATGTCCTTCAGACATCTTTAAGTTATATATCTTTTTCTGCATAAGCAGAAGACACTATAAGATACACTGAAGTACACTTAGAACAGACTCGATACCTTAGTCCTATGTCTCTGTAGACTCAGCGAACCTAGAGCTTTGATACCACTAAATTGTGGCATACAACTCATAAAACATGATTAACTAAAGAGGAAGCGAATCATTTGTAGCGGATTACTGAAAATCACTAAAAATTAAAACTTTTTGCAAAGAGATCCACACATAGGAAATCTTTTTCTTCATGAGCCAAAGTATAACATTTACATTCTATTTTCAAGTACATGACTTGCACTATCTCTTCTCGAGATTTACAACATCAGCTGTCTCAAGTCATAATATATAGACAACATATAACTTCGAGGCATCAAGCCAAAATCTCAGATTGATTCATTAAAACACTAACTAAAAACTCTGAGGACCTGAGAGTATAGAGACGACACATAGGACTTTCTAACTATATGACTTGACAGTCAGTGCCTCCACCTGAGATCTCACTACTGTCCAAGTTGTTGCTTTCCTTTTCCTACAAAAGAGTATCTGCCTCTTTGTCCGCGTCCACCTAAAAATGTTGGATCCCACAGGGGTGAGACAATTGTAAATTGCCCCAGAGGGAGATATAACTCTCCGCCAAAACATTTTTATTGCAATTTAAAGATATGGAACTGAGCAGAGGATAAGCAGTTTAAAGCATTCTCAGCTTTGAAAGCATTGCAACTGTTCATGATAGAGCAATGTATCATCTATTCTTTTCATAAGAAATATGAATAACATGTATAACATTTATTCATCATATTATACGATCATGTTAAACTTTTCTTGTGACACTCATTAACTTGATATGTCACCCATGAGACATTCTTGTCTCAACTTGTTGGCCTTAGCCAATCTTCTAAACAAGTAAGGAAATACATCTACCATGTACTCATATATCATTAATATAGGCATTGGGTTAATACCAATCCTATGTTACCATTACAGTTGTTGGGTCATTACCAACCCTGCGTCATCTGTACAGGCATTTGAGCCTCTTCCAGGTAATGGACTCTTCCAAACCTCATTACACCGCCAGGCATTGGACACTACCAATCCTGATTTCATAGCCAGGCAATGGACTTTAACCAACCCTGATTACAGGCATTCAGCCTCTGTCAGGTATTGGACTTTAACCAAACCTGATTACAACTCCAGGCATTGGACGCTACCAATCCTAATTACACAGCTAGGCAGTGGACTCTAACCAATCCTGATTACATATCCAGGCAGTGGACTCTAACCACTCCTGATTACACAGCCAGGCAGTGGACTCTAACCACTCCTGATTACATGGCCAGGCATTGGACTTTAACCAAACCTGATTACACAGCCAGGCAGTGGACTCTAACCAATCCTGATTACACATCAAGGTAGTGGACTCTAACCACTCCTGATTACATAGCCAGGCATTGGACTTTGACCAACCATGATTACACAAATCATGAATATAAATTCCTTCGACCCATCATTAATCATCTTGGTGCCTCTTACTATGCTACAATTGTTCTTATAGTCATAAAGTCCATAAAGCATCTTGTCACCTCTCGTTAGGCAACATCTAATCATATGGCTCACAGTGCCATTCTACATATTGTCACCTATCACTAGGCAATAAAATCATTTTATCTCATGTAATATAATAGTAAGACCACTTTTCCCTCAATAGGGTTAGGACTTACTGTTCACATCACATTAGGGTTTCTCATGTCCCATTACCCAATTTAGGGTTAGGGTTTTTCCCATCTCACATTAGGATTTCATAATTATCAAAGTATATCAACTTTGACATGCTAACTGTGAAGTCTTTCATATCTTGATGTATTACTTTCCTCATTACTCCCAACTTTCTTAAGTTATCAACTTATCTTGGATTAAGGTATTTCCCATCTTAATCCTTTCATCCACTAACTTATCACTCTTATCCTGAAGTGCATAGGTTACACATAAGAATGGTCCAACTATATTTAATGATATGGACTCATCCTTAAGTTAGGAATTAACAAAAATACCATGTTAGGTTCTTTTTAAAACAACTCTAAGTCAAGCATAGAGTACCATGACCATGCAGCCAGGAACAGCCGTGCAAAGGGAAGCCACCATGGCCGTGCTACCTTGCACGGTCGTGCAAAGGGAAGACACCACGGTCGTGCTACCTTACACGGTCGTGCTACAGGAGATCACCTCATGAATCATATTCATATATGAATTCTATTCTTTCATCCTTTCAACTTGATTAGGTCACATCAACCCTTCAATCAAAATCATACAACTATGATTAACATAGTGTATCAAGTCATTGGTCCTATAAGCAATTAGGGATTCATCCCTTAATTGACACTTAAGCACTTAGGTACTATTAGGGTTTTGACCATTGTACCTTCATTGATTGTCATTACTAATCATCATTGGATCAATAGAACATTCATCATCTTAATTCTCAAATATTCAATCACATTGGACCTCCATTACATATGGTATCCAATTGAATTAGGGTTTCAAATGTTGATTCCTTCAATCAATGAATTCATGGAACCAATCATCAATTGGACCTATACTCATACTTCAATTGAGTTTGATAGGTCAACCTTAAACTGATTTGACCCTCAATTGACCCTCAATTGGTCATCAATTAGGGTTTGATTCAATTGAATTAGGGTTAGGAATCGTTGATCCTTCAACATTATTCAATGCAAGATTAGTTACATTGAAAACATTGAACCATCATCCAAATTGAGCATGACCTGGCCCCAAACGGTCTTGAGGTCATTTGAGTGACCTCCAAATGGTCTTGAGACCGTTTTTCCATGTCAACATCATAATCCAAGTCAACCAATTAGAGTTTGGATCATTGGATTTATCACCAAATCAACATTTGATTGCAAATCAACTTGGTAACTTTATACCTTCAAACACCTAACCATACTCAACCCTAGACCTCCAAACGGTCTTGGGTGATCACCAAACGGTTTTGAAACCATTTGGATGAGCTCCAAATGGTTTTGAAACCGTTTGGTTCATCCAAACCTTTGATTCTAGTGAAATTTCATCAAGGATTGGTCTATCGAGTTGATCAACAAATCAACACTTAATTGCAATATGATTTGGTACCTTTGGACCTTCAATTGGTCAACTATACTTAACCCTAGACCTCCAAATGTACTTGGGTGATCCCCAAACGGTCTTGAAACTATTTGGGCTAATCAACCCAAAACATCATCTCAATCACTTGGAAAATCAACATTTAGACGATTACGGTTCTTATCCCATCATTGGATCTTCAAACACTAAACCATAGTCAACCCTAGACCTCCAAACGGTCTTGGGTGAACCCCAAACGGTCTTGAGACCATTTGGGTGATCTGCAAATGGTTTTGAAACCGTTTGTGCTAATCAACCCAAAATCTCAAATCAACTCATTGGAATTTCAGCACTAATTCCAATTAGGGTTTTCATAATTGATTAGCCTTCTACTCATGATTCCTTGGGAATTAACCCATAAAATTTGGCGAGTCATTAACCAACATAATTAGTATCAGTAATCTTAAAAGTTCTACCCTTGGTCAACTCACTCAAACGGTTTTGAAACCATTTGCCCAAAAAGTCAAGTTAAATCAGATTGAAAATCAGCACTTAATTCAATTAGGTTTACCTAATTGATTAGCCTTCAACTCATGATTCCTGTGGAGTTAATCCATAAAATTTGGTGAGTCATCAACCAACATGATTATTAACAGTAATGTCAAACGGTCAACCCTTGGTCAACCATCTCTAATGGTTTTGAAACCGTTTGCCCAAAAAGTCAAGTTGAAAATCAGCACTTAATTCAATTAGGTTTGCGATTAACCTTCAACTCACGATTCCTTTGGAATTACTCCATAAAATTAGGTGGGTTATTAATCTAAATAATTAGAAACAGTATTCTCAAATGGTAAACCATTGTTCAACTCCCTCAAATGGTTTTGAAACCGTTTTCTCCCAAACAGTTTGCAAACCGTTTGGTCACCAAACGGTTTGGTGAAACCGTTTGGTCCAAACTTTGAAACCGTTTGCCCAAGATATTTTGGGAGGTGTGTGCTTATGATGATGTCATCATCATCAAGATCCAATCTCATGAAATCTACTGTGATTTCCATGGAAATTGCATCAATCAACCGAATCAATTATTGTAAATAGAGAAATGATCATTATTTGATGGAGAATTGAATGCAATAACATAGTTAGGGTTTCAAGTTATAAAACCCACCTCAAATCTGATCTACAAGCTCCAAGATCCACATATAGAATGGTGGATGGAGTTCCCGCAACTATCCAAGGTCCGTTCTTGAGCTATTGGATGAAATAGATGGCTAGAATTGGAAATCGGGTGAAGAAAACCAAGAATCAAGCATTGATTTAGGGTTTTCACCATGAATCCGAGGTAAAAGATGATGAAAACCTTACCAACAGGTTGTGCTCGTCCTTCTCCTGCTCTTGATCTCTTCCTTGGTCGAACAAAGCAAAATGACATGGAAAAGACTAAGGAAACGATCCCTATGTCTTATTGGAAAAGATATACATAAAGGGTATGTATATGGGTTTTTAAGGAAAGAGAAAATGGAATTATTTTCCTTAAATCCCAAAATAATTTCCATCAAATCCCCCTCCATTTCTTGGACACGAAACCACATTCAAAATCTTGCAAAACCTCTTCATTATCCAAGAATTAATGGAAAAGAAATTAAGCACCTTAAAGAGTTTTATATTAATATCCATCCTTTAGTGGATAATACTTTTGATTATAATATTGTGAGTTGACCTCCACTCAACCAAGATCTTTTTGTTCCATAGAAAGGCACAAGCTCGTCCAACACCTTACAAAATCATCCCTCAACTTTTTGTTGAAGGGCTTCTCAATGAATTTATTTCTTTTTGCATTAAATTAAATTAAAGTTCCCTTTATGCTTAAATCTTGATTATTTTAATGTCAAGATTCTCTCTCCTCCAAGATAATTCAAATGAGGTGCCCCTCTCATTTTCTTTGCTCTCCTTGATGCCAAGAAACATGAAAGATCCTCTAGAGGTGGTGTATTGCATATTGAACCCTAGATTTTGGGTAAATTGCACATTACACCAAAACTAGGTTTTAATGCACAAGGATTGCTCTACAAGCTTTATCTTGATAACCAAGCTTGTGGAAACCATATCACTACATCGTATTCATTATTATGATGTCTCAACATTAGAGGAACATCTTATCATGTGGAATTTGCAAGTTAACCCCTCAACTTGGGTAATTTGCACTTTAGTCCAAAATAAGTAATCATTGCTTCAACATTGTTCAAACAAGACCAAAATTGAAACATAAGTTTCTCATGAGCTCTAATTACTTTTCCCAAGATAATATTAAGAATCTACTCAACCTTATTAGGCAAAACATCTAGGGTTAGCACATAACCCATGTCAGGGATGTTACACTTCAGTTATATACTTCCTTGTGAGAAGTGACTTGAAGTACTTAGTCCAGGCTGGTATCTCAGCTAGAGCATCGAGAAAAGGGATATCAACATGAAGCTTCTTCATAGCTTCTTTGAACTTATTGAAATGAGTATCCAACTTGGTTTGCCTTAGACGAGCTGGGAAAGGTATACGAGACTTATATACAGGTATATCAGGTTCTGGAGTCTCAGTTTCTTCGTCTACTTGAGCAGACTTCTCAATGTTTCCTTTTTCTGACTTATCATCTTTTGATTGAGACTCATGTGTTGTTGAGTCTTGGGCAATCACAGGTTCATCCTCGTCTGTAATAGCCACTGGTGTCATTTCAGGGGGATCCTAATAGTCCTTTCATGACCTGGTGGTGATTGCCTTCAACTGTTCAGGATGCTTAGGATTGTTCACCAGTTGGCCAGCAAAGACTCCAGCTGGAGGTTTTATGCTGGCTGTGAGTTGAGCTAGTTTAGATTCAATAGCATTCTGCTGAGCTTGTTGGTTGGCTATCATAGTTTGTTGATTTTGCAACATCTTTTCAATGGCTGATAGCTTGTCATCATGAGAAATTGGACTTGCTTGTTGTCCTTGCTGTTGATTAAAATTCTGGTACTGAGAGGTTTTTTGATAATTATTGTAGTTCCTATTCTGAAAGTTTCCTTTGAAATTTCCTTGATTCCCAAAGTTCTGTTGTTGATTATACTGGAATCTTGGTGGGCCTCTTGGTTGATTGTTTGAACCAAATTTATGTGAGTTAACTACTCCAGAGGGGTTTCCATGTTGAAAACCAGGATGATTCCTATTCTGATTCAGATTGCAATAACTTTGACCAGGAATGGTGTTGATAGCATTAAGATTTTCCATCTAACTACTATCTCCTTGGCCACATACATTGCTCAGAACAACATCATATAGAACATTGCATGATAAAGTGGAATGATCAGTGCTCTTATATGCTTCACAGAATAGGGAAGCAGACTTGACTTGTTCCGGTTGTCGAGTAGGCGATCGTCCTCTTCCAATAGCAACAAGGGATGATTCAATATGGTCTTGCTTAGCAACTAAAAGTTTCAAGGTTTCAGCGATAGATTTGTACTCTGGAGTAGCTTCGGGCATAGCTACTTTCAAAACTCCTTTACCCACATATCTACCCCAGTTGGCTTGATTTTCTTCTCCCATAGTGACAACTTTCCATGCGCTGTCATAACTCTGACGCATGAAGTTTCCTCCAGATGAGGAGTCTAAGAATCTCTTTATGTCGTCGTCCACACCCGTATAGAAAATTTTGATGAGTTAGTTCTTGGGAATTTTGTGGTGTGGACACTTGCGTAAAAGCTCTTTGTATCTATCCCATGCTTCAGCAAGGGTTTCTCGAGGAACTTGAGTGAAATTTGTTATTCACCCTCTAATTTCATAAGTAAGCGATGGAGGGTAGAACTTTTCTAGAAACACATTTTGGAATTGTTCCCAGGTGGTGATGGGTATTTCACTTTGTAGTGAATTGTACGAACTTATAGCTCTATCAGCAAGGGAATACTTGAAGAGGTAGAGTCTAATGGCATCGTCTGTGACTCCATTTTGTTTGGTCATAGCGCATAGATCAATAGATCTCAGAAGATGTTTTTGACTATCTTCACCTTGTTTTTCGTAGAATGGGCTATTCTGAAGTAGGGTGATCCAATGCGCTCTTATCTTGAAATTAGGAGCGTGGATGGGAGGAGGTTGTACTGGATGATGAACATTCACATCTTTCGGGATTCATAATTCTCTAAGATCCTTGTGTAGTTCGACTGCTTGTGCTGCTGCTTGCGCTGCTAGAATTTCCTCTTGAACTACAGCTCTGGCTTCTTGCATGAGCCTCTCTCTCTATGGATTGATGGCTTGAGCCACCCTTCGGGCTACTTCTTCTTCCTGGCCCATCCTTGCTTGATTTTCTCTAATCTGACGATGAAAATTTTGGTCTATCTCAGGATCAAAGCTTGTTGTTAGTCCAGGGCTGTCCGAACGGTGAATGCACTATGCCTTGGATTGTGCCTGAAATAGAAAGATTTTGAATGTGAGAACCACAGAGTAGAGTCAAATTTCAAGTAGATGATCGATTGTGTCAAAAGAAAAAGAAAAATCCTAAATTAGTCTTAAAAGAATTAAATTTGACTAACTGATTCCGTTGTCCCCGACAACGGCGCCAGAATTTGACGTGGTATTTTGAACGCACTAACAAACTCACTCATGGTTGAAATCCCTGAGCTTTTACCAAAACCAAAGTGCAATAATACCACCTACAAGCAGACGAGTCTTATCGTAGTATAGTTAAGGATAGAACCCAAAGGACAACATTTTTAAGAATCTTTGTCAGTCAAATCTAACTCAAGTAAAACTAAAATTTAGAACGATTCGTTGTTTTGAGGTTAATTAAACTAATTGCAAGAAAGTAAGAGATGAATTAAAGTTGGTTTTAGATCAATGATATGGAATTGCTGGGATGGTATCGGGTTTCACCACCGCTACACATGCAGACATATTTGATCACAAACAATCCAGGAAAGATATAACAATCCAAATAGAGCTGCTGCAAAACCCCCCTGTACGGGCGTTAGGTTCGCGTAAGCATCACCCTAGGCATCAGATGTCTCGTCACCATCCGGATCACTTACTTATGGCTTTGAAGATATAGAAATCCAACAAAGGTTGTGGGCCCCCTATACAGGCGTTAGGCACACAGAAGTGTCACTGAAAGCTAGATGGCTCGTCCCCTCGCGGATCATACACTTACGACCTCGAAGAAATCCCATTCAATTTCTAGTTTGGGAGTCAACCACATTAATCGATAAACAAACAGGTGATTGATATACGAGCAAACATCTATGATTAACAAGAAGATACAAAATCCAACTAAGGCTGTGAACCCCCTATACAAGAGTTAGGTACACAGAAGCATCACCGGAGGCTAGATGGCTCGTCCCCTCGCGGATCATACACTTACGACCTCAAGGAATCACATTCTATTTCTAGTTTGGGAGTCAACTTGTTAAACGACATTCAATCCTACATAAAGAAGTTCTCGTAACATAGGAAGAACCAAGATGAAAACAAGCAATTAATAAAACTATGAGCATAATGATTAACAACAAAATGAAGAGTTATATACATTGCCTTGGAAAGTTTAAAAAAATAACATGCTTGCATGGGCAACGGGGCTAGTCCCCACACCCCAGTGAGAAGGGACTACTCGATCATGATGCAAGAAACAAGAAGAATGAGAAAGAGAGAGAAATCTGCCATGAACTTAGTGCAGGAGGTAGTCGTAGCCCAGTGAAGGAGATACAGCCTCCTACATCATTTCAGGGATGATGTAGACGCGAACAGGAGTTGCCAAGATAGACCGGACAGTCTCCTCACTCTGTCTTCCTTCTCTCTTCAGCCTCCTTGGTTGCAACACGCGCAGTAGGTAAAATGAAACTAGCGCGGACTGGACCGGATTTGGATCGGACCTGTGTACAGGAAGCATGTCGGCGTCCCAAATCTGATGCCCCAAGTGAGGACCATTGGGGACCTATTTATAGGCACAGTTCTAACCCCAAATGGTCTTGGGTTAAAAGAGACCAAACGATTTCGATTAGTTTAGAAAAAATGGTCTTGAAATATCTCCTCCAAACGCTCTCCAGACCATTTGGTACCAAACGGCCTGGTTGAAATCCCCGAGCTTTTACAAAAACCAAAGTGCAATAATACCACCCGCAACCAGACGAGTCTTATCATAGTATATTTAAGGATCGGACCCAAAGGACAATGTTTTTAAGTATCTTTGTCAGTCAAATATAACTCTAAAACTAATATTTAGAGTGATTGGTTGTTTTGAGGTTAATTAAACTAATTGCAAGAAAGTAAGAGCTGAATTAAAGTTGGGTTTAGATCAATAATATGGAATCACTGGATGATATCGGGTTTCATCACTGCTACACATGCAAACATATTCGATTGCAAACAATCCAGACAAGATATAACAATCCAAATAGAGCTGCTACAAAACCCCCCGTACGGGCGTTAGGTTCTCATAAGCATCACCCTAGGCATCAGATGTCTCGTCACCATCTAGATCACTTACTTACGGCTCCAAAGATACAGTAATCCAACGAAGGTTGTGGGCCCCCTATACAGGCGTTAGGCACACAGAAGCATCACCGAAGGCTAGATGGCTCGTCCCTTCGCAGATCATACACTTAAGACCTCGAAGAAATCCCATTCTATTTCTAGTTTGGGAGTCAACTGCATTAATCAATAAGAAAATTGGGGATTGATATATGAGTAAACATCAGCGATTAACAAGAAGGTACAAAATCCAACTAAGGCTATGAACCCCCTATACAGGCGTTAGGTACACAGAAGCGTCACCGAAGGCTAGACGGCTCGTCCCCTCGCGGATCATACACTTACGACCTCAAGGAATCCCATTCTATTTCTAGTTTGGGATTCAGCTTGTTAAATGACATTCAATCCTAAATAAAGAAGTTCTCATAACATAGGAAGAACTAAGATGAAAGCAAGCAATTAATCAAACTATGAGCATAACGATTAACAACAAAATGAAGAGTTATATGCATTGCCTTGGAACGTTGAACAAAATAACATGCTTGCATGGGCAGCGGGGCTAGTCCCCGCACCCCGGCGAAAAGGGACTACTCGCTCATGATGTGAGAAATAAGAAGAATGAGAAAGAGAGAGAAATCGACCATGAACTCGGTGTAGGAGGTAATCGCAGCGCAGTGAAGAAGATAAGGCCTCCTACGTAGTGTCGGGGCAGATCTGGACGTGAACGGGAGTTGCCAAGATAGACCGGACAGTCTCCCTCACTCCGTCTTCCTTCTCTCTTCACCTCCTTGGTTGCAACACGAGTAGTAGGTGAAATGAAACTGGCGTGGACTGGACTGGATTTGGATCAGACCTTTGCACAGGCATCCTGTCGGCGTCCCGGAACTGATGCCCCAAGTGAGGACCCTTGGGGTCCTATTTATAGGCACAGGACTAACCCCAAACGGTCTTGGGTTAAAAGAGACCAAACGGTTTCGGTTGGTTTAGACCAAACGGTCTTGAAATATCTCATCCAAACGATCTCTAGACCATTTGGTACCAAACGGTCTGGTTGAAATCTTGGAGCTTTTACCAAAGCCAAAGTGCAATAATACCACCCACAAGTGGACGAGTCTTATCGCACTATAGTTAAGGATCGAACCCAAAGGACAACATTTTTAAGAATCTTTTTCAGTCAAATCTAACTCAAGTAAAACTAATATTTAGAACGATTGGTTGTTTTGAGGTTAATTAAACTAATTGCAAGAAAGTAAGAGCTGAATTAAAGTTGGGTTTAGATCAACGATATGGAATCGCTGGGATGGTATGGGGTTTCACCACCTGTTACAACCCCAGTTTTGGGTTCATTTGATGAGAAATATAATTTCTCATATTAAAGATTTTTTTTTGAACGAATAAATGATATAATCTATTTTGAATAAATGGATTTCATTTACAATAGCCTTGTTGTCTGATTTGTGGGCTTTATTGGCTATTGGGCCCAATAACAAGGATATTCAAATAATTAATGAATAACTGAGAATTTGAGATAAGAAAGGTGTGGAAACCTCTAGAAGGAAAATCCAAAGAGGATTTCGTGCCTCTTAGATTCCTTGGGTTCCAAGGAGTCCAAAGTTGCCAAGAAAAGGCAATAAGAAAAGAAAATATCAATTAAGTATTTCCTTATTAATAAAGAAATTGAAAACATTGATGAAATAGGGAAAATATGTGAAAAGAGGTATAATTGGGTAATCCTTAGTGGGTTTCGTATCCCAAGGATTCCTATTGATAACAGGAATACTAATGAGGAAAATAAAAGAGAATTAAGAGAGAGAGATCCTCAAAAAGGAATTGTTTTAATAAGAAATAAAACAAGATAATGAGAATAATGCATATTGATGCATTTAAGGATGATGAGTATTCCTTTAAAAGGAATTCTGAATTCTTAAAGTTTCTTGGGTGCCAAGGAGCCCCAATAAAGGAGAAGAAAGAGAAAATACCAAGATTACAAATAATAGCATAATGTTATCTATTATTGATGAATTTTGTAATAAGGATAAAAGGGGGTATTTTTCTATTAAAAGAAATACATGATTTCGTGATAAATAATTAAGAGTCAAGTGATAAGAAGATAAAGGAAAGGATTTTCGAAATCCTATTATCACAATTATAAGGAATATCAAAGAAGTAAAATAGGAGAGAGAAAAACTACTTCTCCATGAAGGAATAGGAATCCTAATGAGAATAGAACTTTTTGACACATGGATGGTCATATTAGGGCGAGGGTAGCCACCCCTATATAAGGGGGGAGAGCCTATGGATCGAGTTCTAAAGAAGTTCCATGAAACTCTCTCTCCCTTCTTCGTTTTTTCCTTCTTCATAACGTGCAAACCCTATCCTAGTGTTTGGTGCTAACCTCGGAGCAAGGAACAGTGGGTTGGTCGTCGCGTTAGAGGCAGGAGGACTCCACGTTAACCCTGGACTAGTGGGCTAACCACCTTTGCCCTGGTCTTCGCGCTGCACCGTCCGAAGATCTGCAAAAGTGGTCACTTTACGGCTGCAACCATGGAGCGATCATACCTGAAGAATGGCCATATTGGCCATGGTCGGGAGTGCAAGAGGGCGGCACAGCCAGGGCAACAAATTTCATCAGATTTTGTGGACCATGGAGGGAGAACCGGCCCGCGCATGGCTGTTGTGGGTGGCCGCTAGGGCGGACTGGAGGAGGAAGACGTCCCTTGGGGTCGTGGACAATTTTTCCCCTCCGTGGGCTGAAGAAGAAGCGACTTACATGGGGGTACATCAGTAAATGTGTTATGTTTCCAATAAGGCAAGCCGCGCATGCGCAGGGTGACGTGGCAGAACCGGATTGGCTCAGGTGAGGTTTTAATGGAAAATTTGTATCTAATGAACCGTAGCTCAGATAGATGTGCATTATACATGAAACTTGATCAGAAAATCGAGAGGAATCTAAATAAAATATAATTGGAGCCTAATTCCTGTTGCAATTTGAAAAGTAGTGTAAGTTATTAACTTTAGTGTAATGATGATTAAGAAACCCTATTTGGATAAGATTAATGTGATTAGTAGGGTTTAATTGATGATTAATGTTGATATTAGCCTGTTAATGATAAAAAGGAACATTAAGAATAAAAAGGATGAACTTTTCATGTAATTTGGTTAATTTAGAGTTTATGTGCATAAATAGGCTTTAATGGGCCTTGAAACCCTAATGTTGACTAAATCAACTATTAATGGCTTTAATTGATTAATCTCATGATTAAAGTTGGAATATGCTGAATCTAAGTATTTTGAGCATTAAGTTCCTAATATGTGGATAAATGCCCTAAAGGTAATAATTAGGGTTTTTTGATGAATGAAAGATATAATTAATAACAAATCGAGTTCATGAACTTTGAAGTGATGATAAATGCGTATAATGATCTTGTCATGGATAAAAATAGTAGCCTTAATATAATAGAGGATTAATGAGCTTAATTAATGGATAATTATGTCTTTAATCCGAGATTGAAGATTAAATGTTGAAATAATTAGGGTTTGTAATCGATTGCATTAAATTAGGGTTTAAAATGGTAAAAGATAGAGTGAAACCCTAATTTCCAAGGAAACCCTAAAAGTGGAATAGCAATCCTAAGGAATATGAGGATATTGGATAAATTTTACTAAAAGGAAATTGGTATATTTATTTCAGGATGTTGTGCATGATTGGTTGCTTGATTGGGATTTCTATGTTCTGGTTAATTCTGTCTCAAATCTGCAATCAAAGGTATGTGGTTACGCTTATGACTACCCAAATTAGTTTTCTGGGATTTTGTCGATGTTTCCATCGTGACTTGAATTAAACTGTTGGATGTATTTAATTCATGCAAGGTATAATGTGAATATGACTATCACATAAGATATGTGCCCACTAGCTCAGATCCTAGTCCCCTCTGTAGCTTAATGGGTTGACCTAGTAAATGGATACCAATGGGGTAGGCCCATTAGGTCACTAAATGACTTAGTAAATGTCTACCAATGGGGTAGGTCCATCAAGTCACATTGAGTTAGAGATTGAGCTACCTATGGGTAGTGCCATGCGACTCAACCCTAGATATTGATCTACCTGTTAGGTAGGATCATGCGGGGTCTAATAAGGATCTACCTAGAGAGAGGTAGTAACTCAGTCCGCTGCAGGGACAACTTAGAGATAGGGGATAGGAAAGGATTAAGTAGTATGGTTTAAATCGTAAACTTGATTGTTAAATGATAATTGGTTGATTACTTTGTTATTGTAGTTGCATGATTATTGTTTCCCCCACATACCAGCTTAGTGCTGACCGACGTTTTGTTTGTCGATGTTTTAGGTACAAATGAAAAGAACAAACAGTAAAGTGGCATATGTGGAATTAAATGAGAAGTAACCTACACCGGAGGATTAGTTAGAGTAACATCTTCATGGATAGAAGTTTAGAAATCCCAATTTTTCCAAGGTAAGAAAAGTTTTATTTTATACCAGTTTTCAGTTTAGTTGGTAAAGTTTATTAATTATTACTGATTATTAGTCGAACCTTTGATCATGTTAATTGGATAACGGCACCAACCTTTCGGTCTCCCTTAATTGGGGGTTACCGGGAGGCGGGGTCGTTACAATTGGTATCAGAGCATAGGTTCCTGAATTAATCTTTAATAATTATTAAATTTTACAAATTCTGTAGAACCCAAGGGAGTTATTAGAGGATTATCTGAAAGACAGAGATGTCTAGAAAAGGATCATGACCGGGGGCTGGCAAGATTTTCCTCCGCACCGCTAGTCGGAATACGAGGACTCCCGGATCCGTGTGACAGCCTGGCCAAAGTCTTAGGGTATGAATCGAAATAAGATACCTTTAGGACTTTCTCATCTTATTCATCCCTTCTCATCACAAAATTCTGATAAGGACCTAAAGGATTAGGGTTTTCTTTCTTCTCCTCACCCTCTTGAGGTATGGGTAAGGTTAATAAGGTTTAAGGAATCCTCCATCAAATTAATGAAAGGCATGTAAATAAGATGTCATGGACATAAGCTTAATAGGTTAAGCGCAAATTAAAGAATAGATACATGCTTAGGTCGTATGACATAAGTTGTCATGTCCTCAGAATAGACCTGAGAGTAGACTTTCTTGTCAGGAGGATAAGTCAGTTTTGGAGATAGAGATCTCCATTGCTAGTAGAGACCTAGCACATCCTCAGAGGATGATGCTAACCCTAAGTGAAGTATGGAGAAAGATGAGTTAGACCAGGTGTTTGAAGGGATATGCCTTTGGGATGCCATATGATCCATGGGTGACTCAACCCCTTTGGCAACCCAACCCTGGGAAGGGTCATGCATGTTAGAGTGAAGGATAGCTCCTTCATCGATGAGGTTAGAGAAGAACCTGTAGTTACCCTATGGGCTTAGGCAAGTAAGGTATAGCTTGGTGAAACCCTGGTTAAGAGATCATGATGGGTGGCTTATGAGATAAGAATAAGTTATAATGGATAACCATGAGTGAGTTGAGCCTAAACATAGGCTTCACCGGGTAAGGATATGCTTATGAGATTGATCCTTCAGGAAGAAAGGACCTTTTATAGAGAGGTTGGTTGTAGGATTAGCTCTAGAGAGAAAGCAGACCTCAAGCAAGAAGGTTGTAAGCTCAAACCCTGAGACATAAGGAACAGAGGGTAGTTAAGGATGATGCGACCTACGTGGAGGATAGTGGTTTTCTTATGCTTGATTCCTGGAAGTTGATGATATCTTGGTTACCTTTAGAGAAACCAAACCCTAGAGAGAGGACGATGCTTCTAGTATCCATGGTATAAGTGGTTACCTGCTCGAAAGAGTGCCTTAGGCCCTGAGGAGGTTTAAGTAACCTGTTGTGAGGTTTTATACCTAGTTGGTTGTCCTGGAAGAAGACTTGACCCTAATGTGTTGCTCTAATAGAAGAATTATAGGGAGTACGTGACATACCTTGGACATGCTTGATTTGTGGTTAAGAGGTTGAGCATGCAGTTGGTTACCCAAAGGAGAACCTAGGGTTCCTAAGCCTAAGAGGGGAAGCAGTGTATCCAATGCTCATAATGAGATTTGAGTCTCTATATAGTTTCGAGCATGGTGATCCTCAGGTGTAGAGGTAAAGGAAACCCCTTAAGCTAAGGGTATGTTTAAGGAACCCCTCACCGTAAAGTTGGTCTAATGTTGAGGAAGAGAACAAGTATGACCTAGCATGGTTTAATAGGTGGTCAGCTTGTACCTTAGAAGCTGTTGGGTTAAGCATGCTCATGTGGAGGTAAACCCTAAGGACGGTTGTGACCTCGTTTTCACGAGTGGTAGTTTCCTCCCATCCTAGAAAAGGGACCCCTTTGGTAGGGTGTATACCAGTTTTGTTGGTTTTGAGGTGACCTAAAGAAGTTTCATAGGATCTTGAGAAGCTAACTGAAAAGTACATGGCATGAGATTGAACCTATAGACCCATAGTTAACCATCTCTAAATGCATATGGATGTGTTACCGTGAAGGTAACCGGTATGGGGCCTGACCAAGGTAGGCAGGTCGCCATGATCCCTGAGAAAGGATGAAAGTCAGTCATGAATGTAGAAAGAGAGATGATGAAGACTTGGGTAAGGTTATAAGTTGAACATGTACTATGATATAATCCTAAGTCTACCCTAGGGTCGGGTAGGGATAAGACCGATGGAAGTAGGAGTTTCCTAATTCCCTAGTTGCACATAACCATAGGGTCGGGAGGTAACAACTATCATTGTCTGAGGGCCATGGGTTGGGAGATTGATCACCTTCATGAACTCATGTGACCCAAAGGGCAAATGAGTAGGGCACTCTCTGGTGCATATGGGAAGAGGGATGACCCCAAAATAGTCGGTACCCAGTAGACCTAGAGGATATGACCAAGGATTGTGTGTAAATCGAAGTAGGTTCGAGGCCAGTTTTCCATGGAAGTGACTTTGATATAATGATGATTGTGATATAGAGACATGATTTGCACGTTTCAATGGAGATTCGAAGGTGTACAGGCGAGGTGGGATGTACCATCCCTACTCTTAGAATAGGAAGAACTCTGTATTTGGACGGCCGCCAAATGCTTATTTCTTCTTGTTATGAGAGTGAGAGATAGGACAGTATGCATGCCATACACCAAGGACAAGGATGTTGTGAGTTGGAACGTTTCTATAAGGAATAAGGCTAGAGATGTGGAAGGAATGATACATGGATGGTTCGCAAACACTAAGAGAGGTAGTGTAGCCAGATTATGAGGATGTTTTATCAGGAACTATGTGGAATTTGCAGATTAACCAAGGTCGAGTTCGATCACAGTGAGTATGAGCTTAGAGTTTCTTGATGAAGACAAACTTAGAGTTTGAGATGAGATGATAAGTAGAATGCATGGAAGAGTATGTCTTCAACGTTATCTAATACCGAAGGATGTGAAGTGGTAATGGATGCTCTAGTGGAGATAGAGCTGCCTAGTTTGGCTAGAAGGGAGTTGTTAGGCTAACCCTACGTTTGGAAAGAAGATGTGTTTTGGCTAACACTCAGATGTAATGAGATAGGTTGAACAAGTTAATGATTGTTTGGTTAGCCAGTCTAGTCCTTGACGTAGTGAAAGGATGGTTTAGAGCCTCAGATGTACTTCTCTGGAAGGGAATGTGATGAAACCTTGATTAGCATGGTTTATGATTTCCGAGGTATCAAGCTTGGGGGATCATGACACACTGGAGATCATGATTTTAAGATCATCATATACCATGATATTACTGAGAGACAGTAGAACTTTGGATGCTTAAGATGAAGATGCATGTGGCTTGTGTCCATGCATGATAGAAGTGAAGGACGAACACCAGTAACCCAGTTATCAATATAGAGGATAAAAGAGTCCCCGAGAGAGAATGGGAGTTCATTACTATGGATGTTGTAGTAAGACTCCCCTAGACCAAGGAAGGTAAATCGCCTTACCTAGATGACAAGAGAAAGAAAGAGTACTGTCAAGAGACAGGTTTTGTTGAACTACATAAGAGAAAGAGAGATGATCCAACTACGTCATGATGCGAGTTCAAAAGTTCTTGGATTTGACCAAGGTTCACGTCCATGCGAAAGAAGTAGGTACATGAAGAACTCGTTTTAGTATCGTTTATCACCCCTAACTAATGAGTAGTATGATCCAGACTAGAGGGTCTGATGAGAGCAAGTGTGCTTGTTCAGGGTGATACAAAGAGACAGTTCTTAATATGTGATGTTAACCACCATAGCCTTTATCGGGGTGTAAGAAGCTATATAAGGAGGGTGTGTCGGTCACCACTTCATTATAATGATGTTGGTAAAGGAGGCCTCGTGAAGGTCATAAAAGAACCACAGTGTGTGCAGATGAAGTCGCTTGATCGTGTAATGGCTGAGAGAGAGCCAAGGGTGACATGCGTCATGAGCTAATACAAAGCAGACTGACATGCAGTTCACTGTGGGAGAATATGTGATGTGAAAATCCGACCCCTCTAAGCTACAGCTAATAAAGCTGAGTCCCCGATAAATGGGTCCATTTGAGATGGATGGGTGGATATGATTGTGTTTAGCGTTGCCCCACAGGATAAAATGATGTGTTGCATGAGTCTGATCTAGAGCACTATGTGAGATACCCAAGCCAGGTGTTGTGCCCTGAACCTATTCAGCTTTTGAAAGGTTGAAAAGTCCTGAGTCACCTATGAGGGTACGATATACCAAGGTAAGAAAGAACTCAGATGGAAGAAAATGAGATAATGAAGGTTCTTGGGAAACACCATGGAAAGGGTGAAGCCACATGGGAGCCCTGATGGACATAAGAAGACTTGTCCTGTTTGTTTGCTTGCTTGATAGAATTTTGGGGACAAAATTCTTATAAGAGGGGAAGGATGTTACAACCCCTGTTTTTGGTTCATTTGCTGAGAAATATAATTTATCATATTAAAGATTTTTTTTTGAACGAATAAATGATATAATCTATTTTGAATAAATGGATTTCATTTACAATAGCCTTGTTGTCTGATTTGTGGGCTTTATTGGCTATTGGGCCCAATAACAAGGATATTCAAATAATTAATGAATAATTGAGAATTTGAGATAAGAAAGGTGTGGAAACCTCTAGAAGGCAAATCCAAAGAGGATTTCGTGCCTCTTAGATTCCTTGGATTCCAAGGAGTCCAAAGTTTCCAAGAAAAGGCAATAATAAAAGAAAATATCAATTAAGTATTTCCCTATTAATAAAGAAATTGAAAACATTGATGAAATAGGGAAAATATGTGAAAAGAGGTATAATTGGGTAATCCTTAGTGGGATTTCGTATCCCAAGGATTCCTAATGATAAAAGGAATACTAATGAGGAAAATTAAAGAGAATTAAGAGAGAGATCCTCAAAAAGGAATTGTTTTAATAAGAAATAAAATAAGATAATGAGAATAATGCATATTGATGCATTTAAGGATGATGAGTATTCCTTTAAAAGGAATTCCGAATTCTTAAAGTTTCTTGGGTGCCAAGGAGCCCCAATAAAGGAGAAGAAAGAGAAAATACCAAGATTACAAATAATAGCATAATGTGATCTATTATTGATGAATTTTGTAATAAGGATAAAAGGGGGTATTTTTCTATTAAAAGAAATACATGATTTCGTGATAAATAATTAAGAGTCAAGTGATAAGAAGATAAAGGAAAGGATTTTCGAAATCCTATTATCACAATTATAAGGAATATCAAAGAAGTAAAATAGGAGAGAGAAAAACTACTTCTCCATGAAGGAATAGGAATCCTAATGAGAATAGAACTTTTTGACACATGGATGGTCATATTAGGGCGAGGGTAGCCACCCCTATATAAGGGGGGAGAGCCTATGGATCGAGTTCTAAAGAATTTCCATGAAACTCTCTCTTCCTTCTTCATTTTTTCCTTCTTCATAACGTGCAAACCCTAGCCTAGTGTTTGGTGCTAACCCCGAAGCAAGGAACAGTGGGTTGGTCGTCGCGTTAGAGGCAGGAGGACTCCACGTTAACCCTAGACTAGTGGGCTAACCACCTTTGCCCAGGTCTTTGCACTGCACCGTCCGAAGATCTGCAAAAGCGGTCGCTTTACAGCTGCAACCATGGAGCGATCATGCCTGAAGAACAGCCATATTGGCCATGGTCGGGAGCGCAAGAGGGCGGCACAGCCAGGGCAAAAAATTTCATTGGATTTCGTGGACCATGGAGGGAGAACCGGCCCGCGCATGGCTGTTGTGGGCGGCCGCTAGGGCGGACTGGAGGAGGAAGACAACCCTTGGGGTCGTGGACGATTTTGCCCCTCCGCGGGCTGAAGAAGAAGCGACTTACACGGGGGTACATCAGTAAATGTGTTATGTTTCCAATAAGGCAAGCCGCGCATGCGCAGGGTGACGTGGCAGAACCGGATTGGCTCAGGTGAGGTTTTAATGCAAAATTCGTATCTAATGAACCGTAGCTCGGATAGACGCACATTATACATGAAACTTGATCAAAAAATCGAGAGGAATATAAATAAAATATAATTGGAGCCTAATTCCTGTTGCAAATTGAAAAGTAGTGTAAGTTATTAACTTTAGTGTAATGATGATTAAGAAACCCTATTTGGATAAGATTAATGTGATTAGTAGGGTTTAATTGATGATTAATGTTGATATTAGCCTGTTAATGATAAAAAGGAACATTAAGAATAAAAAGGATGAACTTTGCATGTAATTTGGTTAATTTAGAGTTTATGTGCATAAATAGGCTTTAATGGGCCTTGAAACCCTAATGTTGACTAAATCGACTATTAATGGCTTTAATTGATTAATCTCATGATTAAAGTTGGAATATGCTGAATCTAAGTATTTTGACCATTAAGTTCCTAATATGTGGATAAATGCCCTAAAGGTAATAATTAGGGTTTTCTGATTAATGAAAGATAGAATTAATAACAAATCGAGTTCATGAACTTTGAAGTGATGATAAATGTGTATAATGATCTTGTCATGGATAAAAATAGTAGCTTTAATATAATAGAGGATTAATGAGCTTAATTAATGGATAATTATGCCTTTAATCCGAGATTGAAGATTAAATGTTGAAATAATTAGGGTTTGTAATCGATTGCATTAAATTAGGGTTTAAAATGGTAAAAGATAGAGTGAAACCCTAATTTCCAAGGAAACCCTTAAAGTGGAATAGCAATCCTAAGGAATATGAGGATATTGGATAAATTTTAATAAAAGGAAATTGGTATATTTATTTCAGGATGTTGTGCATGATTGGTTGCTTGATTGGGATTTCTATGTTCTGGTTAATTCTGTCTCAAATATGCAATCAAAGGTATGTGGTTACACTTATGACTACCCGAATTAGTTTTCTGAGATTTTTTCGTTGTTTCCATCGTGACTTGAATTAAACTGTTGGATGTATTTAATTCATGCAAGGTATAACGTGAATATGACTATCACATAAGATATGTGCCTACTAGCTCAGATGCTAGTCCCCTATGTAGCTTAATGGGTTGACCTAGTAAATGGCTACCAATGGGGTAGGCCCATCAGGTCACTAAATGACTTAGTAAATGGCTACCAATGGGGTAGGTCCATCAAGTCACATTGAGTTAGAGATTGGGCTACCTATGGGTAGTGCCATGCGACTCAACCCTAGATATTGATCTACCTGTTAGGTAGGATCATGCGGGGTCTAATAAGGATCTACCTAGAGAGAGGTAGTAACTCAGTCCGCTGCAGGGACAGCTCAGAGATAGGGGATAGGAAAGGATTGAGTAGTATGGTTTAAATCATAAACTTGATTGTTAAATGATAATTGGTTGATTACTTTGTTGTTGTAGTTGCATGATTATTGTTTCCCCCACATACCAGCTTAGTGCTGACCGACGTTTTGTTTGTCGGCGTTTTAGGTACAAATGAAAAGAACAAACAGTAAAGTGGCATATGTGGAATGAAATGAGAAGTAACCTACACCGGAGGATTAGTTAGAGTAACATCTTCATGGATAGAAGTTTAGAAATCCCAGTTTTTCCAAGGTAAGAAAAGTTTTATTTTATACCAGTTTTCAGTTTAGTTGGTAAAGTTTATTAATTATTACTGATTATTTGTCGAACCTTTGATCTGTTAATTGGATAACGGCACCGACCTTTCGGTCTCCCTTAATTGGGGGTTACCGGGAGGCGGGGTCGTTACACCACCACTACACATGCAAATATATTCGATCACAAACAATCCAAGCAAGATATAACAATCCAAATAGAGCTGATGCAAAACCCCCCGTACGGGCGTTAGATTCGCGTAAGCATCACCCTAGGCATCAGATGTCTCATCACCATCCGGATCACATACTTACGGCTTCAAAGATATAGAAATCCAACGAAGATTGTGGGCTCCCTATATAGGCATTAGGCACACAGAAGTGTCACTTAAGGCTAGATGGCTCGTCCCCTCACGGACCATACACTTACGACTTCGAAGAAATCCCATTCTATTTCTAGTTTGGGAGTCAACTGCGTTAATCGATAAGCAAACATGTGATTTATATACGAGCAAACATCGACAATTAACAAGAAGATACAAAATCCAACTAAGGATGTGAACCCCCTATACAGAAGTTAGGTACACAGAAGCGTCACCGGAGGTTAGACGGCTCGTCCCCTCGTGGATCATACACTTATGACCTCAAGGAATCACATTATATTTCTAGTTTGGGAGTCAACTTGTTAAACAACATTCAATCCTACATAAAGAAGTTCTCATAACATAGGAAGAACCAAGATGAAAGCAAGCAATTAATCAAACTATGAGCATAACAATTAACAACAAAATGAAGAGTTATATACATTGCCTTGGAAAGTTTAATAAAATAACATGCTTGCATGGGCAGCGGGGCTAGTCCCCATACCCCTGTGAAAAGGGACTACTGGCTCATGATGTGAGAAACAAGAAGAATGAGAAAGAGAGAGAAATCTGCCATGAACTAAGTGCAGGAGGTAGTCACAGCCCGGTGAAGGAGATACGGCCTCCTACGTCGTGTTGGGGAAGATCTGGATGCGAACGGGAGTTGCCTAGATAGACCGGACAGTCTCCCTTGCTCCGTCTTCCTTCTCTCATCAGCCTCCTTGGTTGCAACACGGGCAGTAGGTGAAATGAAAGTGGCACGGATTGGAATGGATTTGGATCAGACCTACGTACAGGAAGCATGTCAGCGTCCCGGAACCAATGCCCCAAGTGAGGACTAACTCCAAATGGTCTTGGGTTAAAAGAGACCAAGCGGTTTCGGTTAGTTTAGACCAAACAGTCTTGAAATATCTCCTCCAAACGGTCTGGAGACCGTTTGCTACCAATCGATCGCTCCAAACGGTTTTGGGCATACGATTTCTCTATGCGGTCTTCTTCAAATGGTCTGTAGACAGGGGAAAATGGTTTGTAAGCCGTTTGCTAGAAAACGGTCTGGAAACCCTTGATAAGCAAACGGTCGTTGTTTCGGTCAACGCTCCAGCTCAACTCAAACGGTCTTGGAGATAGCTGATTCATGATCTGAGACCCGTACAGGGGCCAAACGGTCTCGCGTCGATGAAGGGCAAACGGTCTTGGATAGACCATTTGGTTTTCTGCAACTGATTCGAACAGTAGGCGAATATGTCACCAGCTGGGTCAAATCGATTTAGAAGCCTTCCGATCAGTAAATGATCTTCAGCCTTCATCTGCAGGTGCAACAGCCTCGGGGCGACCTTATTTGGTAAATGAACCACCTCCAATCGACCTTGCTCAGGAGTTGTAAGTGTGTGTTGGTCAGAGGTTGAAGACGACACACCACGACCGTGGTTAGGCACCACGGTCATGGTAAAGCTGTTGTCCCACGGTCGTGCCGCCTTGCACGGGCGTGGTGGGTGAGAAATCGGGCTCTAATGACATCGAACCACGGCCGTGGTGTGACACCATGATCGTGGTGAGGTGGCTTCCATACGGCCGTGCTGCTTCACACGGCCATGGCAAGTGAAAGCTCAGTCGTTGAGGTTGATCTGCCACGGCCGTGGCTGCACCACACAGTCGTGGTGATAATAGCAGACCACGACCGTTTTGGACCACCACAACCGTGGTTAAGGTTCTGCTTTGAGGTCCTGATTCCATGCACTGCTCGATCCTTTGTGGCTGGATTATGCCTCCAATCAGTCTCTACTGCTCAAACGGTCTTGAGACCGCATGGGCTCAAACGATCTTGAGACTGCATGGGCTCAAACGGTCTTGAGACCGAATGGGTTCAAACGGTCTTGAGACCGAATGGGCTCAAATGGTCTAGAGACCGAATGGGTGGAATTTGGTTAGATTTCTTGATCAGAGCCCAAGATGAAGATGGACCCTGACTACTTGTTCAGCTTTGTCAAAATCTACATTAAATCAACAATATTTAGTTAAAACCTTGATAATCGAATCAACTAAGTAGTTTTTCACATTATGATTCATATTGAGTGAAATAGTATATATGTAGAGTTGAATTTGTCCCAAAGTGATAATTGAATTCCATGATGAATATACATTCATCAAAATACCCCGAACTTAAACGTTGTTCATCCTCGAGTAACACAAAATATGAAATAGTCGCCAAATGAATACTTTCAATTTGTGTGATTGCTTCATCTTCACATCACAAATGTTTTCTTTTTTCTCAATATGACACAGTGTCTCAACCTCCTGAGAACACAAAACACATCTTACCATATCTTTGTTCCTAAGTTCATTTTCCAAAATCACTTCCTCCTCACCTTTTCCAACAACAAGCATCTCAAAGAGTTTTGTAATAGTTCAGAGACACCCGTAGAACAACAAGTGTGCATTTGATCTGACACTGGTGTTTTTCAGGATAGGGTAGGCAATCATTGTGCCATTAGGTAGAAAAGGGAGTGAATGATGGTATGTAAGGAAAAAATAAATCTCTCCTCTATTCGACTCGAGATTTTTATTTTATGATTTGCAATTTCATTTATTGCATTTTTGTGTGTGAATCTCTCCTCTATTCGACTCGAGATTGCATTTCTTATGTGTGTACTTTGGCATCTTTTTGTTTGCAAATCTCTCCTCTACTCGACTCGAGATTGCATTTTTCGTGGTACACCCCTATTTATTTGCGAGGGGTATAGAGGAAGCGGATATAGAGGGAAGCGGTGTGCCACCCCGAACTTAGGGTTTGGCACTTTTTTGGCCATTTTGTTTATTTTTGATGGATGGAGGGGTACGAAGATGATAGAAGAAGTGTAGAAGAGAGTTTAGATCAGAATTCAACTTGATTTACAATTCAGTGCACCGGGTCGTTCTCTTTGTCATACTCTGCTCAAATAATGACTTGATGAAGATCCGATGGAGATTCCATGTTATTGTTCCACTAGTCAGTTAGGAAGCATGACGTGTTTGATCCCTATCAGTTTGACAGACACTTATCAATTTTGCAAAAGTATCGTGACGTTAGGAATCATAAGCTTCACAAGATGATTTCAATCAAAATGTTTTGTTTAAAAAAAGTGGTCCTTTTGAGGATTTTCTTCAAATAAGGAGGATATAATGATTTAAAATGTATAGAAGGTTAGAGAGTGACTTTTAATGAAATAGGAAGTGTCAAAAATTCATCATGTATTTGTTCAATTTCTTTGAAAAACTTTTAAAAATTTTGAAAATTTGAAAATTTATCAAGAATGTGATAGAGAAAATTTTGAATATGAAAAGGATGGGTGTAGGTGGAAAGTGAGGTTCATACCACCCACCCTCCACCCTGAACTTAGAGATTTTCTCATCACGAGCAAACACTAAATTCAAGATGGAGGGGAAAAGCATGCCAGATTGACCACCATATGTGGTTGCGTTCCAGTCAGCGCGCATCCTCTTATCTGAAAATCTCAAGGGTAAAGGACAGTTAGATCTTAAAATATCATCTCGCAATGCAAATTTTATTTAAAGAAAAATTAACTAGTAGGTAAAAATAAAATTAAAGAAATATTTTGAAAAGAAAAGTAAAACAAATTTATTGATCGGGTTGCCTCCCGACAAGCGCCTTTGTTTTATGTCGATGGCTTGACTTGATATCTTCGACTTCACGGTGGTTCCTTTAGATTGGTGAGTACTAGAGTTGCTTTAGTGCCTATGTTAGTTGATGTAAAATATCTCTTTAAGCGGTGACCATTTGTTACAAATTCACCTGACTTTTCACTCCATACGGAGAGAGCACCATGTGGGGAGATGTTTTTGACAATGTACGGCCCAGACCAGCAAGAACGGAGTTTTCCTGGGAATAACTTTAGTCTTGAGTTGAACAGCAGAACTTGGTCTCCCACTTGTATGTCTTTTCTTTTTAAATGACCATCATGCCAAAGTTTGGTGTGTTCTTTGTAGATTCGTGCATTCTCGTAAGCTGTCATCCTGAGTTCATCCAGCTCTTGAAGTTGCAGAATCCTGTCCTGACCAGCTTTCTTCATTTCAAAATTTAGTTGTTTTATTTCCCACCATGCCTTGTGTTCCAATTCGAATGGAAGGTGGCAAGCTTTTCCATATATTAATCGAAAGGGTGTAGTCCCAATGGGAGTTTTATAAGCAATTTGATAGGCCCATAGGGCGTCGTTGATTTTCGTTGCCCAATCCATTCGATTGCGTCCTATAGTTTTTTCCAGAATAGACTTTAGTTGACGGTTAGAAACCTCTACCTGTCCACTCGTTTATGTATGGTAGGGCAAGGCTACTTTATGTGTTACACCATATTTTCTCAGCAAAGCTTCAAAGCTTCTTTCAAGGAAGTGAGACCCTCCGTCAGACATCACGGATCATGGCACTCCAAAACAGGGGAAAATAATATCTTTGAATAATTTGATGACGGGTTTGAAATCACTAGTAACGGTTGGTATAGGTTGAACCAATTTTGAGACGTAGTCTACCGCCATTAGGATGTATGAAAATCCATGAGAAGATGGGAATGGACCCATGTAGTCCACCCCCCAAACATTGAATATCTCTACTTCTTGCCATAGATTTAGCGGCATCTCATCTCTCTTTGTTATATTACCTGTTCTTTGACATTTGTCACATTATATGACAAAATCGTAGGAATCTTTGGATATGGTTGGCCAGAAGAATCTGCATTGTAAAACCTTTAAAGCAGTCTTTTTAGAACTCATGTGGCCTCCAACTAGGCCAGAGTGGCAGTGCTCTAGAATGAGTTTGGTTTCTTCCTCTGCAATACATCGTCTATAAAGACCATCAGCACATAGCTTAAAAAGATATGGCTCATCCCAGTGATATTGTTTAACATCATGCATAAATTTCTTCAGTGAATTTCCGGTACATTGAGGATGAATAACCCCATCAGCAAGGTAGTTCACAAAATCTGAGTACCACGGTACAACTTCTGAGACCTTCATTAGTTGATCATCTGGCAGGGAATCATTGATCAGAATCTTCTCAGTATCCAGAGTGTGGATGCGACTGAGGTGGTTTGCTACAACATTCTTTGTACCATTTTTATCTCTTATCTCTAAATCAAATTATTGTAATAGGAGGATCCATCTAATCAACTTGGGTTTTGCATCTTTCTTTTCCAGAAGGTAACGAATGGCAGCGTGGTCTATGTGGACAATGACCTTCGAGCCAATTAGGTAAGATCTGAACTTGTTAAAGGCATACACGACTGCTAGAAGTTCTTTCTCGGTAGTTGCATAGTTCCTCTGGGTTTGATCGAGAGTTTTCGATGCATAATAGATCACATAATGTTTCTTCTCTATATATTTCCCTAAAATAGTGCCCACAACATAGTCACTGCATCACACATAATTTCAAAATGGTGGTCCCAGTCGGGAGCTCTAATAATGAGTGTTGTTGTGAGGGCCTGCTTCAGAGTGTTGAAGCTTTTGACACATTCTTCATTGAAATTGAAATCAGTGTCCTTTAGTAATAGATTCGCCATTGGCTTCGTTATCTTGGAAAAGTCTTTTATGAATCTTCTATAAAATCCTTCGTGACCTAGGAAAGCATGGACTTCTTTTACATTCGTTGGGATAGCCAGTTTAGAAATCACTTCAATCTTGGCTTTATCTACTTCTATTCCTCTATTACTGGCCCTGTGGCTAAGGACAATGCCTTCCCTTACCATAAAATGGCACTTTTCCCAATTCAGCACGAGATGTGCTTCTTCACAATGTTTGAGGACCAAGGAGAGGTGCTTTATACATGAATCGAATGAATCTCCATACATAGAAAAATCATCCATGAAAACTTCCAAAATTGTTTCAGTGAGGCCAGCGAATATGGAAGCCATGCAACGTTGGAAAGTTGTGGGTGCATTACAGAGACCAAATGACATTCTTTTAAATGCGTATGTTCCAAATGGGCAGGTAGAAGTTGTTTTCTCTTGGTCATCTGGATGTATGGGTATTTGATAGAATCCAGAGTAACCGTCAAGATAACAGAAATATTCTTAGTGGGCCAACCTTTCTAAGACTTGATCAAGAAAAGGCAATGGAAAATGTTCTTTTCGAGTTTCCTTGTTCAATTTTTTGTAATCTATGCACATCCTCCACCCTGTGACTGTTTGAGTGGGGATAAGCTCATTATTTTCATTTCGTATAACAATTGTTCCACCTTTCTTCGGGACTACATGCACTGGGCTCACCCATGGCGAATATGATATCGGGTAGATTATTCCAGCTATGAGCAGTTTGATGACCTCGCGACGGACCACTACCTTCATATTAGGATTCAATTTTCGTTGATGCTCAATAGTAGGCTTGTGATCTTCCATCATAGGGATCTTGTGCATACACAACGCTTGACTAACCCCAGTGAGGTCACTCATTTTATAATCGATGGCTTTCTTTGTTTCTTTTAGTTCCTTCAGGAGTTTATCCTCTTATTCAGCTGATAGATCAGAATTTATAATAACTGAGCAAACCTTGAGATCGTCCAAAAACACGTACTTCAGTCCCTTGGGCAGGGGCTTCATTTCGGGAGCCTCTAGTTTTTCTCATGTTTCTTCTTTAGCTTTCATTGCTTTAAGTTCTTCACAAGTGGCTTCAACATCTTCTTTAGCAGAATTGAGGGATTCGATGCAATCCTTTACTTGTTCGTTAATAGGTTCATCAACTGATGGGTTCATCAGAGCAACTTCTAATGGATCATCTGATTCATGATGCTCTTGAGTCAGAAGTGACATTTGCTCAATGCAGTCAATCAGATATACTTCTTCTTGCATACTTGGTCTTCTCATACTTTCAAAACCTTTAAATTCGAGAGTTTCCTTGCCTAGTCTGAGTAGTAAAGTACCAGCTTCAACATCAATTAGGGCTCTTGCAGTGGTGAGGAACGGACAACCAATGATGAGAGGATATCTGGCATCTTCTTTAATGTCCATGATGACAAAATCACACGGGACATAAGAGTTCTTGCCCACTTTGATTGGGACATCTTCGATGATTCCCATGGGAAGAGTTACCGAATTGTCTGCAAGTTGAATGGTCATGCCCGTTGGAAGCAATTCTGCAAACCCTAGTCTTTTGCATAAGCTAAGTGGCATAATAGAGATGCTTGCACTGAGATCTGCCAATCCTTTCTTGCATGATGAGTCGACAATGTGACATGAAATTCCAAAGGATCCTGGGTCTTTTTGTTTCTTAGGCATCTTATTCAAAATGATATCAGATGTAGTTGTCGCCAGCTTTACGGTCTCGTACTCTTCATGTGGCATACAACACATAAAAAACGATTAACTAAAGCGGAAGCGAATCATTTGCAGCGGATTACTGAAAATCATTAAAAATTAAAACTTTTTTCAAAGACATCCACACATGGGAAATCTTTTTCTTCAAGAGCCAAAGTATAACATTTACATTCTGCTTTCAAGTACATGACTTGCACTATCTCTTCTCGAGATTTACAACATCAGCTGTCTCAAGTCATAATATATAGACAACATATAACTTCGAGGCATCAAGCCAAAATCTTGGATTGATTCATTAAAACACTAACTAAAAACTTCGAGGACCTGAGAGTACAGAGATGACACATAGGACTTTCTAACTATATGACTTGACAGTCAGTGCCTCCACCTGAGATCTCACTACTGTCCAAGTTGTTGCTTTCCTTTTCCTGCAAAAGAGTAT
Source organism: Alisma plantago-aquatica (assembly GCA_963693085.1). Lineage (NCBI taxonomy): Eukaryota > Viridiplantae > Streptophyta > Magnoliopsida > Alismatales > Alismataceae > Alisma > Alisma plantago-aquatica. The sequence goes on along the minus strand of OY856415.1, from coordinate 176,713,357 downwards.
CTGCCTCTTTGTCCGTGTCCACCTAAAAATGTTGGATCCCACGGGGGTGAGACAATTGTAAATTGCCCCAGCGGGAGATATAACTCTCCGCCAAAACATTGTTATTGCAGTTTAAAGATATGGAACTGAGCATAGGATAAGCAGTTTAAAGCATTCTCAACTTTGAAAGCATTGCAACTATTTATGATAGAGCAATGTATCATCTATTCTTTTAATAAGAAATAGGAATAACATGTATAACATTTATTAATCATATTATACCATCATGTTAAACTTTTCTTGTGGCACTCATTAACTTGATATGTCACCCATGAGACATTCTTGTCTCAACTTGTTGGCCTTAGCCGATCTGCTAAATAAGTAAGGAAATACATCTACCATGTACTCATATATCATTAATATAGGCATTGGCTTAATACCAATCCTATGTTACCATTACAGCTTTTGGGTCATTACCAACCCTGTGTCATCTGTACATGCATTTGAGTCTCTACCAGGTAATGGACTCTTCCAAACCTGATTACACCGCCAGGCATTGGACACTACCAATCCTAATTTCACAGCCAGGCATTGGACTTTAACCAACCCTGATTACAGGCATTGAGCCTCTTCCAGGTATTGGACTTTAACCAAACCTGATTACACCGCCAGGCATTGGACGCTAACAATCCTGATTACATAGCCAGGCAGTAGACTCTAACCACTCCTGATTACAGAGCCAGGCAGTGGACTCTAACCACTCCTGATTATACATCCATGAAGTGGACTCTAATCACTCCTGATTACACAGCCAGGCATTGGACTTTAACCAACCCTGATTACACATCCAGATAGTGGACACTAACCACTCCTGATTAAACAGCCAGGCAGTGGACTCTAACCACTCCTGATTACATAGCCAAGCATTGGACTTTGACCAACCCTGATTACACAAATCATGAATATAAATTCCTTCGACCCATCATTAATCATCTTGGTGCCTCTTACTATGCTACAATTGTTCTTATAGCTCATAAAGTCCATAAAGCATCTTGTCACCTCTCGTTAGGCAACATCTAATCATATGGCTCACAGTGCCATTCTACATATTGTCACCTATCACTAGGCAATAAAATCATTTTATCTCATGTAATATAATAGTAACACCACTTTTCCCTCAATAGGGTTAGGACTTACAGTTCACATCACATTAGGGTTTCTCATGTCCCATTACCCAATTTAGGGTTAGGGTTTTTCCCATCTCACATTAGGATTTTATAATTATCAAAGTATATCAACTTTGACATGCTAACTGTGAAGTCTTTCATATCTTGATGTATCACTTTCCTCATTACTCCCAACTTTCTTAAGTTATCAACTTATCTTGGATTAATGTATTTCCCATCTTAATCCTTTCATCCACTAACCTATCACTCTTACCCTGAAGTTCATAGGTTACACATAAGAATGGTCCAACTATCTTTAATGATATGGACTCATCTTTAAGTTAGGAATTAACAAAAAGACCATGTTAGGTTATTTTTAAAACAACTCTAAGTCAAGCATAGAGTACCACGGCTGTGTAGCCAGGAACGGCCGTGCAAAGGGATGCCACCACGGCCGTGCTACCTTGCACGGTCATGCAAAGGAAAGACACCACGGCCGTGCTACCTTACACGGTCGTGCTACAGGAGATCACCTCATGAATCATATTCATATATGAATTCTATTCTTTCATCCTTTCAACTTGATTAGGTCACATCAACCCTTCAATCAAAAGCATACAACTATGATTAACATAGTGTATCAAGTCATTGGTCCTATAAGCAATTAGGGATTCATCCCTTAATTGACACTTAAGCACTTAGGTACTATTAGGGTTTCAACCATTGTACCTTCATTGATTTTCTTTACTAATCATCATTAGATCAATAGAACATTCATCATCTTAATTCTCAAAGATTCAATCACATTGGACCTCCATTACATAAGGTATCCAATTGAATTAGGGTTTCTAATGTTGATTCCTTCAATCAATGAATTCATGGAACCAATCATCAATTGGACCTATACGCATACTTCAATTGAGTTTGATAGGTCAACCTTCAACTGATTTGACCCTCAATTGACCCTCAATTGGTCATCAATTAGGGTTTGATTCAATTGAATTAGGGTTTGGAATTGTTGATCCTTCAACATTATTCAATGCAAGATTAGTTACATTGAAAACATTGAACCATCATCCAAATTGAGCATGACATGACCCCAAACGGTCTTGAGGTCGTTTGAGTGACCTCCAAATGGTCTTGAGACCATTTGCCCATGTCAAAATCATAATCCAATTCAACCAATTAGAGTTTGGATCATTGGATTGATCACCAAATCAGCATTTGATTGCAAAACAACTTGGTACCTTTAGACCTTCAAACACCTAACCATACTCAACCCTAGACCTCCAAACAGTCTAGGGTGATTACCAAACAGTTTTGAAATCGTTTGGATAAGATCCAAATGGTTTTGAATCCGTTTGGTTCATCCAAACCTTGTATTCTAGTGAAATTTCATCAAGGATTGGTCTATCGAGTTGATCAACAAATCAGCACTTAATTGCAATATGATTTGGTACCTTTGGACCTTCAATTGGTCAACTATACTTAAACCCAGATCTCCAAACCTTCTTGGGTGATCCCCAAATGGCTTTGAAACCATTTGGGTGATCCCCAAACGGTCTTGAAACCGTTTGGGCTAATCAACCCAAAACATCATCTCAATCACTTGCAAAATCAGCATTTAGCCGATTAGGGTTCTTATCCCATCTTTGGATCTTCAAACACTACACCATAGTCAACCCTAGACCTCCAAACGGTCTTGGGTGAACCCCAAACGGTCTTGAGACCGTTTAAGTGATCCCCAAACGGTTTTGAAACTGTTTGGGCTAATCAACCCAAAATCTCAAATCAACTCATTGGAATTTCAGCACTAATTCCAATTAGGGTTTGCCTAATTGATTAGCCTTCAACTCATGATTACTTGGGAATTAACCAACATAATTAGGATCAGTAATATCAAACGGTCAACCCTTGGTCAACTCACTCAAACGGTTTTGAAACCGTTTGCCCAAAAAGTCCAGTTAAATCAGATTGAAAATCAGCACTTAATTCAATTAGGTTTACCTAATTGATTAGCCTTCAACTCACGATTCCTTTGGAGTTAATCCATAAAATTTGGTGAGTCATCAACCAACATGATTATGAACAGTAATCGCAAATGGTCAACCCTTAGTCAACCATCTCAAACGGTTTTGAAACCGTTTGCCCAAAAAGTCAAGTTGAAAATCAGCACTTAATTCAATTAGGTTTGCCTAATTGATTAACCTTCAACTCACGATTCCTTAGGAATTACTCCATAAAATTTAGTGGGTTATCAACCTACATAATTAGGAACAGGATTATCAAACGATCATCCCTTGGTCAACTCCCTTAAATGGTTTTGAAACCATTTTCTCCCAAACGGTTTGCAAACCGTTTGGTCACCAAATGGTTTGGTGAAACCGTTTGGTCCAAACTTTGAAACCGTTTTCCCAAGATATTTGGGGAGGTGTGTGCTTATGATGATTTTATCATCATCACGCTCCAAACTCATGAAATCTACAGTGATTTCCATGGAAATTGCATCAATCAACCGAATCAATTATTGTAAATAGAGAAATGATCATTATTTGATGGAGAATTGAATGCAATAACATAGTTAGGGTTTCAAGTTATAAAACCCACCTCAAATCTGATCTGCAAGCTCCAAGCTCCACATATCTAATGGTGGATGGTGTTCCAGCAAATATCCAAGGTCCGTTCTTAAGCTATAGGATGAAATAGATGGCTAGAATTGGAAATCGGGTGAAGAAAACCAAGAATTAAGCATTGATTTAGGGTTTTCACCATGAATCCGAGGTAGAAGATGATGAAAACCTTACCAACAGGTTGTGCTCGTCCTTCTCCTGCTCTTGAGATCTTCCTTGGTCGACCAAAGCAAAATGACAAGGAAAAGACTAAGGAAACGATCCCTATGTGTTATTGGAAAAGATATACATAAAGGGTATGTATATGGGTTGTCAAGGAAAGAGAAAATAGAATTATTTTCCTTAAATCCCAAAATAATTTCCATCAAATCCCCCTCCATTTCTTGGACACGAAACCAACTTCAAAATCTTGCAAAACCTCTTCATTATCCAAAAATTAATGGAAAAGAAATTAAGTACCTTAAAGAGTTTTATATTAATATCCATCCTTTAGTGGATAATACTTTTGATTATAATATTGTGAGTTGGCCTCCACTCAACCAAGATCTTTTTGTGCCATATCAAGGCACAAGCTCGTCCAACACCTTACAAAATCATCCCTCAACTTTTGGTTGAAGGTCTTCTCAATTAATTTATTTCTTTTTGCATTAAATTAAATTAAAGTTCCCTTTATGCTTAAATCTTGATTATTTTAATGTCAAGAATCTCTCTCCTCCAAGATAATTCAAATGAGGTGCCCCTCTCATTTTATTTTCTCTACTTGATACCGAGAAGCATGAAAGATCCTCTAGAGGTGGTGTATTGCATATTGAACCCTAGATTTTGGGTAAATTGCACATTACACCAAAACTAGATTTTAATGCACAAGGATTGCTCTACAAGCTTTATCTTGATGCCCAAGCTTGTGGAAACCATATCACTACATCATATTCATTCTTATAATGTCTCAACATCAGAGGAAAATCTTATCATGTGGAATTTGCAAGTTAACCCCTCAACTTGGGTAATTTGCACTTTAGTCCAAAATAAGCAATCATTGCTTCAACATTGTTCAAACAGGACCAAAATTGAAACTTAAGTTTCTCATGAGCCCTAATTACGTTTCCCAAGATATTAAGAATCTATTCAACCTTATTTGGAAAAACATCTAGCGTTAGCACATAACCCAGGTCAGGGATGTTACAAATTATAAACCCCTAAAAAGGATTTCGTCCCCGAAATCCCAAGTAAAGGGAAACAATTATCATCCATGTATCATATCATCATGTCCTCACATATCTCCTCTTTGTTATGGAGACATCATAGAACTTTGATCAGCACAAAGTTCCTTCACACAAGATTCTCATATAGTCAATTGAGAACTTATCTTAAAGACATATTTAGTTGTTATGTTTATGCAAAGCATAAACCCCTAACATGTGATGTTCATACTATATTAGATAACAGGACTGACTTCACAGTTAACCCTTTTCAGGCAACCATCATAAAATAGCCTGATATTTCTCAGATACCAGAATTCCTTCCCTTGGTATTTACACATGTGTTGGTAACACATTACATCTTCATTTTCCTTTATAAGTTGATTTATGAGTAAATCAAATTCCTTCATATATCAATTAGAATGTGGTAGAAATATCCATGCCACATCTCCTTCTTCTTTAAACTCTGGATATTGTTTCATAATGACTACTTGATCAGGGTAGTCAAAAAGATAACAATCTAGATATGTCATACTTACCTTGCCTTCAATAAATGAATACCTGGCCAGGGTATTCAAGAACTGAAATTAGGTAGTATGTATTTATTTTATATTATGTTCCATATTCTTAACATCTCTTTAAATTCACTGCTTAGTATCTCAGATTTTTCCCTGAGTGTTTTCTTTTATATATTTTCCCTTTCTGCATTTAGAGAGAAATTTTCAAACATATAAGAGAAAATTAAACTAAACATAAGTTTTCATTCTTCTTTTCTCATCCTCATATCCTTAAAAGATTATGCAGATGAACTAAACAACAACTACCTTTCTTATAAATGAAAACAGAAGGTAACTCAAAATAAAAAGTTCTATCTTGGCAAGTCTTTCTTATTACAGGTTATCTAGTGTCTTGTTTGTTGAGTCACCTCTCACTTTCTATTTGGATATTGCCACCTCAGATGTCCCCTCTGTCCACATCTATAGCAAGCTCGAAGTCTTTTAGGTGACTACTGGTCAGGTGCACTATATTGTACTTGAGTCAGTACTAATGAAATCTTTGATTGTTTAGTACCACTAATTCCTTGTCCTTGTGACTGTTTAGATTTTCTTTTAAGGTCTGTATCATGTTTATTTATCATAGACCCTTCTATCCTTCGAATTGATTCCACAAATGTGGAAAATCTCTCTCTACTTTCTAGGGAAGATGCCGGAATGGAAATCTCAGCATTCAGTCCCTTCTCAAAATGTCGAATCTTTTCCTCCTCTGTAGCAGCCATCTGAGGACAAAATCGTAAAATTTCCATGAACTTAACCTCATATTCACTTATTGACATGACTCCCAGTCAAACTTTCGCAAACTTTGAGATCTTTTCATCTAAATAAGTCCTTGGAAAATACTTATTGACGAATTCTCGACAGAATTCCTCCCATCCTACCTCTTCATCATTCCTTTTTATTTCTTATATAGTCCACCAATGTCCAGCACTATCTTTCAGAAGGTACATAGCATGTTTAAATTTGTCAGTATCCGAGATACTAAGGATCTTAAAGGCTTTTTCTAACTCAGTGAGCCAGAGATCACCATCTGCTGGATCAGATGTTGCAACATATTCTATGGCTCCTACACAATGTAGTCGTTCAAAGGTCTTACCAGACCCATATCCCTCATTGGGAACTAGTTCCCTAGGTGTTTATGCTGGCATCCGATCTGCTATATACCTCAGTGTAGTCATAAGTTGCCCAAAAAGATTATGAACATCTGGGTTTCCTCTCATGTTTTCATCAACATGAGGATTTTTAGGCACTGGTTCCTCCCTTGCCTGATCCCTTGCACCTCCCACCGGTGCAGCAACATTGCTCTCGGCAACGTATTCATCATGTCCTTTAGACATCTTTAAGTTATATATCTTTTTCTGCATAAGCAGAAGACACTGTAAGATACACTGAAGTACACTTAGAACAGACTCGATACCTTAGTCCTATGTCTCTGTAGACTCAGCGAACCTAGAGCTTTGATACCACTAAATTGTGGCATACAACTCATAAAACACGATTAACTAAAGCGGAAGCGAATCATTTGTAGCGGATTATTAAAAATCACTAAAAAATAAAACTTTTTGCAAAGAGATCCACACATAGGAAATCTTTTTCTTCATGAGCCAAAGTATAACATTTACATTATGTTTTCAAGTACATGACTTGCACTATCTCTTCTCAAGATTTACAACATCAGCTGTCTCAAGTCATAATATATAGACAACATATAACTTCGAGGCATCAAGCCAAAATCTCGGATTGATTCATTAAAACACTAACTAAAAACTCTGAGGACCTGAGAGTAGAGAGACGACGCATAGGACTTTCTAACTATATGACTTGACAGTCAGTGCCTCCACCTGAGATCTCAATACTGTCCAAGCTGTTGCTTTCCTTTTCCTACAAAAGAGTATTTGCCTATTTGTCCGCGTCCACCTAAAAATGTTGGATTCCACGGGGGTGAGACAATTGTAAATTGCCCCAGCGGGAGATATAACTCTCTGCCAAAACATTGTTATTGCAATTTAAAGATATGGAACTGAGCAGAGGATAAGCAGTTTAAAGCATTCTCAGCTTTGAAAGCATTGCAATTGTTCATGATAGAGCAATGTATCATCTATACTTTTAATAAGAAATAGGAATAACATGTATAACATTTATTCATCATATTATACCATCATGTTAAACTTTTCTTATGACACTCATTAACTTGATATGTCACCCATGAGACATTCTTGTCTCAACTTGTTGGCCTTAGCCAATCTGCTAAACAAGTAAGGAAATACATCTACCATGTAATCATATATCATTTAATATAGGCATTGGGTTAATACCAATCCTATATTACCATTATAGTTGTTGGGTCATTACCAACCCTGTGTCATATGTACAGGCATTTGAGCCTCTGCCAGGTAATGGACTCTTCCAAACCTGATTACACCGCCAGGCATTGGACACTACCAATCCTGATTTCATAGCCAGGCAATGGACTTTAACCAACACTGATTACAGGCATTGAGCCTCTGTCAGGTGTTGGACTTTAACCAAACCTGATTACACCTCCAGGCATTGGACGCTACCAATCCTGATCACATAGACAGGAAGTGGACTCTAACCACTCCTGATTACATAGCCAGGCAGTGGACTCTAACCACTCCTGATTACACATCCAGGCAGTGGACTCTAACCACTCCTGATTACACGGCCAGGCATTGGACTTTAACCAAACTTGATTACACAGTTAGGCAGTGGACTCTAAACAATCCTGATTACACAGCAAGGTAGTGGACTCTAACCTCTCGTTAGGCAACATCTAATCATATGGCTCACAGTGCCATTCTACATATTGTCACCTATCACTAGGAAATAAAATCATTTTATCTCATGTAATATAATAGTAAGACCACTTTTCCCTCAATCGGGTTAGGACTTACTGTTCACATCACATTAGGGTTTCTCATGTCCCATTACCCAATTTAGGGTTAGGGTTTTTCCCATCTCACATTAGGATTTCATAATTATCAAAGTATATCAACTTTGACATGCTAACTGTGAAGTCTTTCATATCTTGATGTATTACTTTCCTCATTACTCCCTACTTTCTTAAGTTATCAACTTATCTTGGATTAAGGTATTTCCCATCTTAATCCTTTCATCCACTAACCTATCACTCTTACCCTGAAGTGCATAGGTTACACATAAGAATGGTCCAACTATATTTAATGATATGGACTCATCCTTAAGTTAGGAATTAACAAAAATACCATGTTAGGTTCTTTTTAAAACAACTCTAAGTCAAGAATAGAGTACCATGACCGTGCAGCCAGGAACAGCCGTGCAAAGGGAAGCCACCAAGGCCGTGCTACCTTGCACGGTCGTGCAAAGGGAAGACACCACGGTCGTGCTACCTTACACGGTCGTGCTACAAGAGATCACCTCATGAATCATATTCATATATGAATTCTATTCTTTCATCCTTTCTACTTGATTAGGTCACATCAACCCTTCAATCAAAAGCATACAACTATGATTAACATAGTGTATCAAGTCATTGGTCCTATAAGCAATTAGGGATTCATCCCTTAATTGACACTTAAGCACTTAGGTATTATTAGGGTTTTGACCATTGTACCTTCATTGATTTTCATTACTAATCATCATTGGATCAATAGAACATTCATCATCTTAATTCCCAAATATTCAATCACATTGGACCTCCATTACATATGGTATCCAATTGAATTAGGGTTTCAAATGTTGATTCCTTCAATCAATGAATTCATGGAACCAATCATCAATTGGACCTATACTCATACTTCAATTGAGTTTGATAGGTCAACCTTCAACTGATTTGACCCTCAATTGGTCATCAATTAGGGTTTGATTCAATTGAATTAGGGTTTGGAATCGTTGATCCTTCAACATTATTCAATGCAAGATTAGTTACATTGAAAACATTGAACCATCATCCAAATTGAGCATGACCTGACCCCAAACGGTCTTGAGGTCATTTGAGGGACCTGCAAATGGTCTTGAGACCATTTTCCCATGTCAACATCATAATCCAAGTCAACCAATTAGAGTTTGGATCATTGGATTGCTCATCAAATCAACATTTGATTGCAAATCAACTTGGTACCTTTAGACCTTCAAACACCTAACCATACTCAACCATAGACCTCCAAATGGTCTTGGGTGATCACCAAACGGTTTTGAAACCATTTGGATGAGCTCCAAATGGTTTTGAAACCGTTTGGTTCATATAAACCTTGGATTCTAGTGAAATTTCATCAAGGATTGGTCTATCGAGTTGATCAACAAATCAACACTTAATTGCAATATGATTTGGTACCTTTGGACCTTCAATTGGTCAACTATACTTAAACCCAGACCTCCAAATGGTCTTAGGTGATCCCCAAACAGTTTTGAAACCGTTTGGGTGATCCCCAAACGGTCTTGAAACCGTTTGGGCTAATCAACCCAAAACATCATCTCAATCACTTGCAAAATCAACATTTAGACGATTAGGGTTCTTATCCCATCATTGGATCTTCAAACACTAAACCATAGTCAACCCTAGACCTAAAAACGGTCTTGGGTGAACCCCAAACGGTCTTGAGACCATTTGGGTGATCCCCAAACGGTTTTGAAACCGTTTGGGCTAATCAACCCAAAATCTCAAATCAACTCATTGGAATTTCAGCACTAATTCCAATTAGGGTTTTCCTAATTGATTAGCCTTCTACTCATGATTCCTTGGGAATTAACCCCTCAAATTTGGTGAGTCATTAACCAACATAATTAGTATCAGTAATATTAAAAGTTCTACCCTTGTTCAACTCACTCAAATGGTTTTGAAACCGTTTGCCCAAAAAGTCAAGTTAAATCAGATTGAAAATCAGCACTTAATGCAATTAGGTTTAGCTAATTGATTACCCTTCAACTCACGATTCCTTTGGATTTAATCCATAAAATTTGGTGAGTCATCAGAAAACATGATTATTAACAGTAATCTCAAACAGTCAACCCTTGGTCAACTATCTCAAACAGTTTTGAAACCGTTTTCCCAAAAAGTCAAGTTGAAAATCAGCACTTAATTCAATTAGGTTTGCCTAATTGATTAACCTTCAACTCACGATTCCTTTGGAATTACTCCATAAAATTTGGTGGGTTATTAAACTAAATAATTAGAAACAGGATTCTCAAATGGTAAACCATTGTTCGACTCCCTCAAACGGTTTTGAAACCATTTGCTCCCAAACGGTTTGCAAACCGTTTGGTCACCAAACGGTTTGATGAAACTGTTTGGTCCAAACATTGAAACCGTTTGCCCAAGATATTTTGCGAGGTGTGTGCTTATGATGATGTCATCATCATCAAGCTCCAATCTCACGAAATATACTGTGATTTCCATGGAAATTGCATCAATCAACCGAATCAATTATTGTAAATAGAGAAATGATCATTATTTGATGGAGAATTGAATGCAATAACATAGTTAGGGTTTAAAGTTATAAAACCCGCCTCAAATCTGATCTCCAAGCTCCAAGATCCACAGATATAATGGTGTATCGAGTTCCAGCAACTATCCAAGGTCCGTTCTTGAGCTATTGGATGAAATACATGGCTAGAATTGGAAATCGGGTGAAGAAAACCAAGAATCAAGCATTGGTTTAGGGTTTTCACCATGAATCCGAGGTAGAAGATGATGAAAACCTTACCAACAGGTTGTGCTCGTCCTTCTCCTGCTCTTGAGCTCTTCCTTGGTCGAACAAAGCAAAATGACATGGAAAAGACTAAGGAAACGATCCCTATGTCTTATTGGAAAAGATATACATAAAGGGTATGTATATGGGTTTTCAAGGAAAGAGAAAATGGAATTATTTTACTTAAATCCAAAAATAATTTCCATCAAATCCCCCTCCATTTCTTGTACATGAAACCACCTTCAAAATCTTGCAAAGCCTCTTCATTATCCAAGAATTAATGGAAAAGAAATTAAGCACCTTAAAGAGTTTTATATTAATATCCATCCTTTAGTGGATAATACTTTTGATTATAATATTGTGAGTTGGCCTCCACTCAACCAAGATCTTTTTGTGCCATAGCAAGGCACAAGCTCGTCCAACACCTTACAAAATCATCCCTCAACTTTTGGTTGAAGGGCTTCTCAATTAATTTATTTCTTTTTGCATTAAATTAAATTAAAGTTCCCTTTATGCTTAAATCTTGATTATTTTAATGTCAAGATTCTCTCTCCTCCAAGATAATTCAAATGAGGTGCCCCTCTCATTTTCTTTGCTCTACTAGATGCCAAGAAACATGAAAGATCCTCTAGAGGTGGTGTATTGCATATTGAACCCTAGATTTTGGGTAAATTGCACATTACACCAAAACTAGGTTTTAATGCACAAGGATTGCTCTACAAGCTTTATCTTGATGCCCAAGCTTGTGGAAACCATATCACTACATTGTATTCATTCTTATGATGTCTCAACATCAGAGGAACATCTTATCATGTGGAATTTGCAAGTTAACCCCTCAACTTGGGTAATTTGCACTTTAGTCCAAAATAAGTAATCATTGCTTCAACATTGTTCAAACAAGACCAAAATTGAAACATAAGTTTATCATGAGCCCTAATTACTTTTCCCAAGATAATATTAAGAATCTACTCAACCTTATTAGGCAAAACATCTAGGGTTAGCACATAACCCAGGTCAGGGATGTTACACTTCAGTTATATACTTCCTTGTGAGAAGTGACTTTAAGTACTTAGTCCAGGCTGGTATCTCAGCTAGAGCATCGAGAAAAGGGATATCAACATGAACCTTCTTCATAGCTTCTTTGAACTTATTGAAACGAGTATACAACTTGGTTTGCCTTAGACGAGCTGGGAAAGGTATACGAGACTTATATATAGGTCTATCAGGTTCTGGAGTCTCAGTTTCTTCGTCTACTTGAGCAGACTTCTCAAAGTTTCCTTTTTCTGACTTATCATCTTTTGATTGAGACTCCTGTGTTGTTGAGTCTTGGGCAATCACAGGTTCATCCTCGTCTGTAATAGCCACTGGTGTCATTTCAGGGGGATCCTAATAGTCCTTTCTTGACCTGGTGGTGACTGCCTTCAACTGTTCAGGATGCTTAGGATTGTTCTCCAGTTGGCCAGCAAAGACTCCAGCTGGAGGTTTTATGCTGGCTGTGAGTTGAGCTAGTTGAGATTCAATAGCATTCTGCTGAGCTTGTTGGTTGGCTATCATAGTTTGTTGAGTTTGCAACATCTTTTCAATGGTTGATAGCTTGTCATCATGAGAAATTGGACCTGCTTGTTGTCCTTGTTGTTGATTAAGATTCTGGTACTGAGAGTTATTTTGATAATTATTGTAGTTCCTATTCTGAAAGTTTCCTTTGAAATTTCCTTGATTCCCAAATTTTTGTTGTTGATTATACTGGAATCTTGGTGGGCCTCTTGGTTGATTGTTTGAACCAAATTCATGTGAGTTAACTGCTCCAGATGGGTTTCCATGTTGAAAACCAGGATGATTCCTATTCTGATTCAGATTGTAATAACATTGACCAGGAATGGTGTTGATAGCATTAAGATTTTCCATCTAACTACTATCTCCTTGGCCACATACATTGCTCAGAACAACATCATATAGAACATTGCATGATAAAGTGGAATGATCAGTGCTCTTACATGCTTCACAGAATAGGGAAGCAGAATTGACTTGTTCCGGTTGTCAAGTAGGTGATCGTCCTCTTCCAATAGCAGCAAGGGATGATTCAATATGGTCTTGCTTAGCAACTAAAAGTTTCAAGGTTTCAGCGATAGATTTGTACTCTGGAGTAGCTTCGGCCATAGCTACTTTCGAAACTCCTTTACCCACATATCAACCCCAGTTGGCTTGATTTTCTTCTCCCAGAGTGACAACTTTCCATGCGTTGTCATAACTCTGACGCATGAAGTTTCCTCCAGATGAGGAGTCTAAGAATCTCTTTATGTCGTCGTCCACACCCCTATAGAAAATTTTGATGAGTTAGTTCTTGGGAATTCCGTGGTGTAGACACTTGCGTAAAAGCTCTTTGTATCTATCCCATGCTTCAACAAGGGTTTCTCAAGGAACTTGAGTGAAATTTGTTATTCGCCCTCTAATTTCATAAGTAAGCGATCGAGGGTAGAACTTTTCTAGAAACACATTTTGGAGTTGTTCCTAGGTGGTGATGGGTTTTTCACTTTGTAGTGAATTGTACCAACTTATAGATCTATCAGAAAGGGAATACTTGAAGAGGTAGAGTCTAATGGCATCGTCTGTGACTCCATTTTGTTTGGTCATAGCACATAGATCAATAAATCTCAGAAGATGTTTTTGACTATCTTCACCTTGTTTTCTGTAGAATGGGCTGTTCTGAAGTAGGGTGATCCAATGTGCTCTTATCTTGAAATTAGGAGCGTGGATGGGAGGAGGTTGTACTGGATGATGAACATTTACAGCTTTCGGGATTCATAATTATCTAAGATCCTTGTGTAGTTTGACTGCTTGTGTTGTTGCTTGCGCTGCTAGAATTTCCTCTTGAACTACAGCTCTGGCTTCTTGCATGAGCCTCTCTCTCTATGGATTGATGGCTTGATCCACCCTTTGGGGTACTTCTTCTTCCTGGCCCATCCTTGCTTGATTTTCTCTAATCTGACGATGAAAAGATCGGTCTATCTCAGGATCAAAGCTTGATGTTAGTCCAGGGCTGTCTGAACGGTGAATGCACTATGCCTTGGATTGTGCCTGAAATAGAAAGATTTTGAATGTGAGAACCACAGAGTAGAGTGAAATTTCAAGTAGATGATCGATTGTGTCAAAAGAAAAAGAAAAATCCTAAATTAGTCTTAAAAGAATTAGATTTGACTAACTGATTCCGTTGTCCCCGGCAACGGCGCTAGAATTTGACGTGGTATTTTGAACGCACTAACAAACTCACTCGGGGTTGAAATCCCCGAGCTTTTACCAAAACCAAAGTGAAATAATACCACCTACAAGCGGACGAGTGTTATCGTAGTATAGTTAAGGATAGAACCCAAAGGAAAACATTTTTAAGAATCTTTGTCAGTCAAATCTAACTCAAGTAAAACTAAAATTTAGAACGATTCGTTGTTTTGAGGTTAATTAAACTAATTGCAAGAAAGTAAGAGTTGAATTAAAGTTGGGTTTAGATCAATGATATGGAATCGCTGGGATGGTATCGGGTTTCACCACCGCTACACATGCAGACATATTTGATCGCAAACAATCCAGGAAAGATATAACAATCCAAATAGAGCTGTTGCAAAACCCCCCGTACGGGCGTTAGGTTCGCGTAAGCATCACCCTAGGCATCAGATGTCTCGTCACCATCCGGATCACTTACTTACGGCTTTGAAGATACAGAAATCCAACAAAGTTTGTGGGCCCCCTATACAGGCGTTAGGCACACAGAAGCATCACTGAAAGCTAGATGGCTCATCCCCTCGCGGATCATACACTTACGACCTCGAAGAAATCCCATTCAATTTCTAGTTGAAATCCCCGAGCTTTTACCAAAACCAAAGTGCAATAATACCACCCACAAGCAGACGAGTCTTATCACAGTATATTTAAGGATCGAACCGAAAGGACAATGTTTTTAAGTATCTTTGTCAGTCAAATCTAACTCTAAAACTAATATTTAGAGTGATTGGTTGTTTTGAGGTTAATTATACTAATTGCAAGAAAGTAAGATCTGAATTAAAGTTGGGTTTAGATCAATAATATGGAATCACTGGGATGATATCGGGTTTCATCACTACTACACATGCAAACATATTCGATCGCAAACAATCCAGGCAAGATATAACAATCCAAATAGAGCTGCTGCAAAACCCCCTGTACGGGCGTTAGATTCTCGTAAGCATCACTCTAGGCATCAAATGTCTCGTCACCATCCGGATCACTTACTTACGGCTCTGAAGATACAATAATACAACGAAGGTTGTGGGCCCCCTATACAGGCGTTAGGCACACAGAAGCGTCACCGAAGGCTAGATGGCTCGTCCCTTCGCAGATCATACACTTAAGACCTCGAAGAAATCCCATTCTATTTCTAGTTTGGGAGTCAACTGCATTAATCGATAAGCAAATTGGGGATTGATATATGAGTAAACATCGGCGATTAACAAGAAGGTACAAAATCCAACTAAGGCTGTGAACCCCCTATACAGGCGTTAGGTACACAGAAGCGTCACCGAAGGCTAGACGGCTCGTGCCCTCACGGATCATACACTTACGACCTCAAGGAATCCCATTCTATTTCTAGTTTGGGATTCAACTTGTTAAATGACATTCAATCCTAAATAAAGAAGTTCTCATAATATAGGAAGAACCAAGATGAAGGCAAGCAATTAATCAAACTATGAGCATAACGATTAACAACAAAATGAAGAGTTATATGCATTGCCTTGGAACGTTTAACAAAATAACATGCTTGCATGGGCAGCGGGGCTAGTCCCCGCACCCCAGCAAAAAGGGACTACTCGCTCATGATGTGAGAAATAAGAAGAATGAGAAAGAGAGAGAAATCCACCATGAACTCGGTGCAGGAGGTAATCGCAGCCCGGTGAAGGAGATACGGCCTCCTACGTCGTGTCGGGGCAGATCTGGACGTGAACGGGAGTTGCCAAGACAGACTGGACAGTCTCCCTCACTCCGTCTTCCTTCTCTCTTCACCTCCTTGGTTGCAGCACGAGTAGTAGGTGAAATGAAACTGGTGCGGACTGGACTAGATTTGGATCAGACCTTTGCACAGGCAGCCTGTCAGCGACCCGGAACCGATGCCCCAAGTGAGGACCCTTGGGGTCCTATTTATAGGCACAAGACTAACCCCAAACGGTCTTGGGTTAAAAGAGACCAAACGGTTTCGGTTGGTTTAGACCAAATGGTCTTGAAATATCTACTCCAAATGATCTCCAGACCATTTGGTACCAAACGGTCTGGTTGAAATCCTGGAGCTTTTACCAAAACCTAAGTGCAATAATACCACCCACAAGTGGACAAGTCTTATCGCACTATAGTTAAGGATCAAACCCAAAGGACAACATTTTTAAGAATCTTTTTCAGTCAAATCTAACTCAAGTAAAACTAATATTTAGAACGATTGGTTGTTTTGAGGTTAATTAAACTAATTGCAAGAAAGTAAGAGTTGAATTAAAGTTGGGTTTAGATCAACGATATGGAATCGCTGGGATGGTATTGGGTTTCACCACCACTACACATGCAAATATATTCGATCACAAACAATCCAAGCAAGATATAACAATCCAAATAGAGTTGATGCAAAACCGCCCATACGGGCGTTAGATTCGTGTAAGCATCACCCTAGGCATCAGATGTCTCGTCACCATCCGGATCACATACTTACGGCTCCAAAGATATAGAAATCCAACGAAGATTGTGGGCTCCCTATATAGGCATTAAGCACATAGAAGTGTCACTGAAGGCTAGATGGCTCGTCCCCTCATGGACCATACACTTACGACCTCGAAGAAATCCCATTCTATTTCTAGTTTGGGAGTCAACCGCGTTAATCGATAAGCAAACAGGTGATTTATATACGAGCAAACATCGACAATTAACAAGAAGATACAAAATCCAACTAAGGATGTGAACCCCCTATATAGAAGTTAGGTACACAGAAGCGTCACCGGAGGTTAGATGGCTCGTCCCCTCACGGATCATACACTTACGACCTCAAGGAATCCCATTCTATTTCTAGTTTGGGAGTCAACTTGTTAAACGACATTTAATCCTACATAAAGAAGTTCTCATAACATAGGAAGAACCAAGATGAAAGCAAGCAATTAATCAAACTATGAGCATACAAAATGAAGAGTTATATACATTGCCTTGGAAAGTTTAACAAAATAACATGCTTGCATGGGCAGTGGGGCTAGTCCCCGTACCCCCGTGAAAAGGGACTACTGGCTCATGATGCGAGAAACAAGAAGAATGAGAAAGAGAGAGAAATCTCCCATGAACTCGGTGCAGGAGGTAGTCACAGCCCGGTGAAGGAGATACGGCCTCCTACGTCATGTCGGGGAAGATCTGGACGCGAACGGGAGTTGCCTAGATAGACCGGACAGTCTCCCTCGCACCGTCTTCCTTCTCTCATCAGCCTCCTTGGTTGCAACACGGGCAGTAGGTGAAATGAAACTAGCACGGATTGGAATGGATTTGGATCAGACCTACGTACAGGAAGCCTGTCAGCATCCCGGAACCAATGCCCCAAGTGAGGACTAACACCAAACGGTCTTGGGTTAAAAGAGACCAAGCGGTTTCGGTTAGTTTAGACCAAACAGTCTTGAAATATCTCCTCCAAACGGTCTGGAGACCGTTTGCTACCAATCGATCACTCCAAACGGTTTTGGGAAAACGATTTCTCTATGCGGTCTTCTTCAAACGGTCTGTAGACAGGGGGAAATGGTTTTTAAGCCGTTTGCTAGAAAACAGTCTGGAAACCCTTGATAAGCAAACGGTCGTTGCTTCGGTCAACGCTCCAGCTCAACTCAAACAGTCTTGGAGATAGCTGATTCACGATCTGAGACCCGTACAAGGGCCAAACGGTCTCGCGTCGATGAAGGGCAAACGGTCTTGGACAGACCATTTGGTTTTCTGCAACTGATTCGAACAGTAGGCAAAATCATCACCAGTTGGGTCAAATCGATTTAGAAGCCTTCTGATCAGTAAATGATCTTCGGCCTTCATCTCCAGGTGCAACAGCCTCGGGGCAACCTTATTTGGTAAATGAACCACCTCCAATCGACCTTGCTCAGGAGTTGTAAGTGTGTGTTGGTCGGAGGTTGAAGGTGACACACCACGACCGTGGTTAGGCACCACGGTCATGGTAAAGCTGTTGTCCCACGGTCGTGCCGCCTTGCACGGGCGTGGTGGGTGAGAAATCGAGCTCTAATGACATCGAGCCACGGACGTGGTGTGACACCACGATCGTGGTGAGGTGGCTGCCATACGACCGTGCTGCTTCACACGGCCGTGGCGAGTGAAATCTCAGTCGTTGAGGTTGATCTGCCACGGTTGTGGCTGCACCACACAGTCGTGGTGATAATAGCAGACCACGACCGTTTTGGACCACCACAGCCGTGGTTAAGGTTCTGCTTCGAGGTCATGAATCCATGCATTGCTCGATCCTTTGCGGCTGGATTATGCCTACAATCGGTCTCTGCTGCTCAAATGGTCTTGAGACCACATGGGCTCAAACGGTCTTGAGACTGCATGGGCTCAAACGGTCTTGAGACCGAATGGGTTCAAACGGTCTTGAGACCGAATAGGCTCAAACGGTCTAGAGACCGAATGGGTGGAATTTGGTTAGATTTCTTGATCAGAGCCCGAGATGAAGATGGACCCTGACTACTTGTTCAGCTTTGTCAAAACCTACATTAAATCAACAATATTTAGTTGAAACCTTGATAATCGAATCAACTAAGTAGTTTTGCACATGACGATTCATATTGAGTGAAATAGTATATATGTAGAGTTGAATTTGTCCCAAAGTGATAATTGAATTCCATGATGAACAGACATTCATCATTCTGCTTCTAGATTTGGTCTTGATGTCGGCGTCCCCAAATGCTGTTGTGTTTGTAAATGCCCTTTTGATGGTCGTTTCACCGAGATTTTTGTTAATTTAGCTACAGGGGTGGTGATTCTATGCTCCGTCAGACCTGCCTTTATTTTCTTTTCTACTACTTGGACTGACACAAGTAGATTAGTAAGCTCCTCTTAAGTGAAGAGAAGCTTATCCTTGTCATAATCTGCGAGCTCCTGTAGAGGAAGTAGTGTCCTAGAGGATTTGACTATAGATTAAAATATATAGTGCAGCTTCGCATCCTTTTCTTTGATGATGTATGAGTTTTTTAAGGTCTGCTCGTTGGTCAGGATGTCGCCCTTGATCATTGTGCACCTGGGGAGTAGTCTTTCCATCTTAAGATATTTCAGGATGGATGTTATGTAACCTCCCATACATATTTCTTTCCTGAGGGCATAAGCTGTGTGCTCGTGTATCGATTGCCATCCGATGTTGACCGGCTGCCCTTTTAGAATGGACCAGAGGATGAAAAGATCACAAATGCTAACATTTCTGCCCTCTGTCCTAGGAAAGAGTGCACCTGTAAGAATTTTGTGCAATGTGCGCACCAGGCCAGATTGAATGTTGGAGGCCTTACATATTTTTGCCTCGTAGGTCGGGATCCCTGTCAGGTATTTCCAAAAGATATGCTTGTTAAAGTCAGAGCTTTCTATGCCTACAACTTTGGCCTTCTTCAGCTGCTCCTGGTTGTCAATAAATATTTCATTCAGCAGATTTTCCATTATGACAACCTTGTTGCCAAAGAGTTTGGTGACCAGCCTGCGGTCTCCTCCGTCCCTTGATCTATCCATAAGGTCTACAACTTCTTTGTTGAGATATGTGAAGAATTCAGTTGTGGGCTCAACATAAGAAGTCTCAGGGACAAAGTAGAGTTTGAAAGGTTGGTGTTATCGAGCAA
This sequence comes from Alisma plantago-aquatica, assembly GCA_963693085.1. Taxonomy (NCBI): domain Eukaryota; kingdom Viridiplantae; phylum Streptophyta; class Magnoliopsida; order Alismatales; family Alismataceae; genus Alisma; species Alisma plantago-aquatica. Next base: position 176,693,284 of record OY856415.1, on the reverse strand, counting down.
GTTGAGGATTCTGTCATAAACCCCCATTTTCTTAAGTACGTTGGAACAAACGTACTTTGTCGACTTCAATGTTTTGTCGATGGATGGGAGGATGTGGATGAATAGGTTTACTAGTGGTGGTGCTATAGTGGTGATGATGGAGAAGACAGGATTAGTTGTGGTAGCGGGTGTGGTAATGGTGGTGGTGGTGGTGGTTCATGGAATGTATCCCGCCAGGATTTGTTCCCTTGCAGTGGCGGGATGGACCTGCTTCCTTGCCCATTTCATCATAGGTTGTTCTTTTCCGGCTTCTTGGGCCTTTCTTTTCCCATTAGACTTTTTGGTTGGGGATTCTTCCTCGGAATTTGGCTCGTATTTTGTGCCTTTGTCACTGGAAGAAATTTCTTCCACTTCTTGGTCAGGATCCTCGGTTAAACACATGTTGATGCGTTTAATTTCATTCATAACCTTGACGAGGTCAACTTTTTGTGGGACCTTTCCAGATTTTTCATAGGTGTCCATAATCATCTGGAGTTTTGTGAAATCCTCCATCAGTTGCTCCCTTGTCCAGAAGGGAGCGTCAGTAGTTTCGATGACTTCTTTTGTAGGTGAGGCCATTTCTGAAAGGCAATCAAGAAATCATGTATTACAAAATTTTGAATAAAAGAAAAAGTTACATTATGTATGTGTTAATGTTTTTAGGTTTTAGTGGAATCCAAACAGTTTGTATAACCATTTGGGTCCAAATAATTTTGAGATCGTTTGGATTCAATCGGTTTTGCAAAAACGTTTGGTTACGCTTATTATGAGAAAAGTGAAGTTGATGACCGTTTGGGTCCAAACGGTTTGGGGACCGTTTGGGTCCAAACGGTTTTTTTTTACTCGATCGTTTTGACTTAAACGGTTTGAAGACCGTTTGGGTCTAGACAGTTTTAGGACCGTTTGGGTCCAAACGGTTTAAGGACCGTTAGGATCCAAACGGTCTCGAGCTCAAGCGGTTTGGAGATCGTTTGGCACCAAACGGTTTTAAAACCATTTGGGTCCAAACGGTCTCAAGCTCAAATGGTTTCAGGACCGTTTGATGTGAGACTGTGAGGAAGGTAAAGCTTCCAAAAGCACGGCTGCTTGTTGAAAAGGTGGCGGAAGCAGTGAATGACGGCGGTGACGCGTGCGTCGACGGCAAATGAGAACCGCGTCGGCGATGCAGGAGTTAGCGACGGTGAAAATGAGGTGGATGTGAAGCGTGGTGAGGTGATGGAGAGGATGGCAGTGACGATGGTGTCAAACTGCTGGTTTACCTTGCTGTGTGATGACGATGCTGGCGGATAAAAGCTTCATGAAAACACACGGGGATGACGGCGGTGTCTTCGGTGATGGTGGCGGACAGAGCAAATGTTACGAGTTACGCGGGAGCAAGAAACGGAGGGGATGAAACAATGCTCGCGCGAGGGTTTAGAGAGTTCGAGGTTTTAGAAGGGGAAAAAGGTAGGGGTTGGGGGTATATTTATAGGATTTGGAGGGTGATGTTACAAATTCCCACGAGCAAATGGTTTTGAAACCGTTTGGGGTCCTTTCAGTTTCGAGACCATAAGGACCTGAATGGTTTTGAGACCGTTTAGGTCCAAATAGTTTCGAGATCGAAAGGACCAAACGGTTTTGAGACTGTTTGAGTCCAAATGATTTTGAGACCATTTGCGGTCCAAACGGTTTAGAGACCGAAAAAGCTCAAACGGTTTCAAGACCGAAAGGACCCAAACGGTTTCAAGACCATGAGTGTCTAAACGGTCTCAAAAATGTTAAGGTAAGATAGAATTGGTTTTTATATTTTTATGTTTGTTTTGGTTGTTTATGTGAATTATTACAACCCCAGTTTTGGGGTTCTTTTGGTGAGAAATGTAATTTCTCATATTAAAGAAATTGGAACAAATAATGATATGATTTGTTTTGAATGAATGAGTTTTGTTTACAATATCCTTGATGATTGTGTTGTGGGCTTTATTGGCTATTGGGCCCAATAACAAGGAAATTCAATTAGTAAATGGATAATTGATGTTTTTAAGAAAAGAAATAGGTGGAAACCTCTAGAAGGCAAATCCAAATAGGGATTCTGTGCCTCTTGGGTTACTTGGGTTCCAAGGAGTCCAAAGTTGCATAGAGAGTGCAATAAGAAAAAAAGATCAATTAAGTATTTCTTTATTAAGAAAGAAATTGAAAATAATGATAAAATATTGGAAATAGGTGGAAAAAGGTATAATTGGGCTATCCTTGGAGGAATTTCGTATCCCAAGGATTCCTAATGATAAAAGGAGTACCAATGAGGAAAATAAAATAGATATAAAGAAGAAATCCTCAAAAGAGCCTTTTTTTAAGCAAGTCGGGAGGCAATCTTATTCATCCCGCCCTCCCCGTGCGAGCGAGCATTAACTGCAAATTACAATCACTAATTAAACTGGTAAATGTAAACATGGTAGTACTACTACCATTATAGAGATCTAATATTAATAAATTGATCAACTCCGTGGGGGGGTTGAGTGTACATAGTGTACGTCAAATTGTTTTTAGGGCTAATTTAGCTAGCCTGTCAGCAACACCATCACCTTCATGGCTATTATAGACCACCTTCCAATCAATCTTCATCCGACGTTGAATTGGCCAGATAGTCTTGGCATACCTAGGATTCACATTAGCATCTTCCGCCAACATCCTCACAGCCGCCTGGGAATCAGTCTCAAAGATCACTGATTGCAGGTTGTTTTTCTCCGCAATCTCCAAGGCGATCCCCACTGTTTCAAGTTCGGCTTCGAGCACATCGGTTGTATGCATTATGAAGGCGGCTCCTCCCATCCATAGGCCCTGGTCATATCTGGCTACCAGATCACCACAGCCCCTCCCGTGCTTGACTGCGGCATCTGTATTGATCTTGATCTTCCTGATCTCAGGTCTTGCCCAGGAGTTTTGTCTTCTCAGTAGTGTATTGTGGTTTGGGGGCTTTTGTGTCTTCGTCCAAGCCTCCTTATGTTGTTTGATATCAATCTGTATGTGTCAGACAACCTATCGAGTGTGACCCCCATCGTTGTTGAAGATGTGTGTGTTCCTTGCTCCCCATATGTGCCAACATGTGATGAAGAAGGTACATGTTCTTCCTAGCTCAAGTTGCAATTGGTTGTCGATCCAGGTCTTGGGAAATAATGAGAAATAAATGAGATAATGAGAAATAATGAATAATAATGCATTTAGATGCATCTAGAAGGATAATTAGTATCCAATAAAAAGGATTTGGAAATAATAGAGTGCCTTGGGATCCAAGGAGTCCCAATGAAGAAAGTGGAAAGAAAAAGGATTTTTGAAATCCTAGAATCTAAAGAAAAAGGAATATTAAAGGAATAAGCTAAGTGTGAGAAGATTTCTTCTCCCTAAAGGAATAGGTTTCCTTTAAGAGTGGGACTTGTTTCCACTAGGGAACGTCTTGGGGTGTGAAAACCCATACCTATAAGAGGGGTAGGACCCCTGCTTTGAGATCTAGAGAGATTCCACACAATACTTCTTCTTCTTCTTCTTCTTTCCACCTAAACCCTAATCAAGAAGGGAAGCACGACCCTGGTGCTATGAGGAGCTGTTAAACGATCTTGATGGGTGAGAGAGACTTCCAAAACAACCCTAGACTAGTGGGCTAGCTACATCCGCCCTGGTCTTCGCGCCGCGCCTTCCGTAGATCTACAAAAATGGCCGCAATACGGCAGCAACCGCGAAGGAATCTCGCATTAAGAACGGCCATATTGGCCACATTCTGGAGCGCAAGGGGGCGGCGCAGCTGGGGCAGTAGCTGGCATAGAGATTTGTGGCCCAGGTAGGGAGAGCCAGCCCGCGCATGGCTGCTGTAGGTGGCCTCTAGGGTGAGCTGAAGGAGGAAGACGACCCTTGGGGTCGTGGACGGTTTTGCCTTTTGTGGGTTGAAGAGCCAACCCAACTAACTGAGGGCAAAGAAGTCAAATTGAAATGTTTCCAATAACCAAGCTGCGTTGCATGGATGGGATGATGTGGCGCTCTATGATTGGTCCAAAAAGGTAAAACTTGTGAAATTCATATCTCAATAACCGTAGCTCGGATAGATATGCATTATACATGAAATTTGATCAGGAGAACAAGAGGGACTCAACGAAAATTTTATTACAACCTAATATTGCTTCTAATTTCAAAAGTGTCTAAAGTGATCATATAATGAATTAAGCTTTGATTAAAAACCCTAATTGTAGTTGAAGATCAAATCAAAGATGCTTAATGGGTTAATTCTAGTATTAATAACCTGTTGAGAAATAAAGAGAGGTTTGAATATAATTTAGATAGTGTTGGTCTTGTTTTAGGGTTTTAATCCACGAATCCATGATAATGCATGTAGAAACCCTAATCGAGGGTAAAGAACGTAATTAACTTGAATAATTTGGAAATAAGTTGATATTAATCCGTTAATCATAAAGAGATATAGTAAGATTGAAAAAGATGAATATTTGCACGTAATCCATTTAGTTTAGAGTTTATGTGCATAAATAGGCTTTAATGGGCCTTAAAACCCTAATGTTGGTAATTAGGACTACTAATGGCTTTAATTATTCGATCTCATGTATAGAACTGAGTTTTTATGGTTATGAGCTATTTTGAGCATTAAAGTTCCTAATTTGAGGATAAATACCCATAATGAGGAAATTAGGGTTTCCTAGTAGATAAAAGGTAGAATTAATGATAAATAATGTTCATACGTGAATTCGACCATAATGAGTTATGAGTTGTTAATCCGAAGGAAACTAAAGGTGATAACTGATTCTAATGACCTTGAAATAACTTCAAAGGATAAAAATGGTAGTTTTGGTATAAAAGATAAATAATCGACTTTAATTGGGGTTATGATGTTGAAATTAGGGTTTATGAACTAAAAGAGCATTAAATACGATAAAAGGCATTACGGAGGAAAAAACACTAATAAAACTCTAAAGTAGTCTAGAAAGCCAAAGATGGAATCCAAGTCTAGCTTTAGAATGTTTTGGATAAACTATAACACTTGGATCCCATGTATTAATTTTAGGATATTGTTGATTGCTTGTTGATTGTTCTTTATCCTTATTGCTTGGACAATCAAGTTGCTCTGGATCAGGTATGTGGTTAATTATGAATAACTGCCTTAGTTTGCCGAGGATTTTCCGGATGTTTAATCGCATTGAATGCAAATTATCAGTTTGAATGCTCATACTTGCAAATCATAAAGTCACTATGATTATCACATTAATAATAGAAGTATGTATTCTCGCACCTACATGCCACCCTGATGGATGATGCCAAAGGTCAGGCCCAGATGGGTAGACCAATGGGCACCATGAGTGGTGACCCCAGGCACCAAGCTCAGAAATGAGAAAGTGGCCTATGATATTAAATGACTAACAGGCACTATGAAGGGAGACCCCAGGCACCAAGCTCGGGATTGAGAAGGTGGCCTTAATTCATTGGCAAAAGAAACCCCAAGGTGGGTATGCCAGGGTTAGTGCAAAAGCGGTGGAGAATGTCATACTGAAAAGCATAAATTGGCTTGTTAATTAACTTGATTGTGATAATTAGATTGTTATCCATATGTGCAAACTTTTGGTTGTCCCCACATACCAGTATATTTCGATATGCTGACCGACGTTTTGTTTGTCTGTGTTTTAGGTACAACCCTGAAATGAACAAATAGTAAAGTGACACATTGTGAAAATAAAACATAAAGTGCAAGGAGGATTAGATAGAGTAGATTCAAACTTGGATAGATAGATTTCCAAAGTTTTTCAAAGGTAAGTAAAGTTTTAATTTTGTACCAAATTCTAGTTTAGTTAGTAGAATTTCATAATTATTATTTATTATTTGTTGAACCTATGATCATGTTAATTGAATAACGACTCTGTCCTTCGAGTCTCCCTTAATTGGGGGTTACTGGGAGGCAGGGTCGTTACAATTGGTATCAAAGCGAAGGTTCCTCACTTAATCTTTAATAATTATTAAATTTTACAAATTTTGTAGAACCCAAGGGAGTTATTAGAGGATTATCTGAAAGACCGAGGTGTCTAGAATAGGATCACGACTGGGGGCTGGCAATATTTTCCTCCGCACTGCTAGTCAGAATATGAGGACTCCCGGATCCGTGTGACTGCCTGGCCAAAGTCTTAGGGTATGAATCGAAATAAGATACCTTTAGGAATCTCTCATCTTGTTCATCCCTTCTTAACTCAAATTATGTTCAGGACCTTAAGGATTAGGGTTTTCTCTCTTTTCCTCACCCTCTTGAGGTATGGGTAAGATTGATAAGCATTAATGAATCCTCCATCAAATTAATAAAAAACATGTAAATAAGATGTCATGGACATAATCCTAATAGAGTAAGCGTAAAGGAATAGATACATGCTTAGGTCGTATGATATGAGTTGTCAATACCCTCAGGGGAGTCCTAAGGCTAGACCTTCTTATCTGGAGGATGAGAAGAGAGAGAGTTAGTCATGGAGGTAGAGATCTCCATTAAAAATAGAGACCTAGCAAATCCTTTGAGGAAGATGTTAACCCTAACCCTAAGTGAAGGTGAGAGAGAGAGATGACATGATGAGTTAGATGTCATGATAAACATGCCTTGGATGCCATATGAACCATGAGAAGTTGATGATCGAGTACCTTTGGCAACCCAACCCTGGGAAGAGTCGTGCATGTTTGAGCGAAGGATAGCTCCTTCATGGATAAGGTTAGAGAAGAATCTATAGAAACCTTATGGGCTGTTGCAGTAGGATATAGCTTGCACCCAGAGTACATTGGTAGTACAAGCAGAAAATTAAAACCAAGGCCAGAAGGATAGGATGTGGGGCTATGGATAATCATGAGCAAACATAAGTTTGAGCATAGGCTTCAACCGCGTAGAGGTAGCTTGATCCTTCATGGAGAGATGACGTCAAGTAGTTTTGCTGGATGTGGAGTTAGCTTTAGATAGAGAAAGAAGGAACCAAGCAAGAAGGTTGGAAATCTAGAACCCCGAGATGTGAGGAAGAGTGGGGATTTGAGGATGAAGCGACCTAAGTGGATGATAGTGGCTGCCTTATTCTTGACCCCTGGAGGCTGATGATATCTTGGTTGCCTTTGGAGGAACCAAACCCTAAGAGGGAGGATGATGTTTTTGGGTATAAGTGGTTACCTGCAGAGATGAGACAAGGAGTTCCTTAGACCCTGAGGAGGTTTAAGTAACTAGTTGTGAAGCATTATACCTAGTTGGTTGTCCTTGAGGAGGACTCAACTCTGAGGTGCTCCTTATATAAAAGGACCATGGGAGTAGTACATGGCATACCTTGGACATGCTTGATTTGTGGTTAAGAGATTAAGAATGCAGTTGGACACCCAAAGGTGAACCTAGGGTTCCTAAGCCTAAGAGGGGAAGCAGTGTATATGATGCTCATGTTGAGATTTGAGTCTCTATAGTTTCGAGCATGGTACTAATCTTATGTAGAGGTAGGGGAAACCCCTTAAGTTAAGGGTATGTTTGATGAACCCCTCACAACTAAGTTGGTCTATGTTGAGGATGAGAACAAGTATGACCTAGCATGGTTTAGTAGGTGGTCCGCTTGTGCCCTAGTAGCTGTTGGGTTAGGCCTGCTCATGTGAATGTAAACCCTAAGGATGGTTGTGACCTTGTTGTCAAGAGTTGTAGTTTCCTCCCATCTTGGGAGAGGGACCCTTTGGTTGGGTGTTTACCAGTTTTGTTGGTTTTGAAGTAACCTAAAGAGGTTTCATAGGATCTTGAGAAGCTAAGTGAAAAGTACATGGCATGAGAATGAACATGTAGATCCATAGATTACCATCTCTACGTGCATGTGGATGTGTTACCATGAAGGTAACCGGTATGGAGCCTGACCAAGGTAGGTAGGTCGCCATGACCCCTGTGAAAGGATAAAAGACAACCCATGAATGTAGAGAGAGATGATGAAGGCTTGGGTAAGGTTCTAAGTCGAACATGTACTATAATTGAATCCTAAGTTTGTCCTAGGGTCAGGTAGGGATAAGACCGATGGAAGAAGGAGTTGCCTAATTCCCTAGTTGCACATGACCATAGGGTCCAGAGGTAACAACTATCATTGTCTGAGGGACATGGATTAGGAAATGGATCACCTTCGTGAACTCACGGGACCCAAAGGGAAGATGAGTAGGGCACTCTATGGATGCATAAGGGAAAAGGGATGACCCCAAAAGTGTCGGCTCCCTATAGACCTAGAGGAGATGACCTAAGATTGTGCTTGGACCAAGTAAGTTCGAGACCAGTTTTCCATGGAAGTAATGTGGATATCATGATGTTTGTAATATAGAGACATAAGTTGCACGTTTCAACTTAGAATTGAAGGTGTACTGACAATGTGGGATGTATCATCTCTACTCTTGGAACAGGAAGAACTTTGTGTTTGTATGGCCGCCAAATGCTTATTTCCTCTTGTTATGGGAGGTAGAGATGGGACAGTACGCATGTCATACACCTACGATAAAATATGATGTGAGTTGGACCGTTGCTATGAGGTATGAGGACAGAGATCATAACATACCTTGGTGGAGTGAATGATACATTGATGGTTTACAAACACTAAGAGAAGTAGTGTAGTCAGCTTATGAGGATGTTTTATCAGGAGCTATGTGGAATTTTCAAGTTAACCAAGGTTGAGTTTGATCACCATGAGGATGAGCTCAGAGATTCTTGATGAAGACCAACTTAGAGTTTGAGATGAGATGATAAGTATAATACATGGAGGTGTATGTCTTCAACATTACCTGACACCTAAGGAGGTGAAGTGGTAATAAATGCTCTGGTTGAGATATAGCTGTCTAGTTTAGTCAAAGGCTAGAAGAAGTAGAGGTTGTTCAGCTAACCCTAAGAATGTGTTTTGGCTAACACTAGGATGTAACAAGATATGTTGAACAAGTTAATGGTTGGTTGGTTAGCCAGTTTAGTCCTTGTTGTAGTGAAAGGATGGTTGTAGAACCTCAGATATACTTCTTTGGAAAGGAAAGTGATGAAAACCTGATGAGAGTGGTTTAGGGTTTCCGAGGTATCAATCTTGAGGAATCATGACATACAGGAGATCATGGTTTTAAGATCACCAAATACCGTGATACTACAAAGATAGTAAGTGATAGTAGCACTTTGGCTACTTGATGTGAAGTTGCATGTAGCATGTGGCCATGCAAGCCAAGGGTGAAGAACGAACACTAGTAACCTGGTGCTTTGACTTAGAGGTTAAAGAATCCCTGAGAAGGAATGGGAATTCATCACTACAGATATGGTGGTAAGTCTTCCCTAGACCAAAGAAGGTCAAGATGCAATATGGGTTATGGTAGATCGCCTTACCTAGATGACATGAGAAAGAAGGGAATACTGTCAAGAAATAGATTCTATTGAACTACATGAGAGAGAGAGAGATGGTTCAACTACACCATGATACAAGTTCAAAAGTTTTTAAGTATTACCTAAAGATTCACTTCCATGAGGTGGAAGTAGATACATGAAGAACTCAATAATAGAACAGCTTATCACTACTAACTAATGGTTAGTATGATCCAGACTAGAGGGTCTGATGAGAGCATGTGTGCTCATTCTGGATGATACATAGAGACAATTCTTGTCCTTTGTAAGATGTGATGATAACCACCATAGCCTTTATCAGGATGAAAGAAGTTCTAGAAGGAGGTTGTGTCTGTCACCACTTCATTAAGATGATGTTGGTGAAGGAGGCCTCGCGAAGGTTAGAAAAGAACCACAGTGTGTGCATATGAAGTCACTTTGATCATGCAATAGCTGAGAGAGACCCCAGTGGTGATATGAGTCATGAGCTGATGCAAAGCAGACTGACATGCAGTTTACTGTGGGAGAATATGTGATGTGAAAATATGACCCCTCTGAGCTACAACTGAGGAAGCTGAGTCCCCGATATATGGGTCCATTTTAGATGGATGGGCGGAGGTGGTTGTGTTTAGCCTTGCCCCTTAGGATAACATGAGGTGTAATGTGTTCCATGAGTCCGATCTAGAGCACTATGTGAGGTACCCAAGCCGTGTGCTGAGCCTTGAATCTATTCAACTTTTGAAAGGATGAAATGTCCTGAGTCACCTTTGAGGGTACGATATAGCAAGGTAAGAAAGAACTCAGATGGAAGAATATGAGATGATGAAGATTCTTGGGAAGCACCATGGAAGGGGTGAACCCACATGGGAGCCCTGATGGACGTATGAAAGGCTTTTTTCTGAATTGTTTGTTTGCTTGATGGAATTTTGGGGACAAAATTCCTATAAGAGGGGAAGGATGTTACAACCCCAATTTTGGGGTTCTTTTGGTGAGAAATGTAATTTATCATATTAAAGAAATTGGAACAAATAATGATATAATTTGTTTTGAATGAATGAGTTTCGTTTACAATAGCCTTGATGATTGTGTTGTGGGCTTTATTGGCTATTGGGCCCAATAACAAGAAAATTCAATTAGTAAATGGATAATTGATGTTTTTGAGAAAAGAAAAAGGTGCAAACCTCTAGAAGGCAAATCCAAAGAGGGATTTCGTGCCTCTTGGGTTCCTTGGGTTCCAAGGAGTCCAAAGTTGCATAGAGAGTGCAATAAGAAAAGAAAAGATCAATTAAGTATTTCTTTATTAAGAAAGAAATTGAAAAATAATGATAAAATATTGGAAATAGGTGGAAAAAGGTATAGTTGGGTTATCCTTGGAGGAATTTCGTATCTCAAGGATTCTTAATGATAAAAGGAATACCAATGAGGAAAATAAAAGAGATATAAAGAAGAAATCCTCAAAAGAGCTATTTTAATGAGAAATAAACGAGATAATGAGAAATAATGAATAATAATGCATTTAGATGCATCTAGAAGGGTAATGAGTATCCAATAAAAAGGATTATGAAATAATAGAGTGCCTTGCAATCCAAGGATTCCCAATGAGGAAAGAGGAAAGAGAAAATACCAATAAAGTCAAATAAGAGGATAATGTGATGTTTAATGAATGAATTTCATGGTATTATTAAAAGGGTGATATTTTCTACAAAAGGAAACTATAATTTCGTGCTTATGGAGTAAAATTCAAGCATAAGAGAGACTAAGAAAAAGGATTTTTGAAATCCTAGAATTTAAAGAAAAAGGAATATTAAAGGAATAAGCTAAGTGTGAGAAGATTTCTTCACCCTAAAGGAATAGGTTTCCTTTAAGAGTGGGACTTGTTTCCACTAGGGAACGTCTTGGGGTGTGAAAACCCATCCCTATAAGAGGGGTAGGACCCCTACTTCGAGATCCAAAAAGATTCCACGCAATACTTCTTCTTCTTCTTCTTCTTTCCGCCTAAACCCTAATCAAGACGGGAAGTGCGCCCCTGGTGCCATGAGGAGCTGTTAAACGATCTTTATGGGAGGGAGATACTTCCACGACAACCCTAGACTAGTGGGTTAGCTACTTCCTCCCTGGTCTGCAAAAATGGCTGCAATGCGGAAGCAACCGCGGAGGAATCTCGCATGAAGAACGGCCATATTGGCCACAATTTGGAGTGCAAGGGGGCGACGCAGCTGGGGCAGCAGCTGGCATAGAGATTCGTGGCCCAGGGAGGGAGAGCCAGCCTGCGCATGGCTACTGTAGGCGGCCGCTAGGGTGAGCTAAAGGAGGAAGATGACCCTTGGGGTCGTGGATGGTTTTTCCCTTCGCGGGCTGAAGAGCCGACCCAACTAACCGAGGGTAAAGAAGTCAATTAAAAATGTTTCCAATAAGCAGGCTGCATTGCATGGATGGGGTGATGTGGCACTCTGCGATTGGTCTAAAAAGGTAAACCTTGCAAAATTCATATCTCAAAAACCGTAGCTCGGATAGATGCACATTATACATGAAATTTGATCCGGAGAACCTAATTTTGATTCTAATTTCAAAAGTGTCTAAAGTGATCATAAAATGCATTAAGCTTTGATTAAAAACCCAAATTGTAGTTGGAGATCAAACCAAAGATGCTTAATGGGTTAATTCAAGTATTAAAAACCTGTTGAGAAATAAAGAGAGGTTTGAATATAATTTAGATAGTGTTGGGCTTGTTTTAGGGTTTTAATCCATGAATCCATGATAATGCATGTAGAAACCCTAATCTAGGGTAAAGAAGGTAATTAACTTGAATAATTTGAAAATAAGTTGATATTAATCTATTTATCATAAAGAGATACAGTAAGATCAAAAAAGATCAATCTTTGCACGTAATCCATTTAGTTTAGAGTTTATGTGCATAAATAGGCCTTAATGGGCCTTGAAACCCTAATGTTGGTAATTAGGACTACTAATGGCTTTAATTATAGAATTGAGTTTTCATGGTTATAAGCTATTTCGAGCATTAAAGTTCCTAATTTGAGGATAAATACCCTTAATGTGGAAATTAGGATTTCCTAGTAGACAAAAGGTAGAATTAATGATAAATAACGTTCATATGTGCATTAGACCATAATGAGTTATGAGTTGTTAATCTAAAGGAAACTAAAGGTGATAATTGAGTCTAATGACCTTGAAATAACTTAAAAGGATAAAAATGGTAGTTTTGGTATAAAAGAGAAATAATCGACTTTAATTGGTCTTATGATGTTGAAATTAGGGTTTATGAACTAAAAGAGCATTAAATATGATAAAAGGCATTACGGAGGCAAAAACCCTAATAAAACCCTAAAGTGGTCTAGAAAGCCTAAGATGGAATCCAAGTATAGCTTTAGAATGTTTTGGATAAACTATAACACTTGGATCGCATGCATTAATTTCAGGATATTTTTGATTGCTTGTTGATTGCTCTTTATCCTTATTTCTTGGACAATCAAGTTGCTCTAGATCAGGTATGTGGTTAATTATTAATAACCACCTTAGTTTCCTGAGGATTTTCCGGATGTTTAATCACATTGAATGCAGATTATCAGTTTGAATGCTCATACTTGCAAATCATAAAGTCACTATGATTATCACATTAATAATAGAAGTATGTATTCTCACACCTACATGCCACCCTGATGGATGATACCAAAGGTCAGGCCGAGATGGGTAGACCAATGGGCACCATGAGTGGTGAACCCAGGCACCAAGATCGGGAATGAGAAGGTGGCCTATGATATTGAATGACTAACGGGCACTATGAAGGGTGACCCCAGGCACCAAGCTCGAGATTGAGAAGGTGGCCTTAAGTCATTGGCAAAAGAAACCCCAAGGTGGGTATGCCAGGGTTAGGGCAAAAGAGGTGGATAATGTCATACTGAAAAGCATAAATTGGCTTGTTAATTAACTTGATTGTGATAATTAGATTGTTATCCATATGTGCAAACTTTTGGTTGTCCCCACATACTAGTATATTTTGATATGCTGACCGACGTTTTGTTTGTCGGCGTTTTAGGTACAACCTTGAAATAAACAAACAGTAAGTGACACATTGTGAAAATAAAACATAAAGTGCAAGGAGGATTAGATAGAGTAGATTCAATCATGGATAGATAGATTTCCAAAGTTTTTCAAAGGTAAGTAAAGTTTTAATTTTTTACCCAATACCAGTTTAGTTAGTAGAATTTCATAATTATTATTGATTATTTTTTGAACCTTTGATCCTGTTAATTGAATAACAGCTCTGTCCTTCGGGTCTCCCTTAATTGGGGATTACCAGGAGGTGGGGTCGTTACATGAATTTTTATATTTTCAGATTAAAGATGATAAGCCTATAGTAAATAAAAGAGTAGAATAAAGAAAGGTAAAACAAAACTAAACAAAATAAGATAGAAAGGTGATACTCAGATCTTGGGTTGCCTCCCAAGTAGTGCCTTGATTTTACGTCGCTGGCTCGACGAGAATCTGATTCGGTTATGTCAATGCTAAAGGATTGTGGATCTCGATAGTCTGTCTTGATATTTTGTCTGCTGGTGTGTAATATCTCTTCAACCTGTGGCCATTAACGGTCCATTCTCCCGCAGTATTATCAAGGATGATGACTGCTCTGGTGGGGTAGGTGTGTTTAATTGTGAATGGTCCAGACCACTTTGTGTGGAGCTTTCCAGGAAACATCCTAAGTCTGGAATTGAAGAGGAGGACCTTATCTCCAATAGCAATGTCTTTTCTTTTGAGGTGGCCATCGTGCCACATCTTGGTTTGTTCTTTATAGATTCTGGCACTATGGTAGGATGTCATTCTAGGCTCCTCGAGTTCTTGCAACTGGAGTTGTCTGTACTCACCGTCGCTTTTGAAATCAAAATTCAGTTGTTTAATGGCCCACCAGGCCTTATGTTCCAGTTCAATTGGAAGATGGCATGATTTCCCATATACCAAGCGGAACGGGGTTGTTCCAATCGATGTTTTATAAGCTGTGCGGTAAGCCCAAAGGGCATCGGGAAGCTTGGTGGACCAGTCGGTATGATGTCTATTGACTATTTTCTCTAAAATTGCTTTCAGTTGTCTATTCGAAACTTCGACTTGGCCGCTAGTTTGTGGATGGTAAGGTGTGGTGATCTTATGGTTGACTCCATATTTTTTTAGGAGGGCTTCAAATCTTATTTCCAGAAAATGGGTCCCTCCGTCAGATATGATAGTTTGGGGGACTCCGAATCTGGGGAAAATGATGTCTTTGAACATCTTGATGACTGGCTTTTAATCGTTGGAAACGGTGGGTATAGCTTCTACCCTTTTTGAGACATAATCCACAGTGACTAATATGTAAGAAAATCCATAGGATGAGGGGAAGGGACCCATGTATTCTATTCCCCAAACATCAAAAAGTTGGATTTCTTGCCACAACATGAGAGGCATTTCATTCCGTTTAGTTATACCGCCAGAAACTGACATTTATTGCATGATCTTACAAAATCATAGGAATCTCTTGTTGTTGTTGGCCAAAAGAAGCCCGATTGTGGAACTTTCAGAGCGGTCTTTTTCGAACTCATGTGCCCCCCAGTGGGCCAGAATGGCAATGCTCTAAGACAGGAGTAATTTCCTCTTCCGGTATGCAGTGACGGAAAAGTCCATCTGCACACAGACGAAAAAGATAAGGTTTGCCCCAGTAGTATTTCTTAACATCGTGGAGGAATTTCTTTTTGTTGTGGTGAGAGGCAGAAGGGTGGATGATTCCTGTAGCTAGATAGTTCACTATGTCCGCATACTATGGAAATCCGGTGGTAATTTTCATAAGTTGGTCGTCAGGGAGGGAGTGTCGGATCGGTACGTTGTCATCCTCCTGAGACTCGATGCGACTTAGGTGGTCAGTAACGATGTTTTCCACTCCGCTCTTATCTTTTATTTCAAGATTGAATTCTTGCAGCATCAATACCCAGTGGATGAGTCTGGTTTTGCATCTTTTTTCTGTATAAGATATTTAATGGCGGAGTGGTCTATATATACTACAACCTTTGACCCGATTAGATAAGAACGGAATTTTTCGAAGGCATAGATGACGACTAAGAATTCTTTTTTAGTAGTGGTGTAATTCTTTTGTGCCTCATCTAATGTCTTTGACGTGTAGTATATTAAATATGGCTTTTTGTCTACTCTCTGCCCCAGCACCGCTCCTATAGCATAGTCTCCAGCGTCACACATCACCTCAAAAGGTTGTGACCAGTCAGGTGCTCTCAGAATGGGTGCAGAGATTAGATCATTTTTCAAGGTTGTAAAGCTATGCAGGCATTCATGGTCAAAGTTAAAATCACCATCCTTGGACAATGGATAAGTCATAGGTTTTGCTATTTTCGAGAAGTCTTTGATAAATCTCTAGAAGAACCCGACATGACCCAAGAAAGCTCGTACTCCTCTTTTGTCTTTGGGTGGTGGCAACTTTGAGATGACATTGATTTTTGCTTTGTCTACTTCAATCTCTATTTCGCTCACTCGATGTCCGAGGACAACACCCTCGGTCACCATAAAGTGACACTTCTCCCTATTGAGGATATGGTTTGTGTCCTCACATCTTTGTATAACTTTACTTAGGTTGAGCAGACAGTTGTCAAAAGAGTCTCCTTATACTGAAAAATCGTCCATGAAAACTTCCATAATGGATTCAGTTAATCCTGGGAAGATTGCAGTCATGCATCTTTGGAAGGTTGTGGGTGCGTTGCATAGCCCGAAGGGCATCCTTCTGAAGGCGTATGTCCCAAAAGAACAAGTAAATGTCAGTTTCTCCTGGTCTTCAGGGTGAATCGGGATTTGGTAAAATCTATAATATCTGTCGAGATAATAGAAAATGTTTTGGTGGGCTAGCCGCTCAAGGACTTCGTCAAGGAAGGGTAGGGGAAAATGATCTTTCCTTGTTGATTTGTTCAGTTTTCTATAATCAATACACATTCTCCAACCAGTAACTGTCCTTGTAGGTACTAGTTCATTTTTATCATTTAAGACAACGGTGGTCCCCCACTTTTTAGGGACTACTTGAACAGGACTAACCCACTAAGAGTTAGAAATTGTATAGATAATTCCCACTTTTAAGAGTTTGAGAACTTCGAGGCAAACTACCTCTTTTAGATTTGGGTTCAGTTTCCTCTGGTTCTCCCTTGATGGTTTGAACTCTTCTATCATAGGTATTGTATGCATACATAGAGTTGGGTTTATGCCTATTTAGGTCAGTCATCTTGTGCCCAATTGCTTTCTTATGCTTTCTTAGTTCAGTGAGAAGCCTTTCTTCCTGATCGTCAACCAAAGAAGAACTAATTATAATTGGACACAATTTTTCTTCATCTAGGAAGACATGTTTGAGCTCGGTTGGTAGAGTTTTAATTTTTGGGGCTTTGGGTACTTCTGACATGTTTGCCTCTAATATGGTGACATATTTCAGTACTTCAAAAGTAGCCTCTGGGACTTTTTTAGCCTGTTCCAAGTATTGCAACCATTGCTGAACTAACTCTTTGGTTGAAAACTCAGCTTCTGGATTTATCAGAGCATCTTCCAGGGCATCTGATGGTTTCGGATTTTCTTGCTTAAGTTGAGATATTTTATCTATTGCTTCAAGAAGAAAAACTTCTTCATGGATACTAGGACTCTTAAGGCTGTTGAAAACCCTGAATTGAACAGTTTCTTTACCTAACCTCAAGGTGATTGTGCCATCCTCGACATCAATTAATGCTATGGCTATGGCGAGCAAGGGTCTACTGAATATTATTGGGTACCTTAAGTCTTCTTTTATATTCATAATGACGAAATCACAAGGGACATAAGAGTCCCTCCCCATTCTTACTGGAATATCATTGATGATTCCCAGGGGAGCAGTAATGGTGTAATCAACGAGCTGGACAGTCATTGTTGTGGGCAACAAGTCAGTGAACCCCAATCTTTTGCACATAGAGAATGGCATAATTGATATACTGGCTCCCAGGTCGACCAATCCCTTATAAAAGATTGCTGAAAAAATTGAGATTGTAAACAATGTTAAGAAACCACTAGGATGTGACCGGGTTTCACCACCACTACACATGATCAAAACATACAACACAATAACATTGCCTGCAATAAGAGTCTGAACAGTTAGTATCTTTGTAGTCTTAGCTTCCTTCCAGCTAGCCAGCTATGAGAAACACAGGAGTATTGCAACTCCAGCCATCCTCAAATGAATCGTCACTTGCTTTGCATTACTCCCTCCACAAGGTGTGTTCCTCGACCCATCAAAGTTGTACTTTCATATGTCAACTGATTCCATTTCATAGTATGAAAGTACAACGATGGGGGTGAGTTTACTCCACTCTATGAAATACCTTCCTAGATACCAAAATAGGTGTATGGTGGCTACATACATCAAGAACTAACATGCAATCGGTAATCAAATCTAAAAGCACAAACATAGACAATTCGCACTAATAGATAAAGGATAACACAAATTGGTGATAAAGAAACATACATTCATTAAACGATTGATGTTAAATTGAAAAGATAGTATTAGACTATTGCAAACTCATGGATTACATTGCATGAAATGAAAACATTGGTAGCGGGGATACTCCCCGCACCCTAGTGTATGAGACTACTCACTCATGGCAAGAACAAGGAAGGAGGTGAGAAGAGAGAGAGAGAGCATCATCTCCACAAAGGAGGGAGGAAGGTCGACCCCTTGGAGGAGAGAGAAATGAAATTCACACTTCGTAGCTTGCTCGATGACGAATCCTCCTCTTCCCACCTTCTTTGTCGATGGGAGAGAAAGTAGCTTGGAGACGGAGTATGGATCTCAGACCGACAGCCTCGGGGTAGTGGATGAAGGATGGAATGGCTCTAGAATAGTAGAGGCAGCCTTTGGGCGTCTAAGACTGGATGATTTATGAGGACCATTTGGGTCTTATTTATAGGCTTGAGTGGATCCCAAACGGTTTGGGAGAATTGGGTCCAAACGGTCTAGGAAACCATGTGGACTCTCTCCTAGTTTGGAAACTATTTGCCTTTACACGGTTTGGAAACTGCTTGCCTTTACACGGTATTGGGACCGTATAGCTCCATACGGTCTCGGGACCGGTTGATCTCCATTCGGTCTTGGGACCATTTGGCTTCGCACGGTCTTGGGACCGTTTGTCTTCCATTCGGTCTTGGGACCGTTTGGCTTCCATTCGGTCTTAGGACCGTTTGGGAGTTTTGTAATTTTTTGTAATTTTCTGTAAAAAGATAAAAGGAGAAGTTAATCTAATGGTATATTCACAAAAAGGTGGAAAGTTAAAGATTCTATCTAATTTATCTAAGAAAGGGTATGGAAAACTGAGGAAAATTAGTAGGATAACATCACAAAAATGGGAGGTTATCAGTGTGCTAGTCACCAACATGCTCTCGTACAACATGATCATCATTTATTTTTCTCCCTTAGTTATCCCTCCCTTGTCGATTAGGACTTGCCTAGGCTCTCATGGTTACCACAACCAGAGAGGACAACAATTGTCAGAGTAAATGATTCTCAAATTTTTGTGTATTAGTTGTTCTATGGAAAGCCCCTAGTACCCCTCTAAATATAGGAGACGTTAGGGTTAGGGTTCCCAGTCCCCAACCAATGTGGGACTAAAGAAACAATGGAAAGGACAAGAAGATCTTGAATTTTCACAACTTTTTTGGAAGCTTCACAGTCTACGTGCAATGAAACAATTGTCTTTCTTAGAGAGACTGTCGTTTCACCCAGCGATACGGTCGAATTGCATGCGAGATGGTCATTTAGTAGTTTCCAGATTTTGCACATATGTTGGCAATCAATTCCAATTAGTACTCAACTTGAGGTAAACACCAATCCTTTGTGTAATCAAATTGTACTCCCAAAACAGGCATTTTGTGTAAATGAGATAGGAGTCTCACACCATCCCACACGATTTTCCCACATAGGTGAAATAGGCAACTCACACCATGCTAGACATCCATTTCAAATAAGCGAGACAGGCATCTCGCAACCTGGTTCAGCCATAATTCCTACCAATGTATGATACAATCAGCCTGACATTCCAAACAACTGTCTCAACACTTGAACTGATCATTTGGCAGTCTAGTTCGCTAATCTGTTGTGTGAATTGAAATAGATAAATACTTTAGTAATTAATTCAATTATCATTCAAGATAAAACTCCTCTTCTAGATGAGTTCATATGTGTGTGACCCTATAGGTCCCATTTCACATTAGTAGTGAATGTCCATAACTAGCTTATGACATCACAAGCAAAGTGTGGTGCCTATTCGCACATCATTTCTACCCAAGTAGATGGAAATTGGGGAGAAACTTCAACCTAAAATCTATGTATGGTGTTATAGTGTTTTCATAGTTACTTTGTCACTGATATCCATATTGAACTAGATGCATGGAGCAGTCATCCTCATTATTATTCAATCTTGTTCTTTGAACCAGAGGAGAGTACACGAGATATGTATTCTCAATATCACATATTGACTCACATGTGTATAACCATACATTTGTCAATCTCACTAATCAAGAGTCCTAGGATATCATACTCCTGTGGGAGGGACAAATCCTGTCTCTATCACTCATAATCAGTCCCCAAGTGTCAAAGTCACCAAATCGTCACTATTATAACAACCCAAGTTTTAGGACTACGTTTGATGTGTCAAAGTGTACCCAATGACATGTGATGAGTGCAGTGATTTTAGGTCTAAGAACCATAAACACCACTGTCACTGTAAGAGTTGAATATGTCTTCCACGATGATGGCTTCCATGTGTCAGTCTCATGGTGGTTCTGTTTGATACACTATTCTTTAACATGTATTTGTGTGCTTGCTTTGATATTTCCATATCATGACTAATGAGATTATGTCATCAACCAACTCACACTCTGATCTTATGTGTTATTATTGTCTATCAACCTTCCACAATAACAATTGATCAGGGAAATAATGAGAATATGCGTATTTTCTCTTATCATCCATATGATCTTATCTACAAGGTTAGTAACTTGACAACATACGTCATTGAGAAATATAATTCTCTAGACATTCACTTTGTATCCTCACAATCTCGTAACTTAGTGAAACATATGAATTGGAAGCTTGCCTTTATTATTATCAAATTAGGTATCTACTGCCACATCCCAATCATTATATTATTGGATCTCTGGGCATACATACTAATAGACTCCCACTTGTACTTAGATCCAATCAACGACATATCTCATCCTGAGTGACCTAACATGATTATCATGCTTTTGTTGCATAAGTGCTTTTATAGAGGGTTTAGCAATGTTTGCTTTAAGTTGGTATTTTGCAATTTTCTCATCTCTTCACTGTATGACTACTCATATTAGATGAAAGTTCCATAGTATGTTATCTGATATTCCCATCCTGACTAGTAGCTCCATTGTTGTCATCAGTATTTCTACTGTGTCATCAATGGTTTGGAGCCTCACACAAGTTTTCCCATATGAACTTTTTGATCCAAACAACATCATGTGTTGTTTTCATAACATAGAGATATTCAACTTCTTTTTTACATTAGGACAACTACCATTAGATCATAACTCCTATCTTACACTTCACATTTAATGTCAAACACTATTGTGATCATTTTTTCAGTCTAGAATCTTGCATGTGTGCAACCCTTTACATCCAACTCTTCCTTATTACCATAACCAACTAACCAATCCTTTAAGTTCTTTACAAGCACATAAGGATGTTCATTATGGTATTTTAGTGACTCTCACTGGTATCTGACATATACCCTCTCATCACACCCAATACATACGAGATGGCTGGCTAGGTATATATATGTCTACTCTTCATGTCAATACATATTAGATGATTGGATATCCTCTTGTCATGTCCAATACATACGAGATTACTAGATATCTTCTCATCATGTCCAATCCATATGAGATAATGGGATAAGTAAATATCATTTCATTCAAGATAGATCCAATGGCATCTATCCATGTGTCCTAGTTCTTCATAATAGTTAGGACACTAGGCTCCTGAGAGACTAACTCCATGGAACATGGACATGTTTTCTCTTAGTAACTCTTGTGTGTTGAACCCTTTAACAGCTTGCTAATGTATGTGTTCTTTTATTTAGGTCAAGAAGCTTTCTAAATCTATCTTTGTAGGCCTTGACTCCTATCACATCAGATGCTTCACCTAAACCATTCATATGGAAGGTATTTTCTTTCTAGGTTTTAATATTTATAGGATAAGGATATTATTCCACATCATTATGTGGAATATTAATATGCTCTCGCTAAATATTTTGTAATCACAGATTCCATCTTTAATCTGGCTAAAGTCAAACCCTTTGATTGCCTTGTCAAATTGAATATTCCATTTCTAATATGCTTGCTTCATTCCTTAGATTGACCTTTGTAGCTTATAAGTTGTATTTGCATTATTAAATACATAAAACCATTATGTTGTGTCACATATACATACTTTAATTATTCCAATTAAGGAATGTTGTTTTAACACCCATATGCCAAATCTCACAATCATAACAACAAGCATGATCCATATGATTTAACCATGGTTACTAGTGAAAGGCTTCATCACGTTCAACAATTTGAACTAGTTTGAAGCTCCTTGCAACCAATCTACCCTTCCATGTTTGTCTTCTTACAAAGACCCAAATTCACCTTATGGGTTTACCCCTTCAGGTGGATCCACCATGGTCATACCTTGTTGGTTTACATGGAGTCCATCATAGATCTCATTATGTCAAGCCATTTTTCAGAATTTGGTTCCTCAATAGTTTCTAGATAGGTAGTTGGCTCATTATTATGATGAACATACCGCCTTCTTGAGTTATACGATATCATAAGCTTTCAAACTATATGAGTTCTGTGTTTACATAGGAACTTGAGATTCTGCAACTATTTGTGATTCTCCTTGTTCCTTATACCTTTGAAGTTCAATGCTTTCTTATTTGTCTTGAACTTTTCGATTTCTACTTTTACTACTATTGATTCCTTTGGAACTAAGTTCCCTTTAGGAATTCAACCAACAAACATTTTGTTGTCGGGATGGAATATAATTAGTATTCAATAAGATAACATTCATGTGATCTGTGCATAAAGACTTTTAAGAAACTATTTTCTTATACAAACTTTCAATCCCAATCACTACAAAAGACTCATCAGGACACTTACCATGATATATCTCATATGGTGTCTTTTGAACCATTTTAGACGGTACATTATTTAGTGTTTAAGCATGTGCCCAAAAGAAATTTTGGAAGATTAGCTAGATTTTATTGATTATCTCACCATGACTTAACAGGGTGTGATACATTTTTTTTGAGACATCAATATATTTCAGGTAGAGTTCATTATGAGACACTACCATGATCTCCCAGAAGGTCCTCAAACTCTTGGTATACGTATTTCAAAATCAATCATATCGAGGTATCTTAATACTTTTACATATTCAGTTACGTACTTCATTTGGGATCTTGTTGAACACTTCCAGAAATCCAGACTTGTATATAAATTTCAATTTCTATTGATAGTATCAGTAAATATAATGAGGTACTTGTAACTACCTTTATCATTCATCCAGAAAGGTTTATGTACTTTAGTATGTACTATTCCTAATGTTATAATCGATCTCCCACTACATCTAGTGAAGATACTCCTGTCATATTACACAACAAATAAGACATGCTTGTCTCTATTGTTTCAATAGAAATGCATTTCTCATTTATGCATTCTACATGACAGTGATATAGGTATTTGATGTTTAAGTTATCAAGTCATTCAATATAGGTGTCATACACACTTGTCTTTACAACTATCAAGTATAGTTTATGAGACATAGGTCATCACCATGAAAGATCATAATGTTCTTATCATATAAAACATATGATGTTTGGCATGTACAAAATAACAATTCACTAATTCTATTATGTGCCCATGAATGACAACCTTTAACTATAGTGGTATCAACCCTTTCTCCATATAGTTCTAGCTTACTTCTCCTTAGGTCTTGAAGTAGAGATCTCTATCTCTATCTTCTTCCTGATATCCTATATGAAGAGATAATGTTGGCTAAATTGGACATTATTAAAATCCCATTGTTTTGATGATGACAAACATTTTATTCTTGTAGATCTAATGTGCTATTTGAGTGTTGCAGGAACTAGGTGGATGACACACAACTTTGGAAGATCAAAATGATCACAATGTGTTAATTTCATGATTGTAATGAAATGTTAAAACTTGTACAAGTATATAATGTACAAGTACTTAGATATCTTGTAAATCAAACGTTTAGATCTTCCCTAGCCATTCACAACACTTAGATAGGTAATCCCCTATAATAGTGTCACAACTGCACACTCATACACACACTTAGTACCTAGTTCAAAACATTGAAACAGGGTCATTCTCGGTCGACAAACTTCTCGACTGAGACACTCTCGGTCGACAAATTCCTTGACTGAGAATTGACCCAAGTAGCCATTAGACCCAGCAGACAAGGTAGTTGGGAGTTGGAATCGAACGTTATATACACTTGATCTAGGATGTCCCTCGGTCAACAAATCCTCGATCGAGAAGGACCCCAGTCGACAATCCTTCGACCGAGAAGAACTCTGTCTGCACTCTATAGAGTTATAAACTAGTCGTTGCTAAAGCAATTAGTGGATACCTAACGGATAGTTGAGCACTTAGAACCCCCTAGAAAGTGTCTAGAACATCCTTAAGAATTCATAGGCCATTCTTATAAATAGGACAAGCCTTAGGACACCCATAACACTTGTGCAACACTTGAGCATAATACTTACAATTGGCAATCCATTCTTGTGAGCAATTGAGAAACTCCAACATTGTCTATTCATTTCCATTGCTCCAATTTTGTGTCCTATAGGCTAGAATCTCCTACCCACTGCACTTACACTTCCATATACATTGGTTAGGAGATCAAAACACTTGATATAGGAAATCAAGCCTTGTGCTAAAATGGTAATTGTAATTTCCACTTTTCCTTCTTGTTCCTTTATATTACTTATACTCTCCTTACTACTCCTAGGGTTGCAGGCTTCGGATTGGAGAGGGTTTATCTTCTCAGGTGGAGAAGGTGGACTTTGGACTACTTCAAGAAGTTTGTGTCAACGGGAAGCTACTTCAAGAGGAAGGCTACTTCAAGGGGGAGCTTGAGGTTACTTCAAGGAAGGTTGCTTCGAGGTTGGTGAGACTAATTATAAGTTAAGTCTATACAAAGGGTTTGGGAAGGTAGTTGTATTTTATGTAACATCCTTGCAAGGTAATAAAATAAGGTTCTTTCAAAATCCCAGTTGGGTAAGCAACCGGGTAGTGGATTGACTGCCTTAGTATTTGCTAAGGTTGGAACCACTCTAAATCCTTGTCCCCTTGTCCAATATTTTTGTGGTTTCTTGTTTTGGTCGAATTATTTTTAAAATCTCCATAAAACCCTATTCACACCCCTCTAGTGGTTTTTCGTTTGGTGTCAGAGCAGGCTTCAAGGAATCTAACAAAGTCTTGAAGAATGGGTGAT
Organism: Alisma plantago-aquatica; assembly: GCA_963693085.1. Taxonomy (NCBI): domain Eukaryota; kingdom Viridiplantae; phylum Streptophyta; class Magnoliopsida; order Alismatales; family Alismataceae; genus Alisma; species Alisma plantago-aquatica. The sequence goes on along the minus strand of OY856415.1, from coordinate 176,668,337 downwards.
GGGTTACTCAACAACCTCAATTTGGAAGGGACACTCGTGGGTAGACCTCCACCTTTTGATGGCACAAACTACACCTAATGGAAGAGGAGGATGTAGTTCTATTTCCAAGGAATTAGCTGGGATCTATGGAGGATGGTGTCAAATCCATATGACTTTCCTCAAATAGAGTATACAACTTGGGACGTCAATATGGTAAGATCAGCCCAAATGGATGGAAAAGTTGTAAGTATACTCTATTATTCAATTTCCATTGGTGAATTCAATAGAATATCAAATTGTGAAACTGCATATGAGATATGGCATAGACTCTCTATAACTTATGAAGGAACTTTTCAAGTTAAGAATTCTAAAATCGGAATGCTTAAGAAAAATTTGAACAGTTTCGTATGGATCAAAACTAGTCTATTAGTGAAATGTATGCAAAGTTTTCTTCTATTGTAAATGGTTTGAATGCTTTAGGTGAAGCAATTAGTGAAGAGGATCAAGTGTCAAAAATCCTTAGGAGTTTGCCTCCAAAGTACAAGCCAAAAGTTACTGCAATCGAAGAAGCCAATGACCTCACTCGACTAAGGATGGAGCAACTCATTGGAAACCCAGAAGCACATGAGGCAACCTTAGAAGATGAAGAAAGATTGGTGGCTGAACACAAGATGGAGAAAAGAAAGGACATTGCATTCAAAGCATCAACCAGGAATAGTCATGACACAAGTGAAGAAGATAGTGGAGAAGCAACACTCATTGTAAATGGTAAGCAATATAGAACTTTTAAAACTAACAAAATTCCTAGTGTTTCTTCCTCCAGATGCTTTGAATGTGGAAAAAAGGGACACCTGAAAGGTGATTGTCCAAAACTCAAGAAGGGGAAGAAATCATCTCACAAGAAGAAAAAAAGAGCATATAAAGCTGCATGGGATTACTCAAGTGATGATAGTGAAGATGGAAAAGAAGAAGTAGAATGTCTTATTGATACAACAAATGAAGAAGAAGAAGAGGTAAGTCTTTTTGATCTACTAAAAGAAGATCTAATTCCTAGTCTTCAAGATATACATGAGAAATATATTGATTGCAAAAAGAAACTAAAGAAAGCTACTAAAACTAATGAATATTTGTATGTTAGATTAAATAATCTTTCTTTTGAAAAGGATAGTATTTCTTCTGAATATCTTAGCTTGAAATCATCTTTAAATGATTGCAATATGAAGTTTCTTACTTTAGAAAAAAATCATGATCTTCTTTCTCAAGAAAAGGTTGATTTTCTTGCAAACCTACATAATTTTCAGACTCAACCTATCCTATGTAATCATCTAGATTATGATGCTATTGTTAAAGAAAAAGATGCTTTATCATCTAATCTAGATCAAGAAAAGCTAGATATCAAAAAGAAAATGGATGAGATTACCCAGTTACAAAGAGAGATTAATAGCTTGAGAAATAATGTTGTTCTTGATAAAATTTTGAATAATTCTTCTAGTTATAATGGAAGGAATGGTTTAGGATATGTTTTAAAAGGGAAATCCTATCAACCTAAACCTAGAAGAACACAAGCACCCAAGGCCAAGATTATGTATGTACCCAAAAACAACTCAACTCCTAGAAAGAGAAATGAGATTGATTTCATTAGTTGTCACCATTTCTTGTGTCTTGGACACTACTCTTTTTTATACCCATACAAGAAAAGGAATGATGATCTAGTTTGGGTTCCTAAAACTTAGAGTTGAATTTGATTAGTTGAGATTTGACCCAAAATGTTACTTTGATATACAAATGTCATATCTCAACAAAATTGAGCTTTAAACTTTCATATTCTTGTACCTTGTTTGGAAATAATTACTGAAAAACAATAAAGAAACATTCTCAGTCGAGAAAATGTTCAACTGAGAACACTATCGGTTGAGAATTAGTCGACTGAGTAGGTTACTATTTTTTTAAGCTTGCAACAATCTGATAAAACTTGTACAAACAGCAGCATACTCGGTCGAGAAAATCTTCGACCGAGATAAATTCGATCAAGGAATAATTCGACCGAATCAAGTTCTGTTGAACCTGTTTAATTGATCCAGTTGCTATCGATTTGCAATAAATGATTGATTTAATTTGCAAATCAAGAATGAATCTTGGAGACAAATTCTTTAAACATTTTGATAAGCTCACATTATGACTTATTGATACACTTTAATTAAACTTGTTACAAAACATGTTGATTAAAAACATATATACTTTTTGTACACTATAATTTGACATGCCTCCTTGCAAAAATGAATCAATATAGATATAGCATAGATTGCAAGATCAATTGCTACAATATCCTACATGTTTTGACTTAAAACTGAAAATTATGAACCATGTTGATTTAATCAAAGAAGTTACTATTTTAATCCACATGGTTTGTCCTAAGTATTCCTTGGACTATCTATATAGAAACCATGTGTATTGAAATTCACTTTTAAATGGTCATTGCATATGCTTCTATTGTTCTATCATAATCATTGCATCATGGATGTGCCTTTACTGTTTCATCATGATCACTGTGTTTTTACTTGGTTTGTCTAAAATAATCTTTGATCTTTATACAAACCATGAATGGATATTGTTTTCAAAATGATCATTGTGATTCAACTCATTACATAAAAAGATGATATTATCATTGAAAATGCCATCTTGCACAAAAGTAAAAATGCATCTTGACATGATAGAAAATGATTATTATGTGCATGATTTTTTATGATACTATATCAAGCTAAATAGTTTGTTTTCTAAAACAAAAATATTAATGCTTTATCGAAACTGCTTGTTCTAAACCAATATCATTGTGATGCCTATATTAAGTTTTCAAAATTGATAAAACTTCTTCATAATAGGTATCACTCAAAGTGTGTCAAATTGATATTCATTTAATCAAGTTACCTATAGACATTATACTTCATATATGAGTGTTTAAACTGTAAATTTGCAGGAAATGCATCTTGTTTGAAATAAAGTTCATTTGAGGGGCGCCTTAGTCAAAGTCAAGGTCGACCTAAAATAAGCTTGACAAAATGCTTATTTGTAAATCATTTTCTTGCACTTAATCTTAGTATATAAGATTTTAGTGCATGGCTCTCATAAAAGATTAACTTATTATGATCTAATGCTTGTTATGACTTTAGAATCCATGAAATACCTTGGTTATAAGATTAAGGGGGAGTTCACAAAATTTTGGAATATAGCTATGACCTTAGGATTATTGAATTATCTTGATCTTAATGGAATTCTCTAAACAAATTAGGGCTTAACATCCCGTGTATTTGGTTAGAGATACATTCATGTACTCTACTATAAGCTTAAAGGATTCTCATCTCATTTTCAGGGCTTAACATCCCTTGTAAAATGGATGAGAAATCAATACACATATACCATGAACTTAAAAGGATCTCATTAATTTCAAGGCTTAACATCCCTTACAAATTATTGAGAAATAAATTATGTCTAAATTTGACAATAAATGGTTTGCATTCATGATTAATCCCTTTGTTTTTCAAACTGAATATCTCATTTAGGGGGAGCATAGCATATAATTAAGGGGGAGAAATAAAAGTCATACTTATTATATAGCTTGGTTATATTTTTGAATTGACAAAGGGGGAGAAATAATATAAAACAAAAAACATAAAGAAAAATTTAAAATGAGTTTCATAAATCTTGGGCCAACACACAATTACAAACAAGAGAATGGCTACAAAAGGTAAACTTCAGGTGTGAAACTCATATGATTTATATTTCCATATTTTATATTTATGAAATGTTTGTCATCTTCAAAAAGGGGGAGATTGTTGGCTAAATTGGGCATTATTAAAATCCCTTTGTTTTGATGATGACAAACATTTCATTCTTATGGATCTAATGTGCTATTTGAGTGTTGCAGGAACTAGGTGAATTGCACACAACTTTGGAAGATCTAAATGCTGACAATGTGTTAATTTCATGATTGTAATCAAATGTAAAAACTTGTACAAGTATATAATGTACAAGTACTTAGATATCATGTAAATCAAGTGTTTAGATCTTCCCTAGCCATTCACAACACTTAGATAGGTCATCCCCTATAATAGTGTCACAACTGCACACTGATACACACACTGAGTACCTAGTTCAAAACATTGAAACATGGTCATTCTCAGTCGACAAACTTCTCGACCGAGACACTCTCGGTCGACAAATTCTTCGACTGAGAATTAACCCAAGTAGCTGTTAGACCCAATAGATAAGGTAGTTGGGAGTTGGAATTGAACGTTATATACACTTGCTCCAGGCCATCCCTCGGTCGATAAATCCTCGACCGAGAAGGACCCTCGGTCGACAATTCTTCGACTGAGAAGAACTTTGTCTGCACTCTACAGAGTTAATAAACTAGTTGTTGCTAAAGCAATTAGTGGATACCTAACAGCTAGTTGAGCACTTAGAACCCCGTAGAAAGTGTTTAGAACGTCCTTAAGCATTCATAGGCCATTTCTATAAATAGGACAAGCATTAGAACACCCAACACACTTGTGTAACACTTGAGCATAATACTTACAATTGGCAATCCATTCTTGTGAGCAATTGTGCAACTCCAACATTGGTTATTCACATCCATTGCTCCAATTTCGTGTCCTATAGGCTAGAATCTCCTACCCACTACACTTACACTTCCATATACATTGGTTAGGAGATCAAAACACTTGATATAGGAAATCAAGCCTTGTGCTACAACGATAATTATAATTTCCACTTTTCCTTCTTGTTCCTTTATATTACTTGTACTCTCCTTGCTACTCCTAGGGTTGGAGGCTGCTGATTGGAGAGGGTTTATCTTCTCAGGTGGAGAAGGGTCTTCTTAGTGGAGAAGGTGGACTTTGGACTACTTCAAGAAGGTTGTCTCAATGGGAAGCTACTTCAAGAGGAAGGCTACTTCAAGGGGGAGCTTGAGGTTACTTCAAAGATGGTTTCTTCGAGGTTGGTGAGACTACTTCTAAGTGAAGGCTATCCAAAGGGTTTGGGAAGGTAGTTGTATTAACATCCTTGTGAGGTAATAAAATACTGGTGCTTTCAAAATCCCAGTTGGGTAAGCAATCGGGTAGTGGATTGACTGCCTTAATATTTTCTAAGGTTGGAACCACTTTAAATCCTTGTCCCCTTGTCTAATATTTTTTCGGTTGCTTGTTTTGGTCGAATTATTTTTAAAATCTCCATAAAACCCTATTCACCCCCCCCCCTCTAGTGGTTTTTCCGATGATTCCTTTCCAAAGTCAAACAAGTGACAATGTTGGCACCTTGTTTTTGTAATCCTTTTAGTGAAAGGGACAGATTACTTTTACACTTACCTTTCTCCATATATCGAGTGTAGATGACTTGGGCTTCAACTTAGTCTCAGAACACTTCCTGGCCTTGCTTTTGCCCTAGGACTCACTTTTGCTGATCACCATCATGGATTTTTCCTTATTCTTCCTTTATTTGGCATGAACATGCGAAGCATGTGAAAACTGACTATATGATTCATGCAATTCTTGCATAATCATATTCATTGTCAACTCTTAACCTAAGAGAAATCCCAGTCATTCCCCATGTCCAATCGCATTGAACACATAGGGTTCTACTGGACCTCCCTTTGTCAGTTTGCACTCAAATAGTGCTTTGGAGACATTATACCTTCTTTGATTTACATGATTCTTAAGATGTGTTACCATCTTGAGAATGTCGACATTTTCATGTTGTTCATGCAAATCAAAGTTCATAAAACAGAGCATTAGGAATTCAAATGTCTATGGCATCAATGGCATGCTTCCATTAAACATCCATTTAGCCTTAGGCACATTTGGAGTGGGTTCCTCTAGCATTGTTCTATCAAGTACATAGAGATTTTGCTTATAGATGAGAACATTTCTCAAAGTAATTTACTAATTGTGGAACTTTATCTCATTTTGTTCTTCTAAAAGGATTGATCAAAATTTAAGCTTGTTTGTGTTTGACATTTGATTCTATAAAGAAATATTACAATTATTCAAAACATTTTTGATTTTGTTTGATTTGATAAATTTTATGATATTAATTAGGTCTTTACTTAACTACCACTCCCACTATTTTAACAGAATCGATAGCCCTCCAAATCAATTCAAAATATTACAGCATACAATATTGTAGTGGGCCAAGATCCATATTTCATCAAGTCATGAGTCAGCTTTTTTTGATCTCCAACAACCTAACGATTTAGGTAGGGCATCATGCCAATTGAATCACATGCAACTCTTGGATAGATGATATGCACAACTCTTCGATATGATCATCTGCATGCCACTTGGCTTGGGCTCTCCAAGTCACCAGTTAATCTTGACCCAATAGCTAAAATGATAGATATGCACATGCTTTGTGCAAATCTACATATTTACTATCACACTTCCATGAGAAAGACGACACACCATACTTGTGCAAATATACACTTGGTCGATCTAGCTTTTCATGTGCATTGCTAATGGAAGTCATTTAAGACTTAATATTTCAACTGAGGGAGTTTTTATTTATAAGCATATACATATACTTTATCCAATCACCACATATATATATATATTGGAAATAGGTAAATATATTGCCAAAAGGTGTTTATAGCCAAGCTATACTGTACAAGATCAAGCTACAAAAAGTATACGGGGTCTACCTACACAATGCCCCAGTTACGTTTAGCTATGGGATTGAGGCCCTTTTCTAGGCCTTTGGCCTTAACAACATTACAAATGTCTTTGTTAATAGAGATAAGCACATCATGTCTAGGGTTTCGACCATGGTGGATATTGTTCCTCTCTTTCCAAGTGTTGAAACAAACATTGGCAAAGTAGAGCCCAACAAAAGCCCTCTCCTTCTTGTTCGTGCACTTCAACTTGATGTAATCAATCATCTCGGTGATGCTTCTGGCCGTTAGGTTGCCCCACCCATTCTTCAGTGCCATCAGAACCCAGAGCCTAAAGACTTTGATGCAACCAAAAAATAGGTGTTCATGATTTTCGGGCTCATCACAGAACGCACATTTGGGGCTAGTAGGGGTCTCCCATCTAATGAGTCTATCCTTGGTAAGATGCTTCCCAAGGATCACCTTGTACCCAGCTAAGCTCCATTTGGGGATGTGACCCTTTCCCCACAACAGATCGAACCAGGGAACAACAGGACCTATAGGGATGTGGATCCATGGTTTCTGCCCGTTAAGCGTGAAGAGATCACTGCTATCCACATTGTACAAAAGGGTGACCTGATTCCATTTCCTACATAGCAGAACCTAGGTTATGGAAGCGTTGACATGGGAGATAGGGACATCACCATACCGTACTCTAAGCCAGTTGGCCCACACACTGCCTTGGATAGTGATGAATCTATTTAGTCTTCTAGCTTGGCTGTCCTCAACTATCTCTTCCACTTTCCTGATGTTGAGACCTCAGTTCTGTAAAGATTTGGTAACGGTATCCCATTTCACGGCATGTGTCTTGCCTCCCCACAAAAAATTGTTAATTTGCTTAGTAATATTGTCAGTGATGGGTTTAGGGAGGTTACAGACCTCACTCCAGTACCGGACCATACTCAGGAGGACAGAATTGATAAGCATCAGACGCCCTGCCATAGACATATGAATCTCACTCCAGCCTTTTATTTTTGCAACGATCTTGTCAAGACATATAGAGTAATTCTTGGAGACGCCTCTGCCACCAGCGATAGGAGCCCCAAGGTACAACAATGGCATTCTACCACTATTAAGCCCCATAGCTATTTTCAGTCTACCCCTCCTTCCGTCATAATATTTGGAGAGGTAGATGTGGGATTTTATGTCGCTGATGTAAAGGCTCGTGGTTCTGCCAAAACCTTCAAGCAACTTCTTATACTCCCGAAGTCTATTGGAATGGCCCGTGGAGAACAGCATCACATCGTCGGCGAAGATGAGATGGGTCTTCACTTTAACCCCTTGCACTTTGAAAGCTTTGATAAGATTTTTGTCTTCCGCCTTTTGTATCAGAGAGGTCAACCCCTCCATGACCATGGTAAAGAGTAGGGGAGATAGGGGGTCCCCCTGCCTCATGCCATTTGTATCCTTGATCATGCCTATTAGGCCTCCATTGAGGAGGATGGAGAACGAGGGAGTAGTAACACACTGTTCCAGAATGGTGACCCATCTACTGGAGAAGCCCATAGCTTTCATGATGTTCCACATCGTATCCCACCACACGTAGTCATAAGCCTTTGTCAAATTGATCTTGATACAAGCTTTAGCACTAGAGTTTTGGATGTTGAAACCAGTGAGAAAATCAGCAGCAAGCAAAACACTATCCACTATTCTTCTTCCCTTCACGAAGGCACATTGCTCTTCGGATATTAGGTTAGGCAGGAGAGGCTTCAGGCGATTGGAAAATTTTTTTGCCCAGATCTTGTAGATGACAGAGCAGCAAGAAATAGGTCGGTAGTCGGTGATCAATCTCGCATCCTTCTTTTTAGGGATAATCTTGATGAAAGTATGATTCGCAGCACACACCATATTCCCTCCGTTCATTAACCAGTTCATAGCTTTTGTAATATCAGCTTTAATGTGGTCCCACATGTATTGAAAGTATTTACTGTTGAATCAGTCTGGTCCTGGAGCTTTGCTCATATTGATGTCAAAAACTGTGAGTTTGACTTCAGCCTCATTAATGTTGGAGCATAAAGCTTCATTCATGGCAGAAGTGACTTTGGCTTGTGGGTAGATATCTTCGTCAGTAGTTATGTAATTGTCATTGTGGTGGTTGTATAAGGAGGTGAAGAAACCAGTGACGTGATCAGCTAATTCAAGTCGACTGTTGGCTGGTTGGCCATCAATTTTGATGAGTTGGTGAATTGTTTCCTTCATCTCTTTCTTTCTAACAGCTGCATGGTAGGTGCGGGTGTTGAGGTCACCATCCTTTATACACTTCAAATGACTTCTTTGCCAGTAGAAAATTTCCTCCGCCTTAAGCAATTGAGTAAGTCTACGTTTCGCCTTCATCCAGTCTTCACCAAGATCATCATTACCAGGCTGTTCATGAGATTCCTTAGCAGCCTCCTTATAGATTTGTCTAGCAAGGAGCGTCAGGTTCTTAAGGTTGACCACCTCCTTGGACCATTTCCTTATCACCTTCTTGCTGTTCTGCAGCTTTTTGATGACAATATACAGAGGATTACCCACTATCACCTCATCCCAAGCTTTAGTGGCTAACACCTTGAAACCATCCCAATCGCACCACCAGTTGCAGAACCTGAAGGGTCTAACCACATCTGGAGGAGATAAGAAGTTAATCTTCATCCAACGGTGGTCACTGAGAGGATCATTCCCGTGAAGGATAAAGCATCCAGGCCAGAGCTTGAGCCATTCCTCATTGATAAGGCCTCTGTCCAGTTTGGTAGAGATTCTTCTACGATTTCCCTGCTTGTTGGTCCATGTGGTTACACCACCCACTGTATTCAGCTCCATCAAACCAGCAACATCCATGGTGCTGTTGAAGGTATCCATGATCCTAGCCAGAACGGGCCTTCCACCATTCTTCTCATTGTACTTGCGAATGTTATTGAAATCACCCCACACTAGCCAAGGGAACTGGTCCTGTGCACTCTCTTTGATCACCCTCCACATTCTGGATCTATCACTTTCCGGTCTCTCACCATATGCCGATGAAGCAATAAAGGATGGACCACCTTTGTTACAGTAGCTGACAGTGGCTACTTGATCTGTGATGCTAATCGCATCCACATCCCAAGTATCCAGATTCCACCCGATGGCTATCCTCGCTCCATCTCTGCAGTGGATATTAGATAGGAACGCCCACCCTGTAGGAAACAGTGTGGCAATCCTCTCCTCAACGGCTCTCCTTATCCTGGTCTCTTGAACAAACACAAGAGAGACCTTCTCCTCCTCTATCACTACTCGCAGCCTTATTTGTTTCTCGGCTAGTGAAGCACCTCGCACATTCCAAGCGAGTATGGACATGATTAAGCTTTGTTGGAGCCGCCACCTTTACCGGAGTAGCTCCTGCTTTTCTTCTTTTTGCTTGTACTGCAGGTGTTCCTTGGGATTTTTCTTCTCGTGCCTCCTGTGGTGGTCATCTCTTCCACCAAGTCCTCTAGTACCGAGAACTGGTTAGAGGTGCATGTGGCTTCTTCAGTTGTCTCCTCCCTGTCCAGTGTCTGAAGGCGGGTTGCGATGACTGGGGTGTCTACTGGAATGGACACCACATCTTCATGTTGGGTCCCTAGGACATCTTCTTTCCTTGAGGGCTCGCCAGCCTCCATAGAAGTGGCAATGGCCTCGTGGACTTCTTGTGCTTTCTCCTTCCCCTTTCAATTCAGGGTTGGGGGTAAGGACTCACTGTTCCTTCTGGATCGCCCCCTAGGAGGGTCGAGGGGAAGGGTGGTATTGGCATTCCTCCTTACCTGTCGAGTTCTAGATTTGCTTCTCGCCATCCTCCCATCCTTCATCTTCATTAGAATATCTGTTAGGGTGGTCCGCTCACCAAGGCAGCAACCGGACTCATGTCCAAACACTTTGCAGGTTGTGCATCTATCCGACAAGGCATCATAGACGACTCTAACTTCCAGTTCCTTCCCGTCAGGCATCTCCAACATCACCACCGGGGGTGTCGCCCCATCAATAGCCAATTCCACATAGATATGCACCGCTCCCTCATACCTACCATGGCCCCAGAAATATACCACCTTCGGGACCCCAATGGCGTGAGCAATGATAGTAATTGCTCGCCTAGACCACTTCTATCCGATGTCAGGTAACATGATCCACACCGGAGCCAATGTCAGCGCCGCCCTACGGAGGTCCGATTCAGGAGACCACTTCCTCATCAAGACAAGTTTGTGGTCAAAGAACCGCGGGCCTTTGTCCAGCGCAACTCCCATGTCCTCCGCCGAAGCAAACTTAACCAGGAACATTCTACCCAGAATCGGGACACATTGTATTTCGCCCTTAGGTTTCCACGACCTCTGCATCCAGCCCAAAAGCTACTCGCGGATGCATTTCCTTCCCAGTACCTGGACGATTATAGAGTTCATGTGAAATTCCTCCATAGCATATGCGACCGGCGCTGAGATCTTTATCCACGGACGATCATCCTTCTCTCTGAAATAGGGTTCCTTCGGGTCCCCCTCAACCACCACGGGCTTCAGGTTCTGACGCACAGCAAGAGTCGCTGTCATCGTGGAAGCCCAAGACCTCCCCACTGTCACATCCACCAAAGGGTCGGACCAAGGCAGACTTTCAGCTCCGGGGGTGGAGGGAGGAACGGAGGAGTCCGTCCCGCCCGTGCCAGCCATCGGCATAGCACGACTAGCGTCTAGAGATGGAAGAGAGCAACGTCTAGAGAGAGAGATAGCGTCTAGAGAAGGAGAGAAGTGTTAGACCTCATATAATCACCACATATATAGTATGTATCATATACATGCTATATTTTACAAACAAGAACATGCAATAAACAAGAGACACAAGTGATAGTTATGACAATTCTAATGTAATTCCTTGGAGCCATAAGGGATTACTACCGCCTATGGTCCACATCATATGAAACATATTGTTGGTGAATATCTATGCTTGAACCAATCTGGGTTGACCAGTTCAACCCTTGAACCAATTGGCTCGCATCATGGTCGCTTGGTTGGGATCTTCTGAAGTAGTCTTCTGGTTCTCATGTTCAAGTAGCGTGTGGACACCTCCAGTCGGTCGATTGGGCCACCAACCAATCGATTTGTCCTCCTTTCATCTGGCCTCCTCGATCCTCCAGTTGATTGGGTCATCTCACAATCTGGTCATTTTACCTTTGTACAAATCATCATCTCACGTCAAAACATAAATTAAAACTATCATATTTCTTATTACATTATATATGGGAAAACCTCATGTTACATTCAAGGGGAAATAGGAAGAAGAGCATCAATTTACAAGTGAAAAGGAGAGAGAGAGGCTCAATACATAGACTGATTAATAACATGAATAATAACCACAACCATGTACAAATAGATCTGGGGTTTTGACCATAACCATAATTTACATCCACCATCAAAATTGATTTTATGGTTATGCGTGTAAATTGTATATATATCATATCATATCATATCATATATATATTCATTTGGGTTCTTATGTGGTGATTTAGATAGACGTACACATCAAACGGTTTAAATATTCACATCGCATGCAATAAATAAACTCAATAAAACCAAAAATCTGATCATATCAATTATACAAAACGTAATTAATTGATGTGGATTTGATACCATTGTGGGGAAATATGACATCAGATAGGCAGCATAAATAATTTTTTTACTAACATATTTCCCATTAACCAGCAGATCGCGTCAATAACTATGCAATGGGAAGGATGGTTTCACGAAGATATACCTGGTCCTGGAGTAAGTCCATCAGCAATCCTCATCGATGTAGATGTGCACTCTATCTTGGACGGAGTCTGTGCAGCTCCTAGTCACACTCAGATTCATCTAATTGCTCCTCCATGGACGGTAGTCTCTGGAAACTACTACAACATCTCCTTAGATCTCTCCATGGATTGCGAGTTAACGTTGTCCTACTAGAAGTAGCCAATAGACTCATACATCTAGATAGTCCACACAGACCAACTAGAACCCCTACCATCGTGCAAGAACAGACAGGAAGGAGTTGTCCCTCCTATTGGTGTACTAGTTACAAACATTCTCTCCCAAAACAATGATCCTCAGTTGTTTCTCTCTTGTGGCTATCTGATAACCTCCAATTTTGTGATGTTATCTTAGTAATTTTCTTCAATTTTCCACACTCTTCCTTAGATATATTAGACAGAATCCCTAGCTATCCTCTTTTATTGCAAATATATTGTTAGATTAACTTTTCTCCTTTTTACTCACAGAAAAAGATGAAAAAAATCACAAAAGACTCATACGGTCCCAAGACCGCATGGACTCACACGGTCCCAAGACCGCATGAAGCTCACACGGTCCCAAGACCGAATGAAGCTCACACGGTCCAAAGACCGCATGAAGCTCACATGGTCCCAAGACCGCATGGACTCACACGGTCCCAAGACCGCATGAAGCCAACCGATCCCAAGACCGCATGGAGCCTACCGGCCCCAAGACCGCATGGATCCAACCGGTCCCAAGACCGCATGGAGTCACACGATCTCAAGACCGCATGAAGCTCACACAGTCCCAAGACCGCATGAAGCTCACACGGTCCCAAGACCGCATCAAGCTCACACGGTCCCAACACCGCATGAGTCCAAACGGTCTCAGAGTCCAAACGGTCTCAGAGCCCAAACAATCTTCAAAACCATTTGGACCCAAAACTGACCAAACCGTTTGGACTTCACTTAAGGCCTATAAATAAGACCCAAGGGGTCCTCCTAAAGGCATCAAGTTTCAGACACCCAGAGGCTGCCTCCACTACTCCAGAGCTATTCCAACCTCCATCCTCTACCCAAAGGCTGTCGGTCTGAGATTCACACTCCATCCTGAAGCTGCTTTCTCTCTCATCAACCAAGAAGGTGGGAAGAGAAGGATTCGTCATCAAGCAAGCTATGAAGTGTGAAGATCATCTCTTTCTTCTCCAAGGGGTTGACCTTCCTCCCTCCTTCGTGGAGATGACGTTCTCTCTCTCTCTTCTCACCTCCTTCTTTGTTCATTCCATGAGCGAGTAGTCTCATGCACTAGGGTGCGGGGAGTAGCCCCGCTACCCATGTTTTCATTTCATGCAATGTAATTCATGAGTTTGCAATAGAAGTGTTCTATCTTTTCAGTTCAACATCATTCGTTTAATGAATGCTTGTTGCTTGATCACCAACTTACGTTATCTATTATCTATTAGTGTGAATTATCTACGTTTGTGCTTTTAGATTCGATTATCGATTGAATGTTGGTTCTTGATGCATGTAGTCACCATGCATCTATTTTGGTATCTCGGAGTGTTCCTCAAAAGGTGGAGTGAACTCACTTTCAAGGTTGCACTTTCGTACTATGAAATGGAATCAGTTGACGTACAGAAGTACAACCTTGAAAAGTTGAGGTACACACTTTGCGAAGGGAATGATGCAAAGTAAGTGACCATTCGTTTGGGGATGGCTGGCATTGCATCATTCCCACACTTCCCGTAGTTTAGTTTTCCGAAAGGAAACTAAATCTACAAGGAACTAACTAATTTAGACTTTATTGCAGGCCATCTTACTATGTTGCATGATTTGATCCATGGATAGTGGTGGTGAAACTCGATAAACATCCTAGTGGTTTCATAATTACTGTTTACAATCATAAATTTACTTTCTTGCCTTTATTTTACTCGTCCTTAGTTTAATCAACCAAAATCAACTTTTGATCTAAACATCAACTATTAAGTAGGTAAATAGAATTAAAATGTTTTCCATCCTATTAAACCCTTAATAGGACCGTTGTCTCGAGGATCGACCCTCAACTGTACTACAATAAGGCTTCCACGTACCTTAGTGTACGTGGGTGGAGACTTATTATAGCACACGCAAGGATAAACCTAGAGACTTTTTGCCTCTAGGATTTTTAGTGGTGCACGCAACTCCACGCAAGTGGAAGCTCCATCAAAAATTGGCGTCGTTGTCGGGGACAATGGAACGTTTTAATTTTACTTACTAACTTTTCAGTTGATTAGGATTTTACACCTTTCTTTGATAGCTATTTCATATCTTCTTGATTTCATTATTTCTCTCCATTGTCTAAAGTGTGACTTTTCTTCTACTCAGGTAGAAACTGTGTATGCAACCTTTGCATAACATTGGATTCTCCCCTGAACCGGAGTTTGACTCTGAGGTAGAACAAAACTTCAACAGATGCATCCGACTCAACTGCCAAAGAGCCAGACAAATGGCTGAAGAGCAACGCCTAGTTATGAATAGGGTCAATGCCACTATAGACGCCCAAAGGGCACAACTCATTACTGACACTCATGCCCAGGTCCAAGCGGAGATCCGAGCTGAAGAACAGGCACGCATCTGAGCTGAAAATGAAGAAGCTAATGAAGCTTCCTAGTTGGAGCTAAGAAATAAGCAACTTCGGGACTACGCTGTCCCAAAGAACTATGAAGACAACCATCCAGTCTGACCACCAATCATCAATATTCCCAACATTGAGATCCGAACACAATGGATTCAAATAATGCATGGAATCTCATTTTCCGATGGTTCCGGAGATGACTGCATGGATCATTTGAAAAGATTCAAGGCTCTTTGCCGACTTGTCCCACAGGCCGAAGTTGCCTTTGATGCAATAATGCTACATCTTTTTCACTTCACTCTATCTAGAAGAGCTTTGAGTTGGTACAACTCACTTGATAGGGAACCAATCATCACCACCTGGGCCCCCTTAGAAGAAAAACTCTTGGAAAAGTTTTTCCCCCCTTCATTAACCTATAAAATTAGGGGGCAGATCAACCACTTCACCCAGCTTCCTGGAGAAACACTCGCAGAAGCATGGGAAAGATTCAAGGAACTTCTAAGGAAGTGTCCTCACCACGGTATCTCCCAAAATCAATTAATAGAGACTTTCTATAGAGGGGTGAGTGATGATACCAAGCAATTCCTGGATTCCTCATCTGGAGGAAATTTCATGAGAAAACACTACGAGGATGCCTGGAATATAGTTACACTTGAAGCTGAGAACCAAATAGTTGGGGATGATCATCTACCAAAGGAGTCCTCAAAGTCTATAAGGATGAGGAATCAATGGAAACGAAAGCTATCGCCGAAGCTTTGAAGACTATAGCTCACAAACAGCAGGCACTTGAAACTTCTTTCGGAGAATATGATAAGAAGAAAATCTCCCAAGTCCAACATGTTAAAGCCGCCACAGGGACTTGTGAAGCTTGTCATGCTTCTGATCACCCTACATTATCATGTGGGTTACTCTACAATGTAATGATGGATATGCAACCACCACAACCATAGTACGAGCTGATCATCGAGCATCCAGAAGATCAGATACCCGAGCAAGTAAACTCCATTCATTCTATACCTGGAAAAGTTTACTATAATCCAAACCAATCGAGAAACCACCCAGGGTTTCAATACGGAAATCCTTCCGGGACTGCCAACCCACAACATCAAACTCAAAATGGATCTTCCAATAGACTACCACCGAGATTTCAAAGTAATTTTAACCAAACTCAAGGGAATCTTATAAATAATTTCCAAAGATCCAATTACCCAAGAAATCCCTCAGCATACTACCAATATACTCATCCACCGTTACACCCACAACTACAACAACCTCAGCTGCAACTGTCACAGCAACCTCGGTTAACAGCACCTCTGCAACAACCATCCCAAGGGCAGCAACAACTCTCTCAGTATCAACAGAAAAATGCTCCCTCCCAACCAACGGACGAGCTGACTATGATTAGGCAGATGTTACAATTGCAACAGACTATGCTGGCCAATCATCAAGCTCAACAGAAGGCAGTAGAAGCTCAACTAGCACAAATTGATGCCCAGTTAAAACCACCAACAGGTACTTTCGCTGGCCAACCTGAGTCAAACCCAAGACACGACCCAAATAGACCGGAGAAATTGAACGCTGTTACTACAAGGTCTGGTCACGTTCTCCATGAAGCTACAAGAATCATCCCCAATGATGATGATACACCTTCTTTCACTCAAAACACGAGCCCGAACCTAGGAATCGAGAAACCTACAGAGACTGCAAAGGATAAAGAAAAGGAACAGGTACCTAAAGAGCCAGAAGTCCTGCAGTATAAACCTAGGATACCAACCCAGGAAGATTAAGAGAGACTAAAATGGACACTAGATTCCAAAATTTTAAGGAGGCTATGAAGAAACTTTACATCGACATTTCACTCCTCGATGCCCTTTCTGAAGTACCAGCCTGGTCTAAATACCTAAAAACCTTGATATTAAGGAAATACATCACCGAGGAGCAAGAGACAGTCAAACTGGCTCAGACCACCTCCGACATTATTCTCAATAAAATGCCAAAGAAAAAGAAAGACCCCGGCTCTTTCGGTATTCAATGTTGTATTGGAAATGCCTCAAGCAAAAAGGGATTAGACGACTTAGGGGCTAGCATATCTATTATGCCCTACTCCATGTGTAAAAGACTGGGATTCACTGACTTGCTACCTACCTCAATGACAATTCAGTTAGCCGATTCCACTATCACTGCACCTTTAGGAATCATTGAAGACATTCCAGTTAGGATAGGCAAATATTCTTACATCCCGTGTGATTTCGTCATCATGGACATCAAGGAAGATCTGTGTTACCCTATAATATTCGGAAGACCTTTCCTTGCTACATCTAGGGTGCTCATTGATGTTGAAGCAGGCACGATTATTCTAAGACTAGGCAAAGAAGCAATTCAGTTCCGGGTCCTTAATAGCATGAAGGACCCCAACATCCAAGAGAAAGTTTTTCTTCTAGATGAAATACATCAAATGTCCCAATTAGAAATATATGAACCATCTATTGAGTTAGAAAATGTCCTAATAAATCCTGAATTTGAATTTTTAGCCAACGAATTAGTTCAACATTGCTTGCAACATTTAAAGAAAGTTGAAGAAGCACCAACAACCACTTTTGAAGAGCTCAAATTTGTCACTATTTTAGAAACGGTAAAAATGCCTAAGGCTCCTGAAATGGAAACCCTACCAACAGGACTCAAGCATGTCTTCTTAGACAAAGAAAAGCTATGTCCAATAATCATCAGTTCAACTTTGGAAGACGACCAGGAGGAAAAGCTTTTTGCTAAATTAAAGAAACATAAGAAAGCAATTGGGTACAAAATGACTGACCTGATAGGTATAAACCCATCCCTATGCATGCATAGACTGCCCATTGTAGAAGAATTCAAACCTTCAAGAGAGCACCAGAGAAAGTTGAACCCCAATCTTAAAGAAGTGGTTCGCCTTGAGATCCTCAAACTACTAAAAGCCGACATTATCTACCCTCAGATTCCCAATGGGTCAGCCCTGTCCAAGTGGTCCCCAAAAAGGGAGGAACCACCGTCGTGCTAAATGATAAAAATGAGCTAGTTCCCACAAGGACCGTCACAGGGTGGAGAATGTGTATCGACTACAGGAAACTAAACAAAGCAACAAGAAAAGATCACTACCCTCTACCTTTCCTCGACGAAGTCCTCGAACACCTAGCCCATCAAAAGTACTTCTGTTACCTTGACGGTTATTCTAGGTTCTATCAAATCCCCATACACCCGGAAGACTAAGAAAAAACAACTTTCACCTGTCCCTTCGGAACTTATGCTCTCAGAAGGATGCCTTTTGGGCTGAGCAACGCACCTGCCACCTTCCAACGGTGCATGTCAGCTATTTTTGCAGGATTAACTGAATCCATAATGGAAGTATTTATGGACGATTTTTCAGTTTACGGTGATTCCTTTGACAACTCTCTACTTAATCTCGAACGCATTTTACAAAGATGCGAAGAAACAAACCTCATTCTAAATTGGGAAAAATGCCATTTTATTGTAACTGAAGGTGTCGTCTTCGGACATAGAGTGAGTGAAAGAGGAATTGAGGTAGACAAAGCAAAAATTGATGTCATCTCTAAACGGTCGCCGCTAAAGGACGTAAGAGGACTACGAGCATTCTTGGGTCACACTGGGTTTTATCGAAGATTCATTAAAGATTTCTCAAAAGTGGAGAAACCCATGACCCACTTATTAACCAAGGACACTGATTTCAACTTTGACCAAGAATGTTTGCAAAGCTTCACAACTTTAAAGAACGCCCTAGTCTCCGCGCCCATCCTGAGAGAACCCGACTGGTCACAACCTTTTGAAATAATGTGTGACGCTAGCAATTATGCCATAGGGGCCGTATTAGGATAGAGAATCGACAAGAAACCTTATGTAATTTACTACGCATCTAAAACGCTCGATGAAGCACAAAAGAACTACACCACTACAGAAAAGGAGTTCTTAGTTGTCATCTATACGTTTGAGAAATTCCGCTCCTACCAGATTGGAGCCAAGGTCATCGTCTACACTGACCACTCAGCCATACAATATCTAATTCAGAAGCAAGATGCAAAACCCATACTTATCCGCTGGGTGTTGATGCTTCAGGAATTCGATTTGGAAATCCAAGACAAAAGCGGAGTGGAAAACATCGTCGACGATCATCTCAGCCGTATTGAAGTCGAGGATGATGATAAAGTACCTATCCGAGACTCCCTTCCAGATGACCAACTGATGAAAGTTACCAATAGATTCCCTTGGTATGCTGACATTCTTAATTATCTGGCTACAGGAATCGTTCACCCTTCCGCCTCTCATCACGACAAAAGGAAATTCCTCCACAATGTAAAGCAATACTATTGGGATGAACCTACCTTTTTCTCCTATGCACAGACGGACTCTTCCGTCGCTGCTTACCTAAAGAAGAGATTACCCTTATCTTAGAGCATTGCCATTCTGGCCCCACTGGGGGACACATGAGTGCGAAGAAAACCGCTATGAAAGTTCTGCAATTGGGTTTCTTTTGGCCAACAATAACAAAAGATTCCCATGATTTTGTAAAATCATGCAACAAATGCCAACTCTCTAGAAGCATATGTAAAAGGAATGAAATGCCCCTCACCATGTGGCAAGAGATTGAACTTTTTGACGTGTGGGGGATAGACTACATGGGCCCCTTTCCTTCTTCATATGGTTTCTCCTACATTCTGGTTGTAGTAGACTATGTCTCGAAATGGGTCGAAGCTATACCCATAGTGTCCAGTGATTCAAAACCAGTCATTAAGATGTTTAAAGATATCATTTTTCCCAGATTTGGAGTCCCCCGATCTGTCATATCCGATGGAGGGACCCATTTTCTGGAACGAAGCTTTAAAGCCCTCTTAAACAAATACGGAGTTAACTATAAAGTTTCCACACCTTACCACCCACATACTAGTGGTCAGGTTGAAGTTTCAAATAGACAACTGAAGGAAATCTTAGAAATAATAGTCAATAGACACCGCACTGACTGGTCCACCAAGCTTCCCAATGCCCTTTGGGCTTACCGAACAGCTTATAAAACACCAATTGGGACAACCCCGTTCCGTTTGGTATTCGGGAAGTCATGTCATCTTCCAGTGGAACTGGAACATAAGGATTGGTGGGCCATTAAACAACTAAACTTTGATTTCAAAAGTGTCGGAGAAAACAGACAACTCCAACTACAAGACCTAGAGGAGCTCTGAATGACCGCTTATCAAAGTGCCAGAATTTATAAAGAACAAACCAAGATGTGGCACGAAGGTCATTTAAAAAGGAAGGACATCACCATGGGTGACAAAGTCCTCCTTTTCAACTCCAAGCTCAAATTGTTTCCCGAAAAACTCCGCACAAAGTGGTCCAGGCCTTTCACCATCAAACATATATACCCGACTGGAGCTGTCATAATTGTTGACGACAATGGAGGAGAAAGGACAGACAATGGCCATCGATTAAAAAAATACTACACTCCAGCAGATAAAATGCCGAGACAGACTATTGCGATCAGAGATGCCTAATATCATCATAACAACATCAAAACCTCATCGAGCCAGCGACATAAAACCCAGGCGCTACTTGGGAGGCAACCCAAGATCTGAGCATCTTCTTTTATCTCATGTTCCTTTAAGATACCATAAGATTATCTTCTAAAAATATAAAAATTTATATAACCAAAACAAAAATAAAAATATAAAAATCAAAATACCCTTAACCCTCCCAAACGGTCCTGAAACCGTTTGGAGCCAAACGGTCCTGAAATCATTTGGAGCCAAACGGTCTCAAAATCGTTTGGAGTCCAAACGGTCGCTAAACCGTTTGACCTATGGATTTTGTAAGGTCAACCCCCGAATCCAATAAATATAAACCCCCCACCTTCTTTCTTTTGACTCCGGAGCTTTCTTAAACCCTCGCGCATTCCTGTCTCCCCAATTCTCGCTCCCGCACAACCCACACCGTCAGCTCGCCGGCACCACCTTAGCATCTGCGGCACCCGCACATCCGTTACCAACACTCTCTTCGTCGTCTTCCTCACCCACAGCAACAAGGTAGACGCGCCACCATCACCGACACCTACAACGCCGCCGCGGCTTCCTGTTCTATTGCACCATTGTCCTTTTCGCCTCCGCAACCGTCTTTATCAACGTCGACATCTTCGGCGCCGCCACGGTACCCCCCCTTCCTGGTCGTCCTTATCGTCACCTCCACTATCGCCTGCCGCTCCCCGACGTTTTACCTTCCAATCGGTCTCCAGACCGTTTGGGACCAAACGATCTCCAGATCGTTTGGGACCAAACGGTCTTCGAAAATCATTTGGCCTTTCACAACCACCTGTATTTTGTTAAAACATAAAAACAAATAAAAACACATAAAATCTAATTTTAAACTTGTTATTCTAATACATGACTTTCCATTTTCAAAAATGGCTTCTCCAGCAAAGCAACCCACTGGATATGAAGATGCTCCCTTTTGGACAATAGAACAACTAATACCAGATTGTGCCAAGCTCCAAAAGATAGTAGATACTTATGAATCTACCATACAGCTCCCACCAAAGGTCAACATTGTTGCAGTCATGTGTGAAATTGACTGCATCAATAGGTGCCTAGCTGAAGAACCTAAAGAAGAGGTGGAAGTCATTTCATCAAACGATGAAGGATCTGAATACGAGTCGCGTTCTGAGGAAGAGTCCCCAGTTGAAAAGTCCAAGGGGAAACGAAAAGTTCAAAAAGCTACGACTGAACAACCACCAAAAAAGCGGGCAAGAAAATAGGTCCGCCCTGCCACTACTAGAAAACAAACCCTAGCAGTCCATACCGCACCAACCTCTGCCACTCCTACAATCACCAACACCCATGTCTACTCAACTCACACTACCACCGCACCACCACCAGAAAACCTCTACATCCACACCCTCCCATCCATCGATAAAGTACTGAAACCAACAAAGTACGTCTGCTCAAGCGTACTACTTATGATGGGGATCTATGACAGAATCCTCACCATGCTAGACAAAGCCAATCTATCAAGACTGTGCTTCATCCTCGAAGCTTCCTATGTCGAACCGACTACTGAATTTTTCAAGCATCTCACCAAAGAAGCGGTAGACATTACGCACAGATCAAGGGATGACGGTGACCGCAGGCTGGTCACCAAGCTCTTTGGAAATGACGTCGTTATAACTGAAAATCTTCTGAACGAAATATTCATTGACAACCAGGAGAAAATCAAACAAGCCAAAGCTGCAAGCACAAAGACTTCACAATTCAACAGACAC
Organism: Alisma plantago-aquatica; assembly: GCA_963693085.1. Lineage (NCBI taxonomy): Eukaryota > Viridiplantae > Streptophyta > Magnoliopsida > Alismatales > Alismataceae > Alisma > Alisma plantago-aquatica. Next base: position 176,646,034 of record OY856415.1, on the reverse strand, counting down.
AGCTTCTCGAAGACCATAACAGGGATCCCCACCTATGAGGCAAAGACATGCAAAGCCTCCAACATTCAATCCGGGTTCGTGCGCACGCTACATAAAATTCTTACAGGTGCGTTGTTCCCTAGAATAGAGGGAGGAAATATTATCACCGCCGACCTTTTTCTCCATTGGTCCATTTTGTAAGGAAAGCCAGTCAACATCGGCCGGCATATGATACAAAAATTCTCTGCCTACGCCATAGGAAAAGAAATCTGCATGGGCGGGCACATAACTTCCATTATCAAATACCTCAAAATGGACAGACTACTCCCTCGCTGCATGAAGATCAAGGGCAACATCCTTACTAACGAACAAACCTTGAAGAATTCCTACATTATCAAAGAGAAGGATGCGAAACTACACTACATCTTCTGCCCAACAGTCAGATCTTCCAGGACCCTGCTACCACTTCCGGAGCTAGCGGACTACGACAAAGACAAATTTCTCTTTACTGACGAAGAGATTACCAAACTCCTAGCTCCAGTCAAAGTACAAGATAAGACAACCCAAGCAGGACAGACAGAGCTCAGCATAAACGCCATGACAGCTAGGTTAACAAAAATACCTGTAAAACGACCACCTAAGGTACGTTTACAACCGCCACAGCTGTCAGGGAGGCCAACATCAAAGCTACAATCGGAGACAGAATGCCCCCCTCCGGAGGAACCAATCACTACCTCTTCCATAGACTCATTCATCATGAGCCTACATGATGAGCTCACCACCACCACCACCCCCACCACTCTCCCATCCACAACCCTCCCACCATCTACCACCACCCCACCTTCCTCCACAGATATCCCTCCACCCACATCTTCCACTTCCCCATCTTCCTCCCCGAGCACTACTTTTTCCGCTCCAACATCCGGCTTCACTTTCTCAGCTCCCATCTCCACCTTCTTTTCCTCAACCTTTTCACCCCCTCATATCTCAACCAGCCATTTACCATTCCCTTCATCCGCCACCACCCCGACATCACTGATGACTCCATCTACGGTCACCACGCAGTTCGCAGGACCATGACCAGTGTCTCTTTCGCAAGACACTACCACCCTTCCACCTCGACCCCAGCCATACCACCCTTCCACATCCGGGGTCCCTTTTTCAAATGTCAGTGAGGAATTCGGACGTCAATTCGACGCCATCTGAAACCTCCTCACTGACCCCTCTAACATAATGCAATCTATTTTTTCATGTGTGCAGGGTATTTCTCAACAGGTCGCCAACATCAACGAGCAGAACAACGCCTTGCCAGGCATTCTCCGAAGCATTCAGCAACGACAGGACGTAGTGGCCAAGCAAGTCGATCATATCGATGACCACTACAAACACTTGCCCGAGCAGGTCCTTGGAGTAAAAAGCCAACATGAAGTGCTGGCTAAGGAAGTTGATAGGATCTCTACGCAGACTCAACCTCTGCCCGAGACCCTGCACGAGCTTAAGCAGTAACAAACTGCGTTAAGCACGCACTTGGATGACATCACCAACACCCTCACACAGCTCCACAGCCGCCAAGAGGAGTCAGCAAACACCAAGATTCACCAACTACGTGCTCAAGTAACAGATCTTACAGTGTGCCTCCTCTCTGCCGAGGGATAATACTCAGATCTAAAGGAAACACACGACGCACTACTCGAATCCCACGAGCATGTGCAAGTGGTGTTTGATGAACTACAAGCAACCCATCGGCAGTGCAAGAAGCCTCCACAACCGAAGCCAGCAGACAAAAAGGTAGACGACGATGATGCTGAAGACGACAATAATGAGGACTCTGACTCCTCGACTAACTCCAATAATAGCACCTCCTCAGATGACCAATCTGACGACCCAGGCAATGCTGGGGAGGGAACAAGCTGAGGAGCTGCATCAAAACAAAATGATCACCATGACGGTGATAAAGATCCCAAATCCCCGACTCACATTGACAATGTTAATATGTCTTACGGGGATCAATTCCTTGACTATTCCGCAATGGGATCTCTGGGGGAATCTTTCAAAGAAGCAGCCTTTGCTGAGTACCACCAATGTCTACTCGGAGCCAGCACAAGTCAATAACAAGAAACATCAGCTCATATGTTCTCCGCACCTGACCAATATGTGCCATTTCCCCCAGAACAGGAAGAATCCGAACAAGTACGTTTAGATAGAGATGAAGAACTCGATTCTGCCTCTGATTCAGATGAAGATCTGCAAAGTTATATGGAAGAGTTAGAGCAAACTGCTCCACCCCTCCTCAGGAGCTTCGTCCGCCACCACCTCTACCTCATAAGATGCATGACTTAGATATGGCGGCCATCTCTACACTAGATGCTCAGGACATCTTTATCCTGAACACCATAGTAGATGATGCCAAAGACAGGGGCGACATTATCTACCAAAATATAAAGACTCAACTCAAGTTGACGCGTGAGGACTTTCGCTCCATCCTACGACCACAATGAACGGTGAAGATGGCAGTCTTCCGCATTGTCCTCGCCAACTCTATCGAAACCTACAGAAGCTCTCGGCAGCAGCAACCTGTTCTTAATGCATCACCAGCTCTAGCAATGAGTCTTATTTACAAAAAATTGCAAAGAAAATCAATTGAATGGTTGTAGAGGGGAATTGCAAGGAAGGCACGCTACATTACCGTGCCCTTCCAAGTCTCCGGTCACTGGCTGCTTATGATCGTGGACACCGCGGCCCAAGACGCTAAGGTGTACAACTTTTGCGCCACTGAACTAAGAGCTAAAATAATTAACTTCGCTGGAACAGAAGTCGGGGAGGCCAGATGCATCCCATTCCGGCTCCTAAAGTTGATCTGGGCTGCTTGCCCATCACTCCGCAATAATTGGAACCAACCTTGGTTCCAAATCATCAACCCCCAAGCTCAAACTCAAGAAGGTTCTAGGGATTGCACTTTCTACGTAATACGACATATCCAAGCGCTTAATCAGCAAATTCATTTTACCGACCTGGCCACAAAAGACTTTCATTCTCTGCGAGGTCGCTACGCCATGGAATTGATCTGTGATAGAAGGTTCTTCAAGGACCCAACTATGGCACCTACCGACATTCCTCGCTATCTTTTCTCAGCCATCCAACATCCTCCAAAACAACCATTCAGGCGAAAAATAAAGGAGTCGGAGAAACAACAGCCCGCCAAGGCTCTCGAGAAGAAGAAATGGGACCCTTACTCTTTCGATCTGGCAGATGATGAAGGGGTTACTGAGTTGCTAACCGGGGCGCCCATGAATAGATCATCTTCACAAATGGACCCCCTGTCTGCCATTTCACCTACATTCCCCAATTTTGACCTCAGTGCTTGCAAACGTCTCCCCGACAATGAACTTCATCTCATCATGTCAAGGCTTTACGCCGAGAAAGATGACCTCTTTTTCATGTCCGGTGACATTCTGGTCATGGAAGATGCGCTATGAGAAACTGTACAGCTAAAAGGCTCTCTCTCCGTAAGCTTAATGGCCGTCTATCAATTTCTTCTCAGACAGAATCACCCTACAACCTATATGGCATCCCCTTACATGAAGGACGATCTATTAAAGCTAAAGAACTTAGGAACAACTGAGGTACTCATCTCCTTCTTACAACATACGACCCAAAAGTTCATCATGCTTCCCTTCCTTCATTCAGAACACTGGATGTTGTTGGCAACAAATCTTCATGAAGGAACAACAATCATATACAACAGTTCCGACAGCCAATACAATCCAGATCAACAACATTACACTACGACACCAAGAACGCCCACGAAGGAGGTGGCGAAGGAGTGTGCCGACCAACTTCCTATCCTTCTCAACATGCATACATGAGCATACAGCAAAGAACACTTTCATCACCCCGCCTTCAGCCACAAGTGCCCACAGCAGCTCCGCGAGTCAAACGATTGTGGCTTCCACGTCCTCTATTGGATACACACCATCATAGCACTTGGAAGACCAGTAGAAGATATGACAGAAGTGGATTATCATGCGTTATGAGGGAAGTTCGCTACTAATCTCCTCCGCACACATGGAACCAATAAAGGACTAACAGAAGCTTGATGCCCTTGTCCCTATACTACTCAACCTATCACTTTGATACTCTGCGGATAGAGTGAGTGATAAGTTGGGGGGGGAGTACACTGGACAAGGGTGAGGTATCATTTTCAAAATCCTTCCGTCTATACCTTTTCTTTCAATTTTGTTCCTTCGCGCATTTACTTTTCGGTCAAAAAAATAATAATAATAATTTCCCAATTTAAATAAACCCAGCATATAACAAAAAATATCCCTTTTTGGAATAAAGTCACCCCCATCTAATCTTAGAATCAAGTTAGTCCTCAAAAGTAATAACAAGAATAGCACTTAGACATATAATGACGACTTAATAATTTCTCTTCACTCTTGATTTTCATGCTTTTGTTTAACTTCTACATCTGACTCTCCACAGGTCAATATCAAGGCCGAAATAAGCCAAGCACTCTCAAGGACAAGAGGGGCATCATGTGACATCCAAATCAAGAAGTCTCGCAAGTGGACCATTAAAAAGAAACCAAAAAGTGCATGTCGAGAAACTCTAAGAACAGCTTTCCTCTCTTAAAATAAAAGAGGCTTGGCCGCCCAAAAATAATTTCCCTAAAAACCCCAAATCCTAAGCTTGTGAGTTTACAAATAAAAGCCAGAGAGTTGAATAAACTATGAGAGTTGTTCCATATATAAGGACCTATATAAAGAACCAATGAAGGTCTCACCCAGCCGGCACATTCAGCTACCCTCACGAAGGCAGATGTGTCGTGCCTGGTAGTGAAACCCTAAGGTATCTAAATATATGAAAGGCTTATAAAGGACTCACCCGGCCGGTACATTCATCTACCCTCACAAAGGCAGATGTGTCGTGCCCGGTAGTGAGATCCTAAAAGCATAGACAACCCCTCCCTCACTTGAAGGGGGAGTTACACATCAAGCCTTTAGCCAACCCTCATACCCACTCTAGCTTCCGGTAGGTTTTTCAGAGAGGTATAAAGCTGATTAGAGTGAACGACATGCACAGAATAAAAAGTGGTCCCAATGCAGGCTACGAGATACGGAAGAAACCTGAGACCCAAGCAACTCTCAATACCTGAAAGAGTTAAGGCAAACAATAAGACCCGATATGACCATAGGAGAGCTCGGGTTTATAATTGAAGAAAGAGTATGGATTTCTTAACTAAATAAAATCACCTCGCCATTACATGCCTCAACTCTATCTAACTTGAGGACAAGCAAGACTCTAAGTTAGGGGGGGTGATAACCTCTAATTTTGTGATGTTATCTTAGTAATTTTCCTCAATTTTCCACACTCTTCCTTAGATATATTAGACAGAATCCCTAGCTATCCTCTTTTATTGCAAATATATTGTTAGATTAACTTTTCTCCTTTTTACTTACAGAAAAAGATGTAAAAAAAAATCACAAAAAATTCATATGGTCCCAAGACTGCATGGACTCACACGGTCCCAAGACCGCATGAAGCTCACACGGTCCCAAGACCGCATGAAGCTCACACGATCCCAAGACCGCATGAAGCTCACACGGTCCCAAGAACGCATGAAGCTCACACGGTCCCAAGACCGCATGAAGCTCATACGGTCCCAAGACCGTATGGACTCACATGGTCCCAATACCGCATGAAGCCAACCGGTCCCAAGACCGCATGGAGCCTACCGGCCCCAAGACCGCATGGAGCCAACTGGTCCCAAGACCGCATGGAGTCACACGATCTCAAGACCGCATGAAGCTCACACGGTCCCAAGACCGCATGAAGCTCACACGGTCCCAAGACCGCATCAAGGTCACACGGTCCCAACACCGCATGAGTCCAAACGGTCTTAGAGTCCAAACGGTCTCAGAGCCCAAACGATCTTCAAAACTGTTTGGATCCAAAACTGACCAAACCGTTTGGACTTCACTTAAGGCCTATAAATAAGACCCAATCGGTCCTCCCAAAGGCATCAAGTTTTAGACGCCCAGAGGCTGCCTCCACTACTCTAGAGCTATTTCAACCTCCATCCTCTGCCCAAAGGCTACGAGTCTGAGATCCACACTCCATCCTGAAGTTGCTTTCTCTCTCATCAACCAAGAAGGTGGGAAGAGAAGGATTCGTCATCAAGCAAGCTGCGAAGTGTGAAGATCGTCTCTTTCTTCTCTAAGGGGTTGACCTTCCTCCCTCCTTCTTGGAGATGATGTTCTCTCTCTCTCTTCTCGCCTCCTTCTTTGTTCTTGCCATGAGTGAGTAGTCTCATACACTAGGGTGCGGGGAGTAGCCCCGCTACCCATGTTTTCATTTCATGCAATGTAATTCATGAGTTTGCAATAGAAGTGTTCTATCTTTTCAGTTCAACATCAGTCGTTCAATGAATGCTTGTTGCTTGATCACCAACTTGCCTTATCTATTATCTATTAGTGTGAATTGTCTACGTTTGTGCTTTTAGATTCGATTATCGATTGAATGTTGGTTCTTGATGCATGTAGTCACCATGCATCTGTTTCGGTATCCCGGAGTGTTCCTCAAAGGTGGAGTGAACTCACTTTCAAGGTTGCACTTTCGTACTATGAAATGGAATCAGTTGACGTACGGAAGTACAACCTTGAAAAGTCGAGGTACACACTTTGTGAAGGGAATGATTCAAAGTAAGTGACCATTCATTTGGGGATGGCTGGCATTGCATCATTCCCGCACTTCCCATAGTTTAGTTTTCCGAAAGAAAACTAAATCTACAAGGTACTAACTGATTTAGACTTTATTGCAAGCCATCTTACTATGTTGCATGATTTGATCCATGGATAGTGGTGGTGAAACTCGATAAACATCCTAGTGGTTTCATAATTACTATTTACAATCTTAAATTTACTTTCTTGCCTTTATTTTACTCGTCCTTAGTTTAATCAACCAAAGTCAACTTTTGATCTAAACATCAACTTTTAAGTAGGTAAATAGAATTAAAATGTTTTCCATCCTATTAAACCCTTAATAGGACTGTTGTCTCGAGGATCCACCCTCAACTGTACTACAATAAGGCTTCCACATACCTTAGCGTATGTGGGTGGAGACTTATTATAGCACACGTAAGGATAAACCTAGAGACTTTCTGCCTCTAGGATTTTTAGTGGTGCACGCAACTCCATGCAAGTGGAAGCTCCATCACTATCCCTCCCTATTTAAGTAGGACTTGCCTGGGCTCTCATAGTTACCACAACCAGAGAGGATAATAATTTTCAAATCAACTGATTCTCAATTTTCTATGTATTAATCATGCTTTGGGAAGCCCCTAGTACCCATCTATATATAGGAGGGGTTAGGGTCATGTTTCCCAGTCCCCAGCCAATGTGGGACTAAAATGGGAGTTGAAAGGACAAGATGATCTTGAATTTTCAAAACTTTTCTGGAACCTTCACAACCTTTGTGTGATGAATCGGTCATTCTGCACACGAGATGGTCGTTTTGTAGTTTATAGATTTTGTACATATGTTGGTAATTCAATTCCAATTATTACTGAACTTGACGTGAGCACCAATCCTTTGTGTAGTCAAATTACGCTCCTGAAATGGGTGTTTCCAGACGCCCTTCTCACATAGGTGAAATAGGCATCTCACAACATGCTAGATGGTCGTTTCACCCAAGCAACAATTTGAATGCTTGAACTGATCGTTTGGTAGTCTATCAGCTGATCCGTTGCGTGAAATGATATACCTAAACAATTTAGTAATCAATTCAATTATCATTCAAGATCAAATTCCTCTTCTAGATGAGTTCCTATGTGTGTGACCCTATAGGTCCCATATCATGTTGGCAATGAATGTCCATAACTAGTTTATGGCATCACAAGAAAAGAGTGGTGCCTAGTTACACATCATTGTTACCCAAATGAATTGAAAGTTGGGGAGCAACTTCAGCCAAAAATGTGTGTATGGTGTTATAATATTTGTATAGTTCATTTGTCACTGATATCTAGATTGAACTGGAGGCATGGAGCATTCATCCTCATTATTATTCAATCATGTTCCTTGAACCAAAGTAGACTGCATGAGATATATGTAAGCTCAATATCACATATTGACTCACATGCGTATAGCCATACTTTTCTCAGTCTCGCTAATCAAGAGGACTAAGATATCTTACTCCTTTAGAAGGGACAAATCTCATCTCTATCACTCACATTTAGTCCCCATGTGTCTAAGTCACACAATCATCACCATTGTAACAACTCATTTTTCAGGACTATATTTGATGATGTCACAATGTACCCAACGACATGTGATGAGTGCAGTGATTTCAAGTCTAAGAACCACAAACACCACCATCACTATGAGAGCTAACTATGACTTCCATGATGATAGATTCAATATATCAGTCTCACAGTGGGTCTGTCTGATAGACTATTCTCTAGCATGTATTTGTGTGCTTGGTTTGATATTGACATATCATGACTAATGAGATTTAGTCATCAACCAATTCACATTCTGATGTTATTTGTTATTGTTGTCTATCAATCTTCCACAATAACAACCAATCAAGGACATAATGAGAATATGTATATTTCCTCTTTATAATTCATATGACCTCATCCACAAGGTTAGTAACCTAACAGCATATGTCATCGATTAATATAATTCTATAGACAATCACTTTGTATCCTCATTATCTCATAACTGAGTGAAACAAATGAATTGGAAGCATGCCTTTATTATTGTCAAATCGGGTATCTACAGCCAAATACCAATCATCATATGATTGGCTCTCTAGGCATGCATACCAACAAGAGCATCCAACCGAAAAGGTATCAGGAAGAAGAGAAGGTGAAAACCCTAGCTTTGCACTACCAAAGCTCCAACGTAGCTCCTTGCTTAAAGATCATGGTAGATCTAGGTGGAAAGAGAGAAGAAAAGGATTTCTTCAACCACATGCATGAGTTATCATTAGGAACTCTTGGGTTCCACCAATTGATGAAGAGAGAAGGAAAAAAACAACAAGAGAACAAGGTTTGAGAAGAAGATCTTACTAGAATAATGCAAGAAACTAGGTTTCAAAGCTCTGAACAACCCTAGAGAAGATTGATCCAAACCCTAAATTTTAAAAACCACTAGAGGGGGGGTGACTAGGGTTTTATATTAATTTTAAAATAATAATTCAAACAATCAACCATCAAAATATTAAATAAGGGGACGCAGGGTTTAGAGTGGTTCCACCTTTAGCAAATACTAAGGGAGTCAGTCCACTACCCGGTTGGTCCCAATTGGGATTTTGAAAGCACCTGAATTTTATTACCTTTTTGAGGATGTTAAATAAAATACAACTACCTTCCTAAACCCTTTGGACAACCTTCACCCTGAAGTCATCTCACCAACTTTAAAGCAGGCTTCACTCAAAGTAACTTCAGGCTCCCCCTTGAAGTAGCCTTCCTCCTTGAAGTACCTTCCCGTTGCGACCTTCTAGAAGTAGTCCAAAGTCCACCTCCACCAGAGAAGACCCTTCTCCACCTGAGAAGATTACACCCTCTCCAATCCATAGCCTCCAACCTAGGAGTAGCAAGGAGAGTACAAAGAAAATAAGAAGGAACAAGAAGGGAAAAAGAAAATTACAATTACTGTTGTAGCACAAGGCTTGAATCCTATATCAAGCATTTTGATCTCTTAACCAATGTGTATGGAAGTGGAAGTGTTGTGGGTAGGAGATGCTAGCCTATAGGACACGAATTTGTAGCAATGAAAAAGATCTGGAGTTACTCAATTGCTCACAAATGTGGATTCTCAATTGCAAGTATGTATGCTCAAGTGTTGCACAAGTGTGTTTTAGGTGTCCTAAGGCATGTCCTATTTATAGGAATGGCATATGAATGCTTAAGGATGTTCCAGACTATTTCTAGGGGGTTATAAGTGCTCAACTAGCCGTTAGGTATCAACTAATTGCTTTAGCAACGACTAGTGTATTAATTCTGAATAGTGCAGAAAGAGTTAATCTCGGTTAAGAAGTTTGTCGACCGAGAATCCGTCAGTCAAAGTTTTTGTCGACCGAGGGACGATATGGAGCAAGTGTATATAATGTTTGATTCCAACTCCCGACTACCTTGTCTACTATTTCTAACGACTATAGAACCTTTTAGAAGAATTAACCTGGGAGACTCTCGGTCGAGAAGTTGTTCGACCGATCTTGTCTCGGTCGGGAAAGAGTTCGATCGAGATCGTCACTATTTTGGTGGTTCTAGATAAATACTAAGTGCGTGTATGAGTGTGCAGTTGTGACACTATTATAGAGGATGACCTATTTAAGTGTTGTAAATGGCTACGGAAGATCTAAACGCTTCATTTACATGATATCTAAGTACTTGTACATTATATACTTGTACAAGTTTTCACATTTGATTACAATCACGAAATTAAAACATTGTGAGAATTTCGATCTTCCAAAGTTGTGTCATCCACTTAATTCCTGCAACGCTCAAGTAGCATCTTAGATCCACAAGAATGAAATGTTTGACATCATCAAAACAAAGGGATTTTAATAATGTCCAATTAAGCCAACAATCGCCCCCTTTTTGAAGATGGCAAACATTTCCAAAACATAAATCAAGGAAATATAAATCATATGAGTTTCATAACTAAATTTTACCTTTTGAATCCATTCTCTTGTTTCCAAGTATGTGCTAGCCTATAGATTATGAAACTCATTTTATTTTATGTTATTGATTTTATATTATTTCTCCCCCTTTGTCATTTCAAAAAGATAACCAAGCTAAACATTAATTATGACCTTTATTTCTCCCCCTTAATTTGATAATTTGATACTCAATGCAAACCACTTAGTTTTATGTCAAATTTAGGCACAATTTATTTCTCAATCATTTACAAAGGATGCTAAGCCTTGAAATGATATGAGATCCTTTTAGATTTATGGTATATGTGTTTTGATTTCTCATCCATTTTACAAGGGATGTTAAGCCCTGAGATGATAATAGATTCTTTTAAGCTTATAGTAGAATCAATGAATGTATCTCTAACCAAATGCACAGGATTTTAAGCCCTACTTTGTTTAGAGAATTCCATTAAGGACAAGATATACATTATAAATATTGTAGGCTCCTTTATTTTCATAACCAAGATTACTTTAAAGATACTAACGTCATAACTAGTTTCAAATTTCGTTTGTCATGTTTACAAAGTTTTGTGAACTCCTTCTTAATCTTATAGTCAAGATAGTTTTTGTGAACGTCCCCTTAATCTTATAATCAAGATAATTTAAGGATTCTAAGGTCATCATAATAAGTTAAATTTTTATGAGAACTATGCAATAAAATGTTGTTTTAAATATACTAAGATGGAGTGCAAGGAAATAATTAACAATTAAGCATTTTGTCAAGCTTATTTAAGGTCGACCTTAACTTCGACCAGGGTGCCCCTCGGTCGAACTTTATTTCAACCGAGAGGCATTTTCTGTAGATTTACAGCTTAAGCACTCTCATTGATTTACACATTTATGCATAAGTATGTGAAGTATAAAGTCTTTATGTAACTTTATTAAATTCATATCAATTTGAAACGCTTTAAGTGATACCACTTTTGAAAAATTTACCACTTGAAAAACAATATAGGCATCACAGTGATACTGATTTTCTTAGAACATGTTATTTTTGACCATTCATATCCTAATAAAATTTTGGGAATATGTATATTCTTCATGAAATAAGGACCTTATTTGTAAGAAGAAATTTTGATATCCATAGTGATTGTTCTACTTGCAAAAAGGCAATTTCAATAAAATCATCATTTTTGAACTACATCTTGATGACAGGATTTCAACATGTCCAATCATAGCAAGAATGTAATCATTTATTATAAGCAACATTATTTGCATTAATAGATATTTCCACGATACCATCATGATGCTAAAATATATCCTAAGAGAAAGCTTGTGTAAAATTTTAGGCAATATATTAACTTAGTACCATGTTCTTAATTTTCTTAGAATAGATTTTTGATGTAACATTGAAATAACTCTTTATTTTAAGCAAGTCTCTTAGTTTAAACTTATTTTCATATTAAAGTAAGATCATTTAATTGAGCGTACAAATCCTCATTAGTTTTAATAACTCTTTTTAGTTTCTTTTTTCAATCAATATATTTATAGTGTAATTCCTCCATGCTGGCAACTAACACTTCTTTAGATAAATAAAAAAGACTTACCTCTTCTTCTTCTTCATTGGTTGTAGCAATAAAGCACTCTTTATGCACTTCTTCCTTCTTTAACCTCCATGGGCAGCTAAGTGTTGTGTGTCTTGTTCCTAAGCACCAACTAGAGCTTGTTGAAGATTGGTCCAAGCTTCTCCTTTGCTTGCAGTTGTAGACACCATCACCCTCCATTCTTCAAGACTCGATTAGAGCTCCTTGAAGCCTTCTCTGATACCAAATGAAAAACCACTAGAGAGGGGGTGAATAGGGTTTTATATTAATTTTAAAATAACAATTCAAACAATCAACCACAAAAAGATTAAATAAGGGGAAAAAGAGTTTAGAGTGGTTCCACCCTTAGCAAATACTAAGGGAGTCAGTCCACTACCCGATTGCACCCAACCGAGATTTTGAAAGCACTTGTATTTTATTACCTTTTTGAGGATGTTACATAAAATACAACTACCTTCCTAAACCTTTTGGACAGCCTTCACCCCGAAGTCATCTCACAAACTTTGAAGCAACCTTCACTCGAAGTAACTTCAAGCTCCCCCTTGAAGTAGCCTTCCTCCTTGAAGTAGCTTCCCGTTGAGACCTTCTAGATGTAGTCCAAATTCCACCTTCTCCACCTAAGAAGACCCTTCTCCACCTGAGAAGATTACACCCACTCTAATCCGCAACCTCCAACCTAGGAGTAGCAAGGAGAGTACAAAGCAAATAAGAAGGAACAAGAAGTAAAAAAGAAAATTACAATTACCGTTGTAGCACAAGGCTTAAATCATATATCAAGCATTTTGATCTCCTAAGTAATTTGTATGGAACTGGACGTGAGTGGGTAGGAGATGCTAGCCTATAGGATAAGAATTTGTAGCAATGGAAAAGATTTGCAAATGTTGTAGTTGCTCAATTGCTCACAAATGTGGATTCTCTATTGTAATTATGTATGCTCAAGTGTTGCACAAGTGTGTTTTAGGTGTCCCAAGGCATGTCATATTTATAGGAATAGCCTATGAATGCTTAAGGACATTCTAGACAATTTCTATGGGGTTGTAAGTGCTCAACTAGCCGTTAGGTATCCCTTAATTACTCTAGCAACGACTAATTTATTAATTCTGAAAAGTGAAGACAGAGTTAATCTCGGTCGAGAAGTTTGTCGACCGAGAATCCGTCGGTCGAAGTTTTTTTTGACTGAGGGATGGTCTGGAGCAAGTGTATATAACGTTCAATTCCAACTCCCAACTACCTTGTCTGCTATATCTTACGGCTATAGAACCTTTTAGATGAATTAACCTGGGAGACTCTCGGTCGAGAAGTTGTTCGACCGATCTTGTCTCGGTCTAGAAAGAGTTTGACTGAGAACGTCTCTATTTTGGTGGTTCTAGATAAATACTAAGTGTGTGTATGAGTGTGCAGTTGTGACACTATTATAGGGGATGACCTGTCTAAGTCTTGTGAATGACTAGGGAAGATCTAAACGCTTGATTTACATGATATCTAAGTACTTGTATATTATATACTTGTACAAGTTTTTAAATTTGATTACAATCATGAAATTATAACATTATGAGCATTTAGATCTTCCAAAGTTGTGTCATCCAATTAATTCCTGCAACACTCAAGTAGCAAATTAGATCCACAAGAATGAATTGTTTGTCATCATCAAAACAAAAGGGGTTTTAATAATGTACAATTAAGCCAAGAATCGCCCCCTTTTTTAATATGACAAACATTTCCAAAATATAAATCATATGAGTTTCATACCTGAAGTTTACCTTTTGCAGCCATTCTCTTATTTGCATGTATGTGCTAGTCGAGAGATTATGAAACTCATTTTACTTTATGTTATTGATTTTATATTATTTCTCCTCCTTTGTCATTTCAAAAATATAACCAAGCTAAACATTAATTATGACCTTTATTTCTCCCCCTTAATTTGATGATATGATACTCAATGCAAACCACTTAGTTTTATGTCAAATTTAGCCATAATTTATTTCTCAATCATTTGCAAAGAATGTTAAGCCTTGAAATGATATGAGATCCTTTTAGATTTATGCAATATGTTCTTTGATTTCTCATCCATTTTACAAGGGATGTTAAGCCCTGAGATGATAAGAGATTCTTTGAAGCTTATAATTGAATCAATGAATGTATCTCAAACCAAATGCACGGGATGTTAAGCCCTAATTTGCTTAGAGAATTCCATTAAGGACAAGATATACATTGTAAATATTGTAGGCTCCTTTATTTTCATAACCAAGATTACTTTAAAGATACTAAGGTCATAACTAGTTTTGAATTTTCTTTGTGATGTTTATAAAGTTTTGTGAACTCCTTCTTAATCTTATAGTCAAGATAGTTTTTGTGAGATCCCCCTTAATCTTATAATCAAGATAATTTAAGGATTCTTAGGTCATCATAATAAGTTAATCTTTTATGAGAACTATGCACTAAAATCTTGTTTTCAATATACTAAGATTGAGTGCTAGGAAATGATTAACAATTAAGCATTTTTTCAAGCTTATTTTAGGTCGACCTTGACTTCGACCAGGGTGCCCCTTGGTCGAACTTTATTTTGACCGAGAGGCATTTTCTGTAGATTTATAGTTTAAGCACTCTCATTGATTTACACATCTATGCATAAGTATGTGAAGTATAAAGTCTTTATGTAACTTGATTAAATGCATATCAATTTGAAATGCTTTTAAGTGATACCACTTTTGAAAAATTCACCACTTGAAAAACAATATAGGCATCACAGTGATATTTTCTTAGAACAAGTTATTTTTGACAATTCATATCCTAATAAAATTTTGGGAATATATATATTCTTCATGAAATAAGGACCTTATTTGCAAGAAGAAATTTTGATATCCATAGTGATTGTTCTACTTGAAAAAAGGCAATTTCAATAATTTCATCATTGTTGAACTCCATCTTGATACCAACAGTTCAACATGCCCAATCATAACAAGAATGTAATCATTTATTGCAAGAAACATTATTTGCATTAATAGAAATTTCCAAGATACCGTCATGATGCTAAAATATATCCTAAGAGCAAGCTTGTGTAAAAGTTTAAGCAATATATGAACTTAGTACCTTGCTCTTAATTTGCTTAGAATAGATTTTAGATGTAACATTGAAATAACTCTTTATTTTAAGCAAGTCTCTTATTTTAAACTTATTTTCAGATTAATTTTGAGATTCTTCAACTCTTTAAAATAAGATTTCTATCTCATAAAACTCAAGTTCTTAAAATCAAGATTTTGCTTTTGATTACTTAGAAAAAAGAAACTAGATAAAACATTAATATTCTTGTTCTAAGAAACAAACTATTTAACTTGCCATAGTATCATCTACCAAAAATCATTCATGTATTACACAGGATGACACAATCCATGCACACGATAATCATTATCTATCATGTCAAGATGCATTTGTTCCATAGAGTTTTACTTTTATGCAAAATGGCATTTTCAATGATAACATCATCTTTATATGTAATGAGCTGAATCACAATGATCATTTTGAAACAATAAAGGCATCTCCATAACACAATGATCATGATCATTCAAAAGAAAACTTCAAGACACATGGTTTCTATATAGATAGACCAAGGAATAATTAGGACAAACCATGTGGATTATGATAAATAGTAATTTCCATGATTAAATCAACATGGTTCAAAATTTTCAATTTTAAGCCAAACCATGTATGAGATGAACCAAAATAATCTCATGAGAAGCAAATCCATGATTTTCTTAATTAAACTTACTCAAATCATCACATTTTTCAGTTTTAAGAAACATAATGTAGAGAATCATACCTTTTAAGGAAGATTTATCAAAGAAATATCTTTTTCTTGCTCAATCATGGTTCATCAATTTTTAATTTAAGACAAACCATGAAAAGGAACATGTTTAATCATTTCAATAGTTATTTAGGAATTTACAATGTGTGTATTGATTTTAAGAGAACATTACCAATTTCTATATAGTTTTGATCATATAATTAGTGAATTTATAGCATGTTTAATAAAGATATCGTGATGCAAATTATCAATATGTGATTTGAGATTTGTCTCCAAGATTTATGACTTATTTTTGCAATAGAGCATGTCTACTTGCAGTAAGAGTATAAATTTCCAATCAGTATCATTTTTCTTTGCAAGCAACATTTGTGCAGCAATTTTAGTAAAATCAATCTTTTTCTCTTGTATATTTGATAGATACAATTTAATCATGAAAATTATTAAGTTTTGATGCTCATATATTCTTCCTTTTGATTAGTTTCGTTCAAATATTTAAAGCACAGAATATGTAAAGTTCATTACATACTTAAGTTGATTACAATTTAAGTGTCTTAATTTTATTAAATAGTTCTGTCAGAGTTTTACTTGGTCGACGAATATCTCGACCGACATTGTCTTGATCGACAATTTTTTCGACCGAAAATGTTATTGTTTCTTAAAGAAAAAGCAGATTTGAGGCAGAAATGTAATCGGTCGAATAATATCTCGATCGGCATTGTCTCGGTCTGTTGGTATGTATGCCCATAGAGCAAGTCATATGATGATTGTAATGGGATACTATGTAAATGATTTGAATAATAATAAAGGCAATTTCCAATCTATATGTTTAAACTTTTTCTGAGATGATGGTGTAACATGATAGATGTCTAAAGAATGGTTTTACTCAATGACGTATGCTTTTAGGTTCATGACCTAAACGATGAGATCATACGGATGTTAAGAGTATACATTCTTGTTTGGTCCCTAGTCGGTTTTTATTGTGGAAATAACCATAGACATCAATAACACTAAAGACTAGATTGTGTGTTGGTTGATGATAGAATCTCATTAGTCATGATATAGTGATATCAAACCAAGCACATAGGTACTTGTTAGAGAACAAGGTACCGGACAGACCCACCGTGAGAGTGACACATGGAACCTTGACTTGGTAGTCACAGTTAGCTCTCACAGTGATGGTGGTGAGTGTGATTCTTAGACCTGAAATCACTACACTCAACACATGTTGTTGGGTACACTTTGACATCATCAAACGCAGTCCTGAAACATGGGTTGTTATAAAGGTGGTGATTGGGTGGCTTTGACACATGGGGCTTTTCAGGGGTGAGTGATAGATATGAGATTTGTCCCTCCTGAGGGAGTTTGATATCCTTGGCCACTTGATGAGTAGGATTGAGAAAGGCATGCACATGCATGTGTGAATCAATATGTGATATTGATGTCACACACATCTCATCAATCTGCTCTGAGATCAAGGAAATGAATCAACGTTGACAGGATGATTGTTCCATGCATCGAGTTCATTCAAGATATTAGTGACAAAGGAATTATACATTCACTGTAACACCATTCACGGATTGTAGGATTGAAAGTTGTTCTCCAACTTTCTATATCACTTGGGTAGCACTGATGTGTGACTAGGCACCGCTCTTTGCTTGTGAAGTCAAAACTGGACCTGCAGGGTCACACACATAGGATTTAACCTGGAATAGGAGTTTGTCCACAAACGGTGTTTAGATTGATTACTAAAGGAGTTTAGTAGTTCAATTAAACACTTAATCAATTAATAGCTCAGTATCATAGTGTTCAAGGTGTTGGACCGATTGATTAGAGTATTGGATTGATTGGAACAGCAATTAACTGATTCTGCACAGTCTTCACTCCCAACCGATCGGCTCATGTGATGAACCGATCGGCTGAGCTTGGTGAACCGATCGGCTCAACTGGTGAGACGATCGGCTCATGACCAGGGTGAAATGATAGGTTCAAGGGTTGAACCGATCGGCTCAACTGGTGCAACCGAGCGAGTTGGGAAAGTGAGATTGGTGAGAAACCAATTTTCGTTTCGCTTAGCCAATTCGATTGGAATAAGGAAACAAAATAGGATTGTCAATTTGAGTTGAACCAGGATCACGAATCGATCGACTGGAGTGTCAAACTGATCGGCTCAGGGATCCAAACGATCGGCTGGTGTGACCAACCGATCGGCTGGAGGGTCCAGACGGTCATTTCAAGGCTAAAACGATCGGTTCAACTGACGTAGTTTGTCCGATTTTGTGGAAATCTCGAACCCTTCTACTCCTGCTTTAGTCCCGCATTGCCAGGGAAAGAGAACCCTGTTCCATGACCCTCCTATATATAGGGGTATTGGGGGCTTCTCAAAGAACAACTCAGTGCAAGCTGGTTGCTCTACAAAGTTGTCATTCCCTCTGGTTTTGGTAACCGAGAGAGAGCCCGAGCAAGTGCTTCCCGCAAAGGGAGGTGCAGTAAGGGAAAGACAACTGCAGTTGCAACTGCTAGCAGGAGAGTGTGTTGGCGACTAGTACGTCAACAGGAGGGTGCGACTCCTTCCACGTCCTTATGCGACAAGGAGTGTGGAGTTCCAGGTGGTCCGTGTGGACGACTGTAGAGGCGGGAGACCTCTGTCGCTCGGAGGACAACTGTCAACCGACAGTCCAGTACGAGGAGGAGTCTTCAGTCCCGGTGTGACTAGGAGCTACACAGACACCGTCCAAGACCGGAGGTGAAGACCGCGCAAGGCGCGAGGTACTGTCACCGAGCGAGCCTCGGGACAAGGTATGCATCTACAAACCATCTTTCCTATTATATAGACGTTTACGCGATTCCTTTTATTCTGGGTTTAAGGGAGAAAATTTTGGTTTCCGCTGCTTCTCTGCCTCCCGTAAAATCCAACAGTGGTATTAGAGCCACGTCAACTGTTCTATATTTTAGGATTATCGATATGATCGATTTTGGTTTGTCACCTTTATTTATTGCATGCGATGTGAATAATGTCGGCTTTATACATGTCCAATCCACAAATCCCTAATATACATATATGATATGTAATATTAATGCACTCGATACGCGTCGCCCTTAAACGAGTTTTGTGGTGGATGTGTAGCATGGTTATGGCCTATAAACCCTATGTCTGTGTGTGGTTGTTTGTATGGTTGCTTGCATCTCGATCTGCGCACCGATTCCCCTTCTCTCTTTCCTGATGTAACTCGAAATAATTCAAGAATTCTTTTCCTACCTTTGCTCCCCCCAAATGTAACTTGGGGTTTTACAATTAGAATGTAAATAGGAATAGATTTTATTTCCTATTATTTCAAAGAACGGCGGACGACTTGAGATGATCGGTTCAAGGCATGAATCGATCGGTTGGTGATCCAGATGGCCGGTTCGAGTAGCGAGACGAGCGGGTGGCGACTTGAGAAGATGCACGATGACCGGTGAACCGATCGGCTGGAGGCGCCAGTCGATCGGCTGGTGGCACCCGAACGACCAACTTGATGGCGAGCCGATCAGTCATGGAGATGAGCTGATCAAACCTAGAAAGGAAGACACAGATTTCATCTTGTACAGGTTGCATATGATGTAGACCTAGATGACCGTGATTCCTCTTGGCTCGAGGAATCACAATAGGATGGCCATAATCATTGCTTTTATCGTTTCACATGTTTTTCTGTGGGATATAACATGTATATGATACGTACTATATTTTGTGGTGATTGGATATGTATATGTATATAAAAATCTAATCCCTCATTAAAATATTAAGTCTTATACGCCTTCCATTAGCGACACACATGGCAAACTTGATCGACTAAGCGTAGGTTACGCCAAAGCGTGGTGAGCCGTCTATCTTGTGGAAGTGTGAAGGGTAGACATGTAGGTTCTGCCAAAGCAGGGTGCATGTTTACCGTGTCGGCTTTTGGGTTAGACTTAAATGGTGATTCTTAGAGCGTCTAAGCCCAGAGGCAAGGAATGTTCATGGTAAGGTGTTGCGCATATTCATTCATCAAGAGTTGCATATGATGCAATTGGCATGATGGCCTACCTAAATAGTCAAGATTGTGGGCGATCAGCCAAAGCTGACTCATGACTTGATGAAATATGGATCTTGACCCACTAGAAGAATGTGCGCTGCAATCTTCGGAATTGATGGTGAGGGCTATCAATTTGAATCAAAATAGTGGGAGCGGTAATTAATTAAAGGCCTAATTAGCTATCGTCAAATTTTATTCAAATCAAATCAAAAGGAGTTTTGACAAATACAAATTTTCTCTTGTAGAATGGCAAAGGAATCATCTTTTAAAATGGGCAAATTAATTGAGAATAAATTCCATAACTGGTTGAGGACTGTGAGAAGTGTTCTGCACAATCCAGATATACCAGGAGCCTTTGAATCCACTCTATGTACGCTGAATGCGTTGGTGAAGAAGAAAGAAAGTTCATTGATAGAGATCAATGGAACGAAAGGTAAGGGAGAGAAGGGTTCTCTTGCCAAACCAATTTCTTCTACATGGAGAGGATGGAAGGAACGATCGAAGAAGAAGTCATAGATAGAGATCTCTACTTCTAGTGTATACGTTATAGAGATTAACTTTACCACTTCTTCGTCATGGGTATTTGATACCGGATGCGGATCTCACATTTGTTCAAATGTGAAGGATCTTAAGAGAAGTAGGCCTTTAGGGAAAGGCGAGGTTGAACTATGTGTTGCCAATGGGGCAAGGGTTGCCGCCAGTGCCGTAGGAACCTATGAGTTAACTCTACCTAGTGGGCTAATAATAGAGTTGAAGAACTGCTATTATGTACCTGCCATAAATAGGAATATCATTTCTGTCTCTTGTTTGGACAAGGATGGATTTGAATTTCTTATTAAGAATGGAAAGTGTTCCATATCTAAAGATGGGATCTTTTATGGCAGTGGCCCAATGTCTTATGGTCTATACATGATAGACTTGGAGACAAATGTATACAATGTAAACACTAAAAGACAAAAACTCAATGACTCAAACAAAACATATCTCTGGCATTGTCGTCTAGGGCACATAAATGAGAAGCGCATTTCTAGACTCCATAAAGATGGTTATCTAGACTCTTTTGATTATGAATCAATAGAGACGTGTGAATCTTGTTTGTTGGGCAAGATGACCAAGACTCCCTTTTCAGGTAAAGGTGAGAGAGCTAGTGATCTATTAGGACTCATACATACTGATGTATGTGGGCCTTTTAGATCTAGTGCCAGAAATGGGTGTCAGTACTTCATTACCTTCACTGATGATTTCAGTAGGTATGGCTATGTGTACCTGATGAAGCATAAGTCAGAAGCCCTTGAAAGGTTCAAGGATTTCATGAATGAAGTACAGAACCAACTTGGTAAAAGTTTTAAGGCACTTCATTCCGACCGAGGTGGAGAATACTTAAGCCAAGAGTTTGAGGACCTTCTGCGAGCCTGTGGTATTATATCACAATGGACTCCGCCTGGAACACCACAGCATAATGGTGTGTCTAAAAGAAGGAATCACACATTGTTGGATATGGTGCGATCAATGATGAGTTTTGCTGATCTTCCGATTTCCTTCTGGGGTTATGCTCTTGAAACCCCCGTGTTTATACTTAACAGTGTACCATCTAAATCGGTTCAAAAGACACCATATGAGATATGGACCGGGAAGCGTCCCAATTTGTCTTTTATGAAGGTTTGGGGTTGTGAGGCTTACGTCAGGAAAATGTTTCCTGATAAGCTTGGACCCAAATCCGATAAATGTTATGTTGTTGGATATCCCAAAGAAACCAAGGGATATTATCTATACCACCCTACTGACAACAAAGTGTTTGTTGCCAGGGATGCTATGTTCCTAGAAAAGGAATTTATTTCCAAAGGAAATAGTGGGAGGAAAATAGAGCTTGAAGAGGTTCAAGCCCAATAGGAAAACATTGAACTGATAGATGTACAAGAGGAACATGGAGATTCACAAGGTGTTGTGGAATCTCAGTCTCCTCAGGTAACACAAGGACCTCGTAGATCTGGTAGGACCAGCCTTGAACCTGAGAGGTTTGGATACCTTGTAACTCAGGAAGGTGGTGAGTTGATCATAGATGATGATCCAACTACCTACGCAGAGGCTATGGAGGGACCAGATTCTGAGAAATGGCTTGAAGCCATGAGATCCGAGATGGAATCCATGTACTCCAACAAAGTATGGACTTTGGTGGAACCACCCGAAGGGGTAAAACCCATAGGGTGCAAGTGGGTGTTTAAGAAGAAGACCGACATGGATGAAAATCTGCAGACTTATAAAGGCAGATTGGTAGCTAAGGGATTTCGACAAGTTCAAGGTGTTGACTATGACGAAACCTTTTCACCAATTGCCATGATTAAGTCCATCATGATCATGCTTTCTATTGCAGCTTATTATGACTATGAGATTTTGCAGATGGATGTTAAAACCGCATTCCTTAACGGGAATATAAATGAGGATGTGTACATGACACTGACTGAAGGTTTTATAGATCCAAAGAATGTCAATAAAGTCTGTAAGCTACAAAGGTCAATCTATGGATTCAAGTAAGCATCTCAGAGTTGGAATCTTCGATTTGATGAGGAAGTGAAAGTGTTTGGCTTTATTCAAAATGAAGATGAACCTTGTGTGTACAAGAAGGTTAGTGGGAGCTCGACCACATTCCTCATATTGTATGTGGATGACATACTTTTGATGGGGAATGATGTCTTAGCCTTAGAGAAGGTAAAGACTTGGCTTGGGAATACTTTCTCAATGAAGGACTTAGGAGAAGCATCCTACATTCTAGGAATTAAGATCTATAGAGATAGATCTAGAAGGCTTCTCGGACTAAGTCAGAGCACGTACATTGACAAAGTGCTGAAGTGGTTCAGCATGGCGAACTCAAGGAGAGGCAACATCCCCATGCTACATGGAGTCACCGTCTCTAGAGCTCAATGTCCCCAATATTGTGAAGAGAGGGAGCGTATGAATGGGATCCCATATGCATCAGCCATCTGATCCATCATGTACGCTATGTTGTGCACACACCCAGATGTCTCGTATGCTCTCAGCATGACGAGCAGGTACCATTCAGATCCCGGGGATGCTCACTGGATAGCCGTAAAGAACATCCTCAAGTACTTGCGAAGGACTAAGGATCAGTTTCTTGTTTACGGTGGCGAGGAAGAGGTGGTTATAAAGGGTTACACCGATGCAAGCTTCCAAACCGATAAAGATGATTAAAGATCACAGTCAGGATTTGTATTTTGTCTTAATAATGGAGCTGTGAGCTGGAAGAGTTCCAAGCAAGAGACAATTGCCGATTCTACTACAGAGGCTGAGTATATTGCTGCTTCACATGCAGCAAAGGAGGCTGTGTGGATCAGGAAGTTCATCTCTGAACTTGGTGTAGTTCCCAGTAGCTGTGATGCAATTGAGCTTTCTTGTGACAATAATGGAGCTATTGCACAAGCTAAGGAACCCAGATCACATCAGCGGTCCAAGCACATACTGCGGCGCTTCCATCTCATACGAGAGATCGTACAGCGAGGAGATGTGAAGATTTGCAAAGTACCAACTGAAGACAACATTGTTGATCCACTGACTAAGGCCCTTTCTCAGCAGAAGCATGATGGTCATGCTAGGTCACAAGGACTGAGGTTCCTAGGTGACTGGCTCTAAGTGCAAGTGGGAGTCTATTGGTATGTATGCCCATAGAGTAAGTCATATGATGATTGTAATGGGATACTATGTAAATGATTTGAATAATAATAAAGGCAGTTTCTAAACTATATGTTTAAACTGTTTCTGAGATGATGGTGTAACATGATAGATGTCTAAAGAATAGTTTTACTCAATGACGTATGCTTTTAGGTTCATGTCCTAAACGATGAGATCATACGGATGTTAAGAGTATACTTTCTTGTTTGGTCCCTAGTCGGTTGTTATTGTGGAAATAACCATAGACATCAATAACACTAAAGACTAGATTGTGTGTTGGTTGATGACAGAATCTCATTAGTCATGATATAGTGATATCAAACCAAGCACATAGGTACTTGTTAGAGAACAAGGTACCGGACAGACCCACCGTGAGAGTGATACATGGTACCTTGACTTGGTAGTCACAGTTAGCTCTCACAGTGATGGTGGTGAGTGTGATTCTTAGACCTGAAATCACTACACTCAACCCATGTTGTTGGGTACACTTTGACATTATCAAACGCAGTCCTGAAACATGGGTTGTTATAAAGGTGATGATTGGGTGGCTTTGACACATGGGGCTTTTCAGGGGTGAGTGATAGATATGGGATTTGTCCCTCCTGATGGAGTTTGATATCCTTGGCCACTTAATGAGTATGATTGAGAAAGGCATGCGCATGCACGTGTGAATCAATATGTGATATTGATGTCACACACATCTCATCAATATGCTCTGAGATCAAGGAAATGAATGAACGTTGACAGGATGACTATTCCATGCCTCGAGTTCATTCAGGATATCAGTGACAAAGGAATTATACATTCACTGTAACACCATTCACGGATTGTAGGATTTAAAGTTGTTCTCCAACTTTCTATTTCACTTGGGTAGCACTGATGTGTGACTAGGCACCGCTCTTTGCTTGTGAAGTCATAAGTGTTATGGACTCTCACTGCCAAGGTGAAATGGACCTGCAGGGTCACACACATAGGATTTAACCTGGAATAGGAGTTTGTCCACAAATGGTGTTCAGATTGATTACTAAAGGATTTTAGTAGTTCAATTAAACACTTAATCAATTAATTGCTCAGTGTCATAGTGTTCAAGGTGTTGGACCGATTGATTAGAGTATTGGATTGATTGGAACTGCAATTGACTGATTCTGCACAGTCTTCACTCCCAACCGATCGGCTCATGTGATGAAACGATCGGCTGAGCTTGGTGAACCGATCGAATCAACTGGTGAGAAGATCGGCTCATGACCAGGGTGAAACGATCGGTTCAAGGGTTGAACCGATCGGCTCAACTGGTGCAACCGAGCGAGTTGGGAAAGTGAGATTGGTGAGAAACCAATTTTCGTTTCGCTTATCCAATTCGATTGGAATAAGGAAACAAAATAGGATTGTCAATTTGAGTTGAACCAGGATCACAAACCGATCGACTTGAGTGTCAAACCGATCGGCTCAGGGATCCAAACGATCGGCTAGTGTGACCAACCGATCGGCTGGAGGGTCCATACGGTCGTTTCAGGGCTGAAACGATCGATTCAGCTGACGCAATTTGTCCGATTTTGTGGAAATCTCGAACCCTTCTACTCCTGCTTTAGTCCCGCATTGTCAGGGCAAGAGAACCCTATTCCATGACCCTCCTATATATATAGGGGTATTGGGGGCTTCTCAAAGAACAACTCAGTGCAAGATGGTTGCTCTGCAAAGTTTTCGTTCTCTCTGGTTTTGGTAACCGAGAGAGAGCCCGAGCAAGTGCTTCCCGCAAAGGGAGGTGCAGCAAGGGAAAGACAACTACAGTTGCAACTGCTAGTAGGAGAGTGTTGGTGACTAGTACGTCAACAGGAGGGTGTGACTCCTTCCATGTCCTTGTGCGACAAGGAGGGTGGAGTTCCAGGTGGTCTGTGTGGACGACTACAGAGGCGGGAGACCTCTGTCGCTCGGAGGACAACTATCATCCGACAGTCCGGTAGGAGGAGGAGTCTTCAGTCCCGGTGTGACCAGGAGCTGCACAAACACCGTCCAAGACCGGAGGTGAAGACCGCACAAGGCGTGAGGTACTGTCGCCGAGCGAGCCTCGGGACAAGGTATGCATCTACAAACCATCTTTCATATTATATAGACGTTGACGTGATTCCTTTTGTTCTGGGTTTAAGGGAGAAAATTTTTGTTTCCGCTGCTTCTCTGCCGCCCGTAAAACTCAACACGGTCGACAACTTTCTTGACCGAGATTGTTTTTGTATTATTTTCAGTGGTTGTTTTCAAGTAAAAACATAGATTTGTTTTACAAATTTGTATAAGTCGAAACTCCGTTGAGATTAAATATCAAAGTAACATTTTGGCCAAATCTCAACGAATCATATTCAAATCTCTAGGTTATGAGAATTCATACTAAATCAAGTTATTAAGGATGTGTCTTTTCATGTTTATTTAAAGGTGTATATTTTCAAGTTAAGAGTTTTACCTACTTGAATCAATTTGTTATCTCATTATGTTAAGTTGAGATAGACATAAAGATATACAACTTAGAGTCTTTGGTCATATCTCAACTTAATTTTATTCATTTAGTTTGGGGGTTTTGGAACCCATACCAACTCAACATCCTTTTTCTTGTAAGGACATGAGAAGGAATAATGTCCAAGATGCAAACAATAGTGACAACATATAGAATCAATCTTATTTCTCTTTCTATGAGTTTGATCTAGATTTTCTTTGGTACATATGTATACTTGCCTTTAGGTACATACATAGATTGAGTCTTTGGCACTTGTGTCATTCCCCCACTAGGTTTTTGATAGGATTTTCCTATAGGCTTGTAACCTAGTCCTCTCCTTCTAATTTGACCATGAGAATCATTTAGGTTCTTATCCAGAATATCATTGTTATTCAAGCTACTGATTTCCTTTTGTAACTTAGCAATCTCATCCATTCTCTTCTTAACATTTAAATTTTCTTGCTCAAGGTTAGACAACAAACTATCTCTTTCTTTAATAACATCATCATAATATAAATGAGTACACAAGATAGGTTGAGTTTGAACATCATTTAATTTTGCAAGTAGTTCAACCTTTTCTTGAGAGAGAATATCATGATTTGTTTCTCAGTTAAGCACCTTAATATTGCAATCATTGAGAGATAATTTCAGGGTAGAATTTTTACGGACAATACTTTCCCTTTAAGAAGTAAGATCATTTAATTGAGCATACAAATCCTCATTAGTTTTAATAATTCTTTTTAGTTTCTTTTTACAATCAATATATTTATCATGTAATTCCTCAATGCTAGCAATTAACTCTTCTTTAGATAAATCAAAAAGACTTTCCTCTTCTTCTTCTTCATTGGTTGTAGCAATAAAACACTCTTTATGCACTTCTTCCTTCTTTAACCTCCATTGGCAGCTAAGTGTTGTGTGTCTTGTTCCTAAGCACCAACTACAGCTTGTTGAAGATTGGTCCAAGCTTCTTCTTTGCTTATGGTTGTAGACACCATCACCCTCCATTCTTCAAGACTCGATTAGAGATCCTTGAAGCATGCTCTGATACCAAATGAAAAACCACTAGAGGGGGGTGAATAGGTTTTTATATTAATTTTAAAATAATGATTCAAACAATCAACCACAAATTAAAACATTAAACAAGGGGACACAGGGTTTAGAGTGGTTCCACCCTTAGAAAATACTAAGGGAGTCAGTCCACTACCCGGTTGCTCCCAACCGGGATTTTGAAAGCACCTATATTTTATTACCTTTTTGAGGATGTTACATAAAATACAACTACCTTCCGAAACCCTTTGGACAACCTTCACCCCGAAGTCGTCTCACCAACTTTGAAGCAGCCTTCACTCAAAGTAACTTCAAGCTCCCCCTTGAAGTAGCTTTCCTCCTTGAAGTAGCTTCTCGTTGAGACCTTCTAGAAGTAGCCCAAAGTCCACCTTCTCCACCTGAGAAGATTACACCCTCTCCAATCTGTAGCCTCCAATCTAGGAGTAGCAGGGAGAGTATAAAGAAAATAAGAAGGAACAAAAAGGGAAAAAGGAAATTACAATTACCGTTGTAGCACAAGGCTTGAATCCTATATCAAGCGTTTTGATCTCCTAACCAATGTGTATGGAAGTGGAAGTTTAGTGGGTAGGAGATGCTAGCCTGTAGGACACAAATTTGTATCAATGGAAAAGATTTGCAAATACTGGAGTTGCTCAATTGCTCACAAATATGGATTCTCTATTGCAAGTATGTATTCTCAAGTGTTGGACAAGTGTGTTTTAGGTGTCCTAAAGCATGTCCTATTTATAGGAATGGACTATGAATGCTTAAGGACATTCTATACACTTTCTAGGGGTTCTAAGTGCTCAACTAGCCGTTAGGTATCCACTAATTGCTTTAGGAACGACTAGTTTATTAATTCTAAAAAGTGTAGACATAGTTAATCTCGGTTGAGAAGTTTGTCGACCGAGAATCCTCCAGTCAAAGTTTTTGTCGACTGAGGGACGGTCTGGAGAAAGTTTATATAACGTTCGATTCCAACTCCAAAGTACTTTTTCTACTATGTCTAACGGCTATAGAACCTTTTAGAAGAATTAACTAGGGAGACTCTCGGTCGAGAATTTGTTTGACCGATCTTGTCTAGGTCGAAAAAGAGTTTGACCGAGAACGTCTCTATTTTGGTGGTTCTAGATAAATATTGAGTGTGTGTATGAGTGTGTAGTTGTGACACTATAATAGGGGATGACCTATCTAAGTGTTGTGAATGCCTAGGGAAGATCTAAATGATTGATTTAAAAGATATCTAAGTACATGTACATTATATACTTGTACAAGTTTTTACATTCACTAGTACAGGAATGGTCTGTAGCGTCGGTTTTTTTAAGCCTGCAGCGTCACTTTTTAACTGACGCCTAAGTGGCCGTCGCTATAGACTTTGCTCTATAGCGTCGGTTTATTTAACCAGAAAAAACCGACCTTACAGAGTAAACACTGACGCAAAAGGTTCTAAAAAATCTGACTCAAGCTAGAAAAAAGGAGCCTGTAAGTTCGGTTATTCCAAAAAAACCGACCCTGTAAACACTCTCGGTCGAGAAAATTGTCGACCGAACACATTTTCGATCGACAATTTTCTCGACCGAGAGAGTTTATAGGGTCAGTTTTTTTGAAATAACCGACGCTAAATATTGAATAACCACTTCAGTGCACTCCTCGGTCGAGAACATTGTCGACTAAAATTATTGTTTGTCGACAATTTCTCGACCGAGAGAGTTTACAACGTCGGTTTTTTTAGAATAACCAACACTAAATATTGAATAACCACTTCAGTGTACTCCTTCTCAGTCAACGAATTTGTCGACCGAGAGGTTATCGGTCGACAAATTTGTCGACCGAGGGAGCTCTAAGGTCGGTTATAAGGAAAACCTGACCTTAAAGGTGCTTATACACGTGAAATCAGGATCCTCCTCGATCGACGAATTTGTCGAACAAAAGGTTATCGGTCGACAAATTCGTCGACCGAGAGTGTTTATAGGGTCAGTTTTTTGGAATAACCGATGCTAAAAATTTAAATAAATATTTCAGTGTACCCCTCGGTCGAGAAAATTGTCGACCGAAAATATTTCGATCGACAAAATTTTCGACCGAGGGGTACACTGAAATGTTCAAACTGAAATATAAATGAAGATTCATATATTCTGGGAGAGGCGAGCATTGATGCTCAACCGTCACCATTCAAAACCACACATTAATGACAAAAATGATTCATAATCACATCATAATTTACAAAATGATAGATTGCTTGAAATATAAGGAGGAAAAATTAGTTTGAAATCCTAAAAATATACATCTTTTGAGAGATTAAAAGCTATCCATACGCAAACAAGGTCTATGATTACCACTTCCATCAAAAAAATCATGCACAAGATGTAGGGTTCATCTAAGATGATACAAAATACTATCATACAAGCTCACACTCTAGGTAAAGGTACATCTTTATACTTGGATCAATATTATTAAGGCAAAATCATGTACATGTAACGTAAGAGTGAACAATAATCATGGATAAAGTTATATAACTCACCTTAGAGATGATGTAGAAACTCCAAACAGCAAGGTAGATTGAAGAAAAACGGGGAAGAAACCCTAGCTTGGGCACTCATCTTCACCAAGCTGGTTCCTTCTCCAAAAAGGAAGCAAACCCTATGTTGAAAAGTTAAGAAGAAGAGAGTGGAAGATGTTTTCAACCATTATCTCAAGCTCCACAATGGAACGTCATGGATTCAGCCAAGAAGACGAGAGGGGAAGATAGAATAACAAGAAAAACAAAGAAAAAGAGACAAATCTCACTTACCAAGACTAAGAAAGGTGGTTCCGAACCCGGAAACGAACTAAGGAACCTTACTTGGAAACTGCGGCGACCTTACTTGGAAACGGCGGCTACCTCATTTGGAAACGGCGGCGACCTTCGTGGAGGATGAGACGACCTTCACGGAGAGGCGGCGACCTTCGTAGAAGTGTGGAGAGGTGGCGACGACGAGCTCTTTTCACGGAGAGGAGGCAAGGCTTTGGCGGCGTGGAGAGGTGGCAAGGGCTTCATGGGAGAGAAGTAGAGAAGGTATCTGCGGCGGAAAAGGTATCCTCTCCTCGGGAGAGAAAAAGAGAACGAAAATTTTGTTTCGCGCGGGAGAAAGACTAGGTTTTGGCCATTTTAAAGGAGAGACTTGAATTGTAGCGTCGGTTAAAATAAAAAAACCGACGCTAAGGATAAGCGGTGCCCATGTTTGGTTATCTAAAAACACTCAAACACATTTTCGGTCGACAAATTTTTCGACCGAGAGGTTATCGATCGACAAATTCGTTGACCGAGGGGAGCTCTAGGGTCGGTTAAAAGTACAAAATCGATGCTAGAGGTGCTTATACATGCGTGTACTAAACTGGATCCAAAATTCATGTCGGTCGACAAATTCGTCGACCGAGAAGTCCTTTAGGGTCGGTTATAAGAAAAACAATGACCCCAGAGGTGCTTATACATGTGAAATCTGGCTCCTTCTCAGTCGACTAATTTGTCGACCGAAAGGTTATCGGTCGACAAATTCGTCGACCGAGGTGAGCTCTAAAGGTGCTTATACATGTGTGAAGTATACTGGATTCAAAATGCATGTTGGTCGACAATATTGTCGATCGAGGAGCACTTTAGGGTCAGTTATAAGGAAAAAACCGACCCTAGAGGTGCTTATACACGTGAAATCTGGCTCCTTCTCAGTCGATGAATATGTCGACCGAGGGGTTATCGGTCGACAAATTCGTCGACCGAGGGAGCTCTTAGGTGCTTATACAACCCTAATATGGGATGATGTTATGTGAAACCCTAATATAGGGTGATGTCGTGTGAAACCCTAATATGGGATAATGTTATGTGAAACCCTAATATGGGATGATGTTATGTGAAACCCGAATATAGGGTGATGTTTTGTAAAACCCTAATATGGGATAATGTTATGTGAAACCTTAATATGGGATGATGTTATGTGAAACCCTAATTGATAAAGATGGGAAACTCTAACCCTAATGGGGGAATAGTGATGTTATTTTTGTATTGCATGATGTTGATATGAAATTGATATGGTTGTTATCAAGTATACTAACCATGCAAGTATCATGAGATAATAAGTGTAACCAGGTATGAGCTATGATGGTAATGGGCCTTGTGAGCCATTATTTTATTTGTTGCGTAGTGAGAGGTGACAATAAGAAGTTGAATATGCCTAGTGATTTATGTGAGATGCTTGTGTAACAAGTATCCTAAATACCTTGGTCGGATGACTTGAAGGTAATAGTTACCTGATAAGTGATAACCATGTTTAGTGATGAACTAAGGGTTTGAATACCCAGATCCAACAAATGTGATGATGGTGGTATTGAGGGATGTGAATTCCCAACAATGAGACAAGGGATTGAGATCACAATGCTTTAGGGTCGACAATATTGTCTTGAAAAGTACTAAACTGGATCCAAAATTCATGTCGGTCGACAATATTGTCGACCGAGGAGCCCTTTAGGTTCGGTTATAAGAAAAAACCGACCCTAGAGGTGAAATATGACTCCTTCTCGGTCGAAAAATTTGTCGACCGACAGGTCATAGGTCGACAAATCGTCAACTGAGGGAGCTCTAAGGTCAGTTATAAGGAAAAACCGGCCTTAGAGGTGCTTATACACATGAAATCTGGCTCCTTCTCAGTCGACGAATTTGTCGACCAAGAGTTTTTCGATCGACAAATTCGTCGACCGAGGGAGCTCTAAGGTCGGTTATAAGGAAAAACTGACCTTAGAGGTGCTTATACACGTGAAATATGGCTCCTTCTCGGTCAGCGAATTTTTCGACCGAGAGGTTATCGGTCGACAAATTCGTCGACCGAGAAGAGCTCTAGGGTCGGTTAAAGTAAAAAACCGACGCTGGAGGTGCTTATACATGCGTGAACTTAACTGGATCCAAAATTAATCTCGGTCGACGAATTTGTCGACCGAGGAGCCCTTTAGGGTCGGTTAAAAGTAAAAAACCGACGTTAGAGGTGCTTATACATGCGTGAACAAAATTGGATCCAAAATTGATGTCAGTCGACAATATTGTCGACCGATGAGTCCTTTAGGGTCGGTTATAAGGAAAAAACCGACCCTAGAGGTGCTTATACATGTGTGAAGGAAAACTGAATTCAAGATGTCTAACCCGCATTTTTTGTAGATATATAAGGTCGGTTATTTGGAAAAACCGACCCTATAGATTGACGCGTGAAGCCAAAATTAAGCAATTTTTTTCCGCGCGAAGACCCAAGAGGTCTTAAGTGGTGCCCGCATTTTTTATAGACATATAAAGTCAGTTATTTGAAAAACTGACCCTATAGAGATACACTACAAGGTCGGTTATTTTAAGAAAAGTGACCCAAGAGGTCTTAAGTGGTGCCCGCATTTTTTATAGACATATAAGGTCGGTTATTTGGAAAATTTACCCTATAGAGTTACACTACAAGGTCGGTTTTTTAAGAAAACCGACCCAAGAGGTCTTAAGTGGTGCCCGCATTTTTTTAGACATATAAGGTCGGTAATTTGAAAAACCGACCCTACAGGTAGTGACGTTATAACCCATTTATGTACTAGTGATTTGATTACAATCATGAAATTAAAATATTGTGAGCATTTAGATCTTCCAGTTGTGTCATCTACTTAATTCCTGCAACACTCAAGTAGCACATTAGATCCACAAGAATGAAATATTTGTCATCATCAAAACAAAGGGATTTTAATAATGTCTAATTAAGCCAACAAAAGCAACATGCATCCATCTTCTATCCAAACTTCATTCTCAAGAAGCTCTCCTTCCACCAACCGATGGGTTTGGACTCCTTAATCAACAAGGAACAAGATGAGGGGGGCAAAGGCTTTGATCGAAAAAGATGAGAGCAGTATATATATCTAAGATAAGAAAGAAAGATGGTCAAATGGGTTGAAAACTGTCTTTCATGTGTAAAAACCTAAAATTTCCTTTTTCATGTAAAAGAAGAACTCCCATCGGTTGTTCCCAAGGATATCCATTGGTTTGTGCCTTGGTAGAATCTTCAAGTTGCTTCATTCGAGAAACAATATGTTTGTTGGGTATACTTAACCATTTTGCAACCCCTGAGACTCCATCAGATTATGCACACAACAAGGAAAACCATCATTTCTTAGGCCAAAAGAGAAAACCTTCAGTTTCTCAACTACAAGGTGAAACCATCAGATTCTTCACTTAGATTGTGAAACCATTCGATCCTCAACACTCAAGGTGAAACCATTGATTCATCACTTAGGTGAGAAACCCTAGGTTCCCAATCCTAGAGGGAAAGACAACCAAAACATCCGATGGTGCATCCATGCATCTTAAAGTGCAATTATATCAAACATGTTATGAACACTCATGTAGCACAACATTCATATGTTAAAATTACAGATTGAACTCTGGAAAAGGAAAAATTGTATAAAGGTCAACAGAAGCACATAAATTGTAAAACTTAAGAAAAAAAGTTAGATTTGAACCAAATTGGATGCACATCTAAAAAATCTAATATCCAAACATAACTAAATGTTTAATTAAGAAATTAAACACCCAATTAAATCAATCAAGCATGTTTAAGCGTAAAACCAGGCCAGGGGTATTACTTCTGGTCCAATTGAATGTTATATCTGGTCCAAATATTTTTTGTATTTGATCCAATTGGTTGTTATCTCTGACTCGCTTTGAGTTGTTATTCTTGGTCCAATTGAATGTTATCTCTGGTCCAATTAGTTATTATCTATAGTCCAATTAGTTGTTATCTCTAATTTAATTAGTTGTTACTAGTCCGTTTTGAGTTGTTATCTCTGATCCAATTGAATGTTCTCTCTTCTCCAATAGAATTATGTCTAGTATAATCTGTTGTTATCTCTGGTTCCATCAGTTTTGTATGAGAGAAAATATAAGAAATAGGAGGGATTTAGTGTCATTAATTTTTTTTTAAATTTAGTTGTTATCTCGGGTCCAATTTTATGTTATCTCTGATCTAATATGTTATTTTTATAAGAGTGAGAAAATATAAAGAATAGAAGGGAAGTAGTGATTTTTTTTATTAAAATTAGCTATTATCGCTAGTCCCATTTGTAGTTATGTTTGGACTAGTTTGTTGTTATCTGTAGTACAATTCATTATTTTTTAGGAGAGAGAGAATACCAAAAATAGGAGGAAAGTAGTGTCATTATTTTTTAGAATTAGTTACTATCTCTGGTCCAATTTAATTATTTCTGGTCTGATTCGTAGTTGTCTCTGGTTCAAATCATTGTTACCTTTTGTCGAATTTGTTGTTTTTGTAGAGAGGAAATGTGAGAAATAGGTGGGAAGCGACGTAATTAATTCTTTTAAATAAGTAATTAGTTCTGGTTCAATTTTTGGTTATCACTGGTATTTTTTATCTCTGGTACACTTTGTTATTTTTTAAGAGATGGAAAGTACAAGGAATGGGAGGGAACTAGTCAATTAATTTTTTTGTTATATCTAATTCATTAACTTTTTTTGAGTTGTTATCTCTAATCTAATTGAGTTGTTACATCTGGTCCAATTTGATGTTATCTCTGGTCTAATTTGTTGTATCACTAAACCAATTTGTTGTTATCTCCAATCTAATTGGTTATTATCTTTGATCCAATATGTTGTTTTTGTCAGAGTGAGAAAATACAAAGTATAGGAGGGAAGTATTGTAATTTTTTTTAACATTAGTTGTTATCACTGGTCAAATTTCTTGTTATCTCTGGACTAGTTTGTTGTTATCTCTAATACAATTTGCTACCTTTTTAAAAGAGACAATAAGAAAATGGAAGGAAGTAGTGCATTTTTTTTAAATTTAGTTGTTATCTCTTATCCAATTTCTTCTTATCTTTGGTTGAATTCGTTGTTATCTCCAATCTAATATGTTGTTACCTATGATCTAATTTATTGTTTGAATATTTTTTTAAAGAAATCTAACCGTTTTTATCTCATCAAAATATTAATTAAGCATTTGAAATTATAAAAAAATATCACTCTCCTCTTTTTATTCTCTTGCCTTCGGACACTTCTCTCTCCTATTTTTGATTGTGTATTATATTTACTAGAATATGTCGACATTGATCTTGTTAAGATATACTTCTTGTAAAAAAAATTAAATTTTTTATTTCACTTTTAAAAATCATTATGCATTAAAAAAATTTGCTAAATAAATTCATCTCTCCACTTTCTTTATCCTTCTAATCATTCATTTTCTCTTTTTCTTCTGCTCTAGCCACTCTCTCTCTCTCTCTCTCTCTCTCTCTCTCTCTCTCTCTCTCACCCCCAACCAACGTCTAGAACAACGTGTTGCAACAGCCAACTCTGCATCTGGAGGTGAAGATTGTTTTGTACACTTTTCAATTTGCTGTCGGCTCGATCTGGGTGTCCTCATTGAACGTTGAATTTCATCACGTATGGGCTAATGGATGATTGCTTGAAGAAATGATAGTATGATGGAGATTTAAGTCACATACTAAGTATAGAGTTATAGATATTTCGCTTTGGAAATCTGTGTCAACAACTCCCCATCTGCGCAGGAAGCTTCGTCAGAATTATCCACCAAACTGTCCCACTAGTCAAGTGGAGACACAAGGACGGGCGAAGACTTGGATCGCTAACTTGGGATGAAGCTATTAGTCTTTTAAAGGAGTATAGAATAATCTATTATATCTACTACCTACCATACTAAGCACCAACTTTCCGTCCCAATCTTAATGTTCGCTCTCGACTGGACTCTCCATGATTATATATTTGTACAAAAGTCCATCCTCCAGCGGTCCATTACGGTATTCAGATGCCCTAATATATTCGGCGCCTCCATATTAGTCATCTACATGGCCACCTCCGTCTGCCGACTTCTGTAGTTGTCCGTCTTGATAATTTGGTGCTACGGGATCCTAGGGAAATACACGACGCTAATATCTGATACCCTTTTAAGCGCAAGTGACGCTGGTGCGTCTTCCACTTCAACGAGGGTCTATGACGCGCCCAAATCTGCTGTTACATAGTGTTGTTCCAAATGCTGTTGCAGAACATCCTAGCCAGTGGCGGATCTAGAAATTAAAAGTAGGTGAGGCCAACAATAATAGGCCTAAACAAAAATATCTATTTGGTATTGTTGCAATTAAATAATACTTTTTGTAGTATTCTTACAAGCCAATTCTGAATGAAGGATGCTATTTGCAAAAGTGATGTTTTTTATATTCGTTTCACTAGGAAAGTGCGAGTTTGGTATTCGTTTATTGTTAACTAATTTAATAAACCGTTCAAATTAAAAGTAAGACCACCAACTTAAGTAGAGATCTCATTTTATTTCATTTTTTGACTAATAATTATGTAATAGATGAAATCGTCATTCCAAATGTTTATAATGACTACTTGAATAAAGTTGTTAAATGCAAAATTGTGACGACCAATAGTTACTTCTCCAAAAGTAACCGGGAGGATATTATTTATTACAAATGGTCTCACATTAATTGTTTTCCTCAAAAAATTGACCCACAACAATTACTAGACTTGAAATAAAGCCAAGACAAATTACTATCACGCCAATATGTATAGTTCTCTAATGATTTTGAAAAAGAAATTTCTCATAGAAGACATTACGAAATTGGAGTCAAGGTAAATCTAAATGAGGTTTTTTTAGTGGAAGAGCATAATCGTCTACATGAGAGGAGACCGATACTAAAAAGATGATATCTTGTTTATAAATTGGTTGGAGGGAAGCATGTGGGCATAGATTAGAGTATCGTTCGGCAGTGCGTCGGTTAGCGCTTGATCAACGGTCAGTGGCTATCTGTAGTTACGGGCAAAGTTTTAATCGTTGTTGCTGAAACAACAGTGAACCACCGCTAGTTTTCCCTATTCATTTTAACACTTGCAAGCAACCAATCTTGAAAATTCTTCATTGCGTCATTTTCACGCGGTGACTCAACTAGATGCGGCGCGTTTGCGGCAGAAGCCATCACGTTGCCGAACGCAACCCAGATATGAGTTTATCCACTCGTGGGTTTGAGAGGGCATTTACTGTGGGACATGTTATCCTCAAAGTTATCTCAGTCAAAGTGATTAAATATGAGGAAACATGTATGGACAATAAATATGTTTTATATCTTTTAGATTTGACAACAATTTCATTTTTAGTACCAGTTGCAAAGAAATTTCTCAAAAGAGTAACATTGTGCACTGTAATGTTATATTAACCCCAACGTCTATCGATAGTGTTTTGAAGAATTGAATTTACAAACCAAAAAGATTTGATGGTGTCTGCCAACCTCTCATGTCAATTTTAACCTTTGATTCAAAAAGTAATAAATATATATTCCCCATTGACTTAGGCATTTGAAAATGCCTCTCATCTTAGTATCAATATATCCTAAGATGTATTGTTTCATATAATGTGCCAGACGATTTTTTAGGGAAAGCTCGTGTATAATGTCTCTTAGTTTGTCTTTTAAATATCTACTTTGTTGCAAAATTTACATTCATTTCTTTACATCTCAATCTAAATGACGAGAATACTGAGTGTACCCAATGATACCATTCGGCCTTGATTTTATTCTACATGTATCGTGCCTCAAATTTCGGTTTGAAGTATTATTTCTTATGAGCCCCAGTCAGTCTCTCTCTCTCTCTTCATGATTTGCATCCAAAATTTCTTTATCTGCCAGCCATTATTCTTCTCCTGTAACCCATTCTCCGTGTTATGTTCTTTCCTAACTTCATACTGCCAATCATCGGCAACGTGTCTGTTTGGTCAATGATTAATCTCGACCAGACGATCATGGAAGACTGGTCTTGTAGGCCACACGCTTTTAACGGGTGAGGCCAACCGATTTTCACAATGGCATGGCCACATTATTCCTGTTGATGTGGGTGAGGCCACAGCCTCAGGTGGCCGCCGCGTGCATCCGCCACAGATCCTAGCCATCCATCTATACTAAAACTCAACTCCTAAAAAAATTAAATGGATGCTTTAACGACAGTGATTAATTGTAACACGCTGGAACAGCTTGTTCGGAAAAGCGTTTGGAACAGCAAATCTAAACTTGTCTATGACCGGCAACAACATCTATCCACGTTGTGAGACACAAGGAAACAAATTGAAAACTGGTTACTAGGTTTGTTTCATGGTGAGCATCTACGAGGCTCTGAGTCTGTCATTTTGTACGCCACTTCTCCCCTTCTCAGCGATATCTTCTCCAGGCGATTTCATTATTGTGATGGATTATGAATATGGGTAACGCTACATGTCGCCCACAAACTCGGCTTCTCCTACGTCAACCAATAGGTACATTTGTAGTCCAGACTTCTTGATAGGATTGTAACCGAGGTAAGTTCAGGACAATTCTAGGTTATCGGTACGATTGCTCTACGTGTGCCAATTAATAAGTAGAATTGTAGAAACGGTAATTTCATCATTGTTAAAATCGTTACGGAGGAAAGTCCGTTCTTTATTTAATAACATTAGCTACTTTGGTATAAACCGTCTTGATTTCTGTTTCTTATCATTGGCA
Organism: Alisma plantago-aquatica; assembly: GCA_963693085.1. NCBI lineage: Eukaryota > Viridiplantae > Streptophyta > Magnoliopsida > Alismatales > Alismataceae > Alisma > Alisma plantago-aquatica. The sequence goes on along the minus strand of OY856415.1, from coordinate 176,607,196 downwards.
TTACACCCGAGGCGTAGGTCATGGCAACTCTCGTTTACCAAGGCAATTGGATGCACAACAATCAATCATCTAATATGTACGTGCTTGTAGACGTTGTGGCATTATCTCCTGCATCTCTATAGTCCGCTTCAGATGCAGCCTTAAGAGTGCAACACCACAATGCCGGTCTTTATTGCATGCCTCGCACAATAATCATCTACAACTGTTGCTTCGTGGGTGGGTTTCCACTTTTGCTCTTAGCGGCAGCAGAGACATCTTGCTCAGTTTTCTAACCTTGATGGGAAAGATGAAATTAGTATGCTCCATCAGCTAGCAAGGGTCTCTCACGTGGCATGATGCACGACTTCGAACTTGGAGAACATGGATTTGGTATTGTGACACGGAATAATATTTAAGCCGACATGACCTGCGCTCGACCTTATCAGAGTATTGAACTTCACCATGACATGGCTAAGGTTGGATGAAACAAAAGATGGGCTCATATACTTACCTCGCGGCCACTTACATCAAATTTAAACAGCATGTTGAATACCTGTTCTTGGTTGCTTTACTGATCATTTGCAGAACTGGGAATGTAGTCAAGGGCATCAAAGTTTGTGTCTTGTATGTAGCTTTTAGGACACGTACAATGATGATCATATAGCCATTCAGATTACAAGCTTGATGTTGGAAATAAGTATGCTCCTACAACTTTATCCTACTGGACACCATGATGATTTTCACGGGAGTTCGAAACCTTTATGTTATGGCTCTTAAGTGTACGGACGTAGTGTTTCAAAGAATTGGTTTTGCCATCAGAAAAGGACTAGTGGCACAACTTGTTACCCGCTTGTCTTCCATTTCGATGTAAAACTCTCATGTTTATATAGTCCATAAATTTTAAACTTTTATCTATTGGAACATACGTATTGTGCAACTACAGTATAACCACATCGTCTAATTCTAGATGACCATTTAGCAATAGTTATGCTAAATTGTCATATGCAACCACCTTTATGGGCTGGTATTTCTTTTGAATATAGATCATGATCTTGCTAATAGAAGTACCATAGGTGCGTAGTATGTAGGCATGCAACAAAGGTACGAAGGGCTTTCCTCTTAACTAATGTGAACTACAGTGCACCATATATTTGAACTTTATATGAACCCAATTTTTTATAGAAAAGATGGTTTTTACTTTATTTTTGGACCATGTAAATAAATCTAGGTCTTACAAATTTTTTTTTGTTGCTATCCATTTATTGGTCCATCTATGTGGGAAAACCATGTGATACAATACATCTACAAGGTCATTCTATTTATACATGGGGTTTTTGTTGTTAATTACTAATATCAATCTATGTTTTTCCATTACCTTCACTAGAGTGAACTTTAAACCCTTCCCCTTCAACATCTTATGTCCATGAATATTATTAGAAATCTAAAAATATTTTAATCTAGAAAAATATCTAAAACCATACGAATACATTTAATGGCATTTCTAATTTAAGACAATAAAAATTAGAATGTTAATGCCATATTCTCCTATGCTATTCTATTTATGAAATTATACAAAAAATGTTATACACTATATCATTACAAAGGGTAAGGTAGCAGATGTATGCATAACATATCATGTACATTGATGCAACCCAACTTTTCTTTAATGAATATTCATATTAATTTACATTAGATGGTTTATTTATATTTTAAAAAAAAAGTTTGTACGGTTTGATATAGGAAACAAACATGTATAGTTGTAACGAACAATAAATCATCCACATAGTACATATTTGACATTGAATATAATATGAAATTTAGGGAATTAGAGTTATATAATTCAATCATGTGTGCACCATATAATTAAACATTTTTTTAAATGTGTAATTTAATAACTTCTATCAAAATATGAGAAGAAGTAAAAAACAACAATAAACTCAGAAATTGTGTAAATCTAACATCACCAAGTACGATCATTTGTTCAATTTGCAAGTGTGAGGATATGATCACCATGTAGATGTATCTAAGCTTAAGAAATAACTACTAACTTACTAAAATTTCTCTACATTCTCCATTTAACCAATTTTTATAATACATAGTAAACATGGGGGATATAAGAAACACATATTTGATATATATTAGACAATACTAAATTAGTTCTTATAATGATATATTAAGAAACTCAAGTACGATGCTTTTACAAGAACTTAGTCTATAACTCTATAAAAATATTTCATTAAGCTTTCTTTTAGAATTAAGTATAGGCATTTTCTAGGAAAAATTCAATGTCAAACATGTATGAATTTATGTGAGGGGAGGAAAATGGAGGAACATTCCAAATGTATATATCTAAAATCTTAAACAAGATTTCCACGTAAATCAACTGTACTAGATTTTTTCTTTTAAAAATCAAGACACCAACATGGCATACCATCATAATAATAATAATATTAACGGAAATGTGTAATAGGGTTAACTTTAAATGATGTAAATATTGATTTTTTATAGAAAACCTTCTTATACAACACAACCTAATATAAAAGAACAAAAGATAAAAAATTTACTAATTTACATCAAGCATAAAAACCACTAAAAACTACGACCAAAATATGAACACAATAAACTATTACTAGAAAATGGAAAATCGGACATAAGGTAGTATATTAAACCTCAACTATACCATGTGCAAAGCACATGCATTTACTAGTTACTCTACTAAGCACCACCATCCTTCCGTCATCCCCACTCCTTATCCAAATTGGACTCTTCATTTTCGTGCGTCTTCCCGACTCCCTCCAAAGTTGGGCTCTTCGCTTCTGTGTTTGCTCAATTGATGTTCCGTCAATTGACAATAGCCTTATTACTCATTGACGCGTTTTGTAACTTTCTATTTACCAGCACCATGCCCGCAACCCTATTTCTCCCTCACGCATTCGTATGTCCAATCGCCGCCACAATAAACCCAAGATCATCTGATACTCTATTTCATCATCACATGCAGTATCCCTTACAACTTCCATCTCACTTGGCATATGGATACAATTCAGACGATACTGATTTCAGGCAGTAAATTGTAGATATAAAGCCAAATGTTTATAATGACTACTTGAATAAAGTTGTTAAATGCAAAATTGTGACGACCAATAGTTACTTCTCCAAAAGTAACCGGGAGGATATTATTTGTTACAAATGGTCTCACATTAATTGTTTTCCTCAAAAAATTGACCCACAACAATTACTAGACTTGAAATAAAGCCAAGACAAATTACTATCACGCCAATACGTATAGTTTTCTAATGATTTTGAAAAAGGAATTTCTCATAGAAGACATTACGAAATTGGAGTCAAGGTAAATCTAAATGAGGTTTTTTTAGTGGAAGAGCATAATCGTCTACATGAGGGGAGACCGATACTAAAAAGATGATATCTTGTTTATAAATTGGTTGGAGGGAAGCATGTGGGCATAGATTAGAGTATCGTTCGGCAGTGCGTCGGTTAGCGCTTGATCAACGGTCAGTGGCTATCTGTAGTTACGGGCAAAGTTTTAATCGTTGTTGCTGAAACAACAGTGAACCACCGCTAGTTTTCCCTATTCATTTTAACACTTGCAAGCAACCAATCTTGAAAAGTCTTCATTGCGTCATTTTCACGCGGTGACTCAACTAGATGCGGCGCGTTTGCGGCAGAAGCCATCACGTTGCCGAACGCAGCCTAGATATGAGTTTTTCCACTCGTGGGTTTGAGAGGGCATTTACTGTGGGACATGTTATCCTCAAAGTTATCTCAGACAAAGTGATTAAATATGAGGAAACGTGTATGGGCAATAAATATGTTTATATCTTTTAGGTTTGACAACAATTTCATTTTTAGTACCAGTTGCAAAGAAATTTCTGAAAAGAGTAACATTGTGCACTGTTATGTTATATTAACCCCAACATCTATCGATAGTGTTTTGAAGAATTGAATTTACAAACCAAAAAGATTTGATGGTGTCTGCCAACCTCTCATGTCAATTTTAACCTTTGATTCAAAAAGTAATAAATATATATTCCCCATTGACTTAGGCATTTGAAAATGCCTCTCATCTTAGTATCAATATATCCTAAGATGTATTGTTTCATATAATGTGCCAGACGGTTTTTCAGGGAAAGCTCGTGTATAATGTCTCTTAGTTTGTCTTTTAAATATCTACTTTGTTGTAAAATTTACATTCATTTCTTTACATCTCAGTCTAAATGACGAGAATACTAAGTGTACCCAATGATACCATTCGGCCTTGATTTTATTCTACATGTATCGTGCCTCAAATTTCGGTTTGAAGTATTATTTCTTATGAGCCCCAGTCAGTCTCTCTCTCTCTCTTCATGGTTTGCACCCAAAATTTCTCTATCTGCCAGCCATTATTCTTCTCCTGTAACCCATTCTTCGTGTTATGTTCTTTCCTAACTTCATACTGCCAATCATCGGCAACGTGTCTGTTTGGTCAATGATTAATCTCGACCAGACGATCATGCAAGACTGGTCTTGTAGGCCACACGCTTTTAACGGGTGAGGCCAACCGATTTTCACAATGGCATGGCCACATTATTCCTGTTGATGCGGGTGAGGCCACGGCCTCAGGTGGCCGCCGCTTGCATCCGCCACTGATCCTAGCCATCCATCTATACTAAAACTCAACTCCTAAAAAAATTAAACGGATGCTTTAATGACAGTGATTAAAGCGTTTGGAACAGCAAATCTAAACCTGTCTATGACCGGCAACAACATCTATCCACGTTGTGAGAAACAAGGAAACAAATTGAAAACTGGTTACTAGGTTTGTTTCATGGTGAGCATCTACGAGGCTCTGAGTCTGTCATTTTGTACGCCACTTCTCCCCTTCTCAGCGATATCTTCTCCAGGCGATTTCATTATTGTGATGGATTATGAATATGGGTAACGCTACATGTCGCCCACAAACTCGGCTTCTTCTACGTCAACCAATAGGTACATTTGCACTCCATACTTCTTGATAGGATTGTAACCGAGGTAAGTTCAGGACAATTCTAGGTTATCGGTACATTTGCACTCCAGACCTTATCAGAGTATTGAACTTCACCATGACATGGCTAAGGTTGGATGAAACAAAAGATGGGCTCATATACTTACCTCGCGGCCACTTACATCAAATTTCAACAGCATGTTGAATACCTGTTCTTGGTTGCTTTACGGATCATTTGCAGAACTGGGAATGTAGTCAAGGGCATCAAAGTTTGTGTCTTGTATGTAGCTTTTAGGACATGTACAATGATGATCATATAGCCATTCAGATTACAAGCTTGATGTTGGAAATAAGTATGCACCTACAACTTTATCCTCCTGGACACCATGATGATTTTCACGGGAGTTCAAAACCTTTATGTTATGGCTCTTAAGTGTACGGACGTAGTGTTTCAAAGAATTGGTTTTGCCATCAGAAAAGGACTAGTGGCACAAATTGTTGCCCGCTTGTCTTCCATTTCGATGTAAAACTCTCATGTTTATATAGTCCATAAATTTTAAACTTTTATCTATTGGAACATACGTATTGTGCAACTACAGTATAACCACATCGTCTAATTCTAGATGACCATTTAGCAATAGTTATGCTAAATTGTCATATGCAACCACCTTTATGGGCTGATATTTCTTTTGAATATAGATCATGATCTTGCTAACAGAAGTACCATAGGTGCGTAGTATGTAGGCATGCAACAAAGGTACGAAGGGCTTTCCTCTTAGCTAATGTGAACTACAGTGCACCATATATTTGAACTTTATATAAACCCAGTTTTTTATAAAAAAGATGATTTTTACTTTATTTTTGGACCATGTAAATAAATCTAGTTCTTACAATTTTTTTTTGTTGCTATCCTTCTATTGGTCCATCTATGTGGGAAAACCATGTGATACAATACATCTACAAGGTCATTCTATTTATACATGGGGTTTTTGTTGTTAATTACTAATATCAATCTATGTTTTTCCATTACCTTCACTAGAGTGAACTTTAAACCCTTCCCCTTCAACATCTTATGTCCATGAATATTATTAGAAATCTAAAAACATTTTAATCTAGAAAAATATCTAAAACCATATGAATACATTTAATGGCATTTCTATTTTAAGACAATAAAAATTAGAATGTTAATGCCATATTCTCCTATGCTATTCTATTTATGCAATTATACAAAAAATGTTGTACACTATATCATTACAAAGGGTAAGGTAGCAGATGTATGCATAACATATCATGTACATTGATGCAACCCAACTTTTCTTTAATGAATATTCATATTAATTTACATTAGATGGTTTATTTATGTTTTAAAAAAAAAAGTTTGTATGGTTTGATATAGGAAACAAACATGTATAGTTGTAACGAACAATAAATCATCCACATAGTACATATTTGACATTGGATATACTATGAAATTTAGGAAATTAGAGTTATTTAATTCAATCATGTGTGCACTATATAATTAAACATTTTTTTAAATGTGTAATTTAATAAATTCTATCAAAATATTAGAAGAAGTAAAAAACAACAATAAACTCAGAAATTGTGTAAATCTAACCACCAAGTACGATCATTTTTTCAATTTGCAAGTGTGAGGATATGATCACCATGTAGATGTATCTAAGCTTAAGAAATAACTGCTAACTTACTAAAATTTCTCTACATTCTCCATATAACCAATTTTTATAATACATAGTAAACATGGGGGATATAAGAAACACATATTTGATATATATTAGCCAATACTAAATTAGTTCTTATAATGATATATTAAGAAACTCAAGTACGATGCATTTACAAGAACTTAGTCTATAACTCTATAAAAATATTTCATTAAGCTTTCTTTTAGAATTAAGTATAGGCATTTTCTAGGAAAAATTCAATGTCAAACATGTATGAATTTATGTGAGGGGAGGAAAATGGAGGAACATTCCAAATGTATATATCTAAAATCTTAAACAAGATTTCCACATAAATCAACTGTACTAGATTTTTCCTTATAAAAAATCAAGACACCAACATGGCATACCATCATAATAATAATAATATTAATGGAAAGGTGTAATAGGGTTAACTTTAAATAATGTAAATATTGATTTTTTTATAGAAAACCTTCTTATGCAACACAACCTAATATAAAAGAACAAAAGATAAAAAATTTACTAATTTTACATCAAGCATAAAAACCACTAAAAACTACAACCAAAATATGAACACATTAAACTATTACTAGAAAATGGAAAATCGGACATAAGGTAGTATATTAAACCTCAACTATACCATGTGCAGAGCACATGCATTTACTAGTTACTCTACTAAGCACCACCATCCTTCCGTCATCCCCACTCCTTATCCAAGCTGGACTCTTCATTTCCGCGCATCTTCCCGACTCCCTCCAAAGTTGGGCTCTTTGCTTTCATGTTTGCTCGATTGATGTTCCGTCAATTGACAACAACCTTATTACTCATTGATGCGTTCTGTAACTTTCTATTCACCAGCACCATGCATGCAACCCTATTTCTCTCTCATGCATTCTTATGTCCAATCGCCGCCACAATAAACCCAAGATCATCTGATACTCTATTTCATCATCACGTGCAATATCCCTTACAACTTCCATCTCACTTGGCATATGGATACAATTCAGACGATACTGATTTTAGGCAGTAAATTGTATATATAAAGCCACCATCTTCCCCAAGTATTAAGATGGGTTAGATATTTAGAAGGACGATATGAAAACAACATATTTGGATAGGACAGACAAGAGGAGAAAAACTAAAGAAGGATGGCAGTGGGTCGGCAGCTCACCAAGAGGGTGGACGATTAGGGGCGACAAACCGACCAGCGTCTCATAAAGAGAGCCGGTTGTTGGTATGTATGCCCATAGAGCAAGTCATATGATGATTGTAATGGGATACTATGTAAATGATTTGAATAATAATAACGGCAATTTCCAATCTATATGTTTAAACTATTTTTGTGATGATGGTGTAACATGATAGATGTCTAAAGACTTGTTTTACTCAATAACATATGCTTTTAGGTTCAGGACCTAAACGATGAGATCATACGGATGTTAAGAGTATACATTCTTGTTTAGTCCCTAGTCGGTTGTTATTGTGGAAATAACCATAGACATCAATAACACTAAAGACTAGATTGTGTGTTGGTTAATGACAGAATCTCATTAGTCATGATATAGAGATATCAAACCAAGCACATAGGTACTTGTTAGAAAACATGGTACCGGACAGACCCACCATGAGAGTGACACATGGAACCTTGACTTGGTAGTCACAGTCAGCTCACACAGTGATGGTGGTGAATGTGATTCTTAGACCTGAAATCACTACACTCAACACATGTCGTTGGGTACACTTTGACATCATCAAACGCAGTCCTGAAACATGGGTTGTTATAAAGGTGATGATTGGGTGGCTTTGACACATGGGGCTTTTGAGGGGTGAGTGATAGATATGGGATTTGTCCCTCCTGAGGGAGTTTGATATCCTTGGCCACTTGATGAGTAGGATTGAGAAAGGCATGCGCATGCACGTGTGAATCAATATGTGATATTGATGTCATACACATCTCATCAGTCTGCTCTGAGATCAAGGAAATGAATGAACATTGACAGGATGATTGTTCCATGCCTCGAGTTCATTCAGGATATCAGTGAAAAAGGAATTATACATTCACTGTAACACCATTCACGGATTGTAGGATTGAAAGTTGTTCTCCAACTTTCTATTTCACTTGGGTAGCACTGATGTGTGACTAGGCACCGCTCTTTGCTTGTGAAGTCATAAGTGTTATGGACTTTTACTGCCAACGTGAAATGGACCTGCAGGGTCACACACATAGGATTTAACCTGGAATAGGATTTTGTCCACAAATGATGTTTAGATTGATTACTAAAGGAGTTTAGTAGTTCAATTAAACACTTAATCAATTGATAGCTCAGTATCATAGTGTTCAAGGAGTTGGACCGATTGATTAGAGTATTAGATTGATTAGAACTGCAATTGACTGATTCTGCACAGTCTGCACTCCCAACCGATCGGCTCATGTGATGAATCGATCGGCTGAGCTTGGTGAACCGATCGGTTCATGGGATGAGTCAATCGACTCATGACCAGGGTGAAACGACCGGTTCAAGGATTGAACCGATCGACTAAACTGGTGCAACTGAGCGAGTTGGAAAAGTGAGATTGATGAGAAATTAATTTTTGTTTCGCTTATCCAATTCGATTGGAACAAGGAAACAAAATAGGAATGTCAATTTGAGTTGAACCAAGATCACAAACCAATCGACTGGAGTGTCCAACCGATCGGCTCAGGGATCCAAGCGATTGGCTGGTGTGACCAACCGATCGGCTGGAGGGTCCAGACGATCATTTTAGGGTTGAAACGATCGGTTCAGCTGTCACAGTTTGTCCGATTTTGTGGAAATCTCGAACCCTTCTACTCCTGCTTTAGTCCTGCATTGCCCGGGATAGAGAACCATGTCCCATGACCCTCCTATATATATAGGGGTATTGGGGGCTTATAAAAGTACAACTCAGTTCAACCAGTTGCTCTGTAAAGTTGTCATTCTCTCTGGTTTTGGTAATCGAGAGAGCCCGAGCAAGTGCTACCCGATAAGGGAGGCACAGCAAGGGAAAGACAACTGCAGAAAGTAACTGGTAGCAGGAGAGTGTGTTGGTGACTAGTACACCGACAGGAGGGTGCGACTCCTTCTGATTCCTTTGGTACAAGGAGATCGGAGTTCCAGGCAGTCTGTGTGGACGACTGCAGTGGCGGGAGACCTCTGTCGCTCGGAGGACAACTGTCAACCCTGAAAGTCCTGGTGAAACCAGGAGTCTTCAGTCCCGGTGTGACCAGGAGCTGCACAGACACTGTCTAAGACCGGAGGTGAAGACCGTGCAAAGCGCGAGGTACTGTCGCCGAGCGAGCCTCGGGACAAGATATGCATCCACAAACCTTCTTTCTTATTATATAGACGTTGACACGATTCATGTTGTTCTGGGTTTTGGGGAGAAATTTTTGTTTCCGCTGCCTCTCTGCCTCCCTATAAACCCAACAGTGGTATCAGAGCCACGTCAACAGTTCTATATTTTAGGATTATTGATGTGATCGATTTTGGTTTGTCGCCTTTATTTATTGCATATGATGCGAATAAAATTGGCTTTATGCATGTCCAATCCACAAATTCCAAATATACATATATGATATGTAATATTAATGCACTCGATACGCGTCGCCCTTAAATGAGTTTTGTGGTGGATGTGTAGCATGGTTATGGCCTATAAACCCTATATCTGTGTGTGGTTGTATGTGGTTGCTTGCATCTCGGTCTGCACACCGATTCCCTTCTCCTTTTCTTGATGTAACTCGAAATAATTCGAGAATTCTTTTCCTACCTTCGCTCCCCCCGAATGTAACTTGGGGTTTCACAATTCAATTGTAAATAGGATAGATTTTATTTCTTGTTATGTCAAAGAACGGCGGACGACCTGAGATGACCGGTTTGAGGAACGAGACGAGCGGGTGGCGACCTGAGGAGATGCACGACGACCGGTGAATCGATCGGCTAGAGGCGCCAGTCGATCGGATGGTGGCACCCGAACAACCAACTTGATGGCGAGCCGATCAGTCTTGGAGATGAGGTGATCAAACCCAGAAAGGAAGGCACAGATTTCATCTTGTACAGGTTGCATGTGATGTAGACCTAGATGACCGTGATTCCTCTTGGCTCGAGGAATCACAATAGGATGGCCATAATCATTACTTTTATCATTTTGCATGTTTTCTGTTGGATATAGCATGTATATGATACGTACTATATATTGTGGTGATTAGATATGTATATGTATATAAACCAAATCTCTCATTAAATATTAAGTTTTAGATGCTTTCCAAATGTGACACATGTGAAAAGCTTGATCGACCAAGTTTGGGCACGCCCTAGCGTGGTGCACCGTCTATCTCGTGGAAGCGTGAAGGATGAATGTGTGGGTCTGCCCTAGCAGAGTGCATATTCATCATGTTGGCTTTGGGTCAGACTTAACAAGGTTATCTAGATGGGATCTAGTACCTTGAGGCATGGAGATGATCATGGCAAAGAGTTGCATATGACATCTTTTAAGAGTTGCATATGATGCAATTGGCAAGAGTTGCCTACCTGAGAGATCTGAGTTGTGGGTGACAACCCTAGCTGGTCCATGGCTCAGAGGATTTCAGGATCTTGACCTACTAGAAGATTGTACGATGCAATCTTCCGAATTTATGGTGAGGGTTGTCAATTTGAGTTAAAAAAGTGGGAGCGGTAATTATTTGAAGGCCTAGTTAACTATCGTCAAATTTTATTCAAATCAAATCAAATCAAAAAGAGTTTTGACAAATGCAATTTTCTCTTGTATAATGGCAAAGGAATCATCTTTTAAAATGAGCAAATTAATTGAGAATAATTTCCATAACTGGTTGAGGACTGTGAGAAGTGTTTTGCACAATCCAGATATACCAGGAGCCTTTGAATCCACTCTATGTACGCTTAATGCGTTGGTGAAGAAGAAAGAAAGTTCATTGATAGAGATCAATGGAATGAAAGGTGAGGGAGAGAAGGGTTCTCTCGCCAAACCAATTTCTTCTACATGGAGAGGATGGAAGGAACGATGGAAGAAGAAGTCAGAGATAGAGATCTCTACTTCTGGTGTATACGTTATAGAGATTAACTTTACTACTTCTTCGTCATGGGTACTTGATACCGGATGCGGATCTCACATTTGTTCAAATGTGAAGGATCTTAAGAGAAGTAGGCCTTTGGCGAAAGGAGAGGTTGAACTATGTGTTTCCAATGGGGCAAGGGTTGCCGCCAGTGCCGTAGGAACCTATGAGTTAACTCTACCAAGTGGGCTAATAATAGAGTTGAAGAACTGCTATTATGTACCTGCCATAAATAGGAATATTATTTCTATCTCTTGTTTGGACAAGGATGGATTTGAATTTCTTATTAAGAATGGAAAGTGTTCCATTTCTAAAGATGGGATCTTTTATGGCAGTGCCCCAATGTCTTATGGTCTATACTTGATAGATCTAGAGACAAGTGTATACAACGTAAACACCAAAAAGCAAAAACTCAATGACTCAAACAAAACATATCTTTGGCATTGTCGTCTAGGGCACATAAATGAGAAGCACATTTCTAGACTCCATAAAGATGGTTATCTAGACTCTTTTGATTATGAATCAATAGAGACATGTGAATCTTGTTTATTGGGCAAGATGACCAAGACTCCCTTTTCAGATAAAGGTGAGAGAGCTAGTGATCTATTAGGACTCATACATACTGATGTATGTGGGCCTTTTAGAACTAATGCCAGAAATGGGTGTCAGTACTTCATTACCTTCACTGATGATTTCAGTAGGTATGGCTATGTGTACCTGATGAAGCATAAGTCAGAAGCCCTTGAAAGGTTCAAGGATTTCATGAATGAAGTACAGAACCAGCTTGGTAAAAGTATTAAGGCACTTTGATCCGATCGAGGTGGAGAATACTAAGCCAAGAGTTTGAGGACCTTCTGTGAGCCCGTGGTATTGTATCACAATGGACTCCGCCTGGAACACCACAACATAATGGTGTGTCTGAAAGAAGGAATCACACATTGTTGGATATGGTGCAATCAATGATGAGTTTTTGCTGATCTTCCGATTTCCTTCTGGGGTCATTCTCTTAAAACCGCCGCATTTACACTTAACTGCGTACCATCTAAATCGGTTCAAAAGACACCATATGAGATATGGTATGGGAAGCGTCCCAATTTGTCTTTTATGAAGATTTGGGGTTGTGAGGCTTACGTTAGGAAAATGTTTCGTGATAAGCTTGGACCCAAATCTGATAAATGTTATTTTGTTAGATACCCCAAAGAAATGAGGGGATATTATCTATACCACCCAACTGATAACAAAGTGTTTGTTGCCAGGGATGTTGAATTCGTAGAGAGGGAATTTATATCCAAAGGAAGCAGTGGGAGGAAAATAGAGCTTGAAGAGGTTCAAGTCCAACAAGATAACATTGAACTGGAAGATGTACGAGAGGAACATGGAGATTCATAAGGTGTTGTGGAATCTCAGTCTCCTCAGGTAACACAAGGACCTCATAGATCTGGTAGGACCCGCCTTGAACCTGAGAGGTTTGGATACCTTGTAACTCAGGAAGGTGGTGAGTTGATCATAGATGATGATACAACTACCAACGCAGAGGCTATGGAGGGACCGGATTCTGATAAATGGCTTGAAGCCATGAGATCTGAGATGGAATCCATGTACTCCAACAAAGTATGGACTTTGGTGGAACCACCCGAAGGGGTAAAACCCATAGGGTGCAAGTGGGTCTTTAAGAAGAAGACCGACATGGATGGCAATGTGCAGACTTTTAAAGGTAGATTGGTTGCTAAGGGATTTCGACAAGTTCAAGGTGTTGACTATGATGAAACCTTTTCACCAGTTGCCATGATTAAGTCCATCAGGATCATGCTTGCTATTGCAGCTTATTATGACTATGAGATTTTGGCAGATGGATGTCAAAAACGCATTCCTTAACGGGAATATAAATGAGGATGTGTACATGACACAGCCTGAAGGTTTTGTACATCCAAAGAATGCCAATAAAGTCTGTAAGCTAGAAAGGTCAATCTATGGATTGAAGCAAGCGTCTCGGAGTTGGAATCTTCGATTTGATGAGGAAGTCAAAGTGTTTGGCTTTATTCAAAATGAAGATGAACCTTGTGTGTACAAGAAGGTTAGTGGGAGCTCGACCACATTCCTCATTGTTGGCTAAATGGACATCTATAAATCCCTTTGTTTTGATTATGACAAACATTTCATTCTTATTAATCTAACGGGCTACTTGAGTGTGCAGGACTAAGATGGATGGCAAAGCAACTAGGAAAAATCCACAAGCTAAAATGTTTAAATTTTCATGCAATGTAATCATTGTTGTAAAAACTTGTACAAATATATAATGTACAAGTACTTAGAATTGCATGTAAATCAAGCGTTAGATTTTCCCTAGCCAAACACCATAGTTAGACATGTCATCCCATTTAAATAGGATCATTTATGCATAGTCACACATATAATTAGTGCCTAAATTGAAATCTTGAAACAGGATCATTCTCGGTCGACAAACTCCTCGACCGAGACACTCTCGGTCGACAATCTTCTCGACCGAGAAAGATCCAAAGTAGACGTTAGACACAACAGACAAGTTAGTTGGCAGTTGAAGAAAGACGTTGCAAATCACTTGTTCCAGAGAGCCTGTCGGTCGACAAAAGTTCGACCGAGTAGGTGTCTCGGTCGACCATTTGTCGACCGAGATGGTCTCTGACAGCAACTGCAAAATAAATTAATTAGCCGTTGTTAAAGCAACAACTTTGTACCTAACGGCTAGTTAAGCACTTAGAAACCCCTAGAAGTTGTCTAGAACGTCCTTAAGCATACTTAGGCCATTCCTATAAATAGGACAAGCCATAGGATACTAGAATTCACTTGTTACACTTGAGAATACACTTGAGCATACTTGAGCAATCTATTGCAAGCAATTTGAGCACTGTGATCATTAGTCTACATTCTCCTTAGCTCAATCTCGTGTCCTATAGGCTAGATTCTCCTATCCACAGCAATCACAAGTTCACACACTTGGCTAGGAGATCTATATGCTTGATCTAGGCATATCAAGCCTTGGGCTTAAAGGATAAGTTGTAATTTCCTTTTTCTTTCTTGTTCCTTTTTATCTTTTGTACTCTCCTTGCTACTCCTAGGGTTGGAGGCTGCGGATTGGAGAGGGTTGACTTCTCAGGTGGAGAAGGGGACTTCAAGCTACTTCAAGAAGGCTATCACAAGGGAAGCTACTTCAGAAGGCTGGTGCAATGGGAGTTGGTGCATCTACTTCAAGGGAAGGCTGCTTCAAGGTTGGCGATTACTTCTAGGTGAAGGCTGCTTGAAGGGTTTGGGAAAAGAGATTGTATTTTATGTAAATTCCTTGCGAGGTAATAAAATAAATTTCTTTTCAAATCCCGGTTGGGTAAGCAACCGGGTAGTGGATTGACGGCTATAGTATTTGCTATAGTTGGAACCACTCTAAACCCTGTGTCTCCTTGTCCAATATTTTCATTGTGGTTGTTTGAGTTTAAATTATTATTAAAATCTTTATAAAACTCTATTCACCCCCCCTCTAGTAGTTTTCAATTGGTATCAGAGCAAGGCTTCAAGGAACCCTAACAAGGTCTTGAAGAAATGGGTGATGGAATGCTCAACAACCTCAACACTGAAGGGACTCTTGTTGCTAGGCCGCCGGCGTTCGATGGAACAAACTACCAATACTGGAAGAGAAGGATGCAGTTCTACTTCCAAGGCGTCAACTGGGATCTATGGATAATGGTATCTACTCCTTATGAATTCCCTCAAAATGACTTTGCGGAATGGGATGCAAACACGGTAAAACAGGCCCAAATGAACGCAAAAGCTGTAAGCATTTTATATTGTTCTATTTCTGTAGGAGAATTTAATAGAATATCAAATTGTGATACAGCGTATGATATTTGGCATAGATTGTCCATCACTTATGAGGGTATAGCCCAAGTCAAAAATTCCAAAATTAGCCTGCTTAAAACAAAACTTGAACATTTTCGTATGGATCCTAATGAATCTATTAGTGAAATGTATTCAAAATTCTCTACTATTGTTAATGGTTTAAGTGCCTTAGGAAAACCTATCCTTGAGGAAGATCAGGTATCAAAAATTCTTCGATCACTTCCTCCAAAATACAAGCCAAAGGTGACAGCCATTGCAGAAGCAAATGACCTCACTCGCCTCAAAATGGAACAACTCATTGGTAATTTAGAAGCTCATGAAGCAGATCTAGAAGAGGAAGAAAGAAGAGAACGTGAACACCAAAGTGGGAAGAAGAAGGAGGTGGCTCTCAAAGCCTCAAAAGTCGTCACACAAGAAAGTGAGGAGTCAAGTGAAGAAGAAGAAGAAGCCTTAATCGTCAATGGTAAGAAGTACAAAAGGTTTAAATCTAACAAAATTTCTAGTTCCTCTACTCCCAGGTGCTTTGAATGTGGGAAGAAAGGGCATCTCAAAAATGAATGTCCCAAAGCAAAGAAGGGAAAGAAAAGCTCACATAAGAAGAAAGGAGAAAAAGCCTATAAAGCTGCCTGGGATGAGTCAAGTGACAGTGAAAGCGAACAAGAGAAGGTGGAATGTTTAATGGCAAGAGAAGAAAATGAAGATTCTCAAGAGGTAAGCCTAGTTGATCTTCCTAAAGAAGAGTTAGTTACTAGTTTACAAGAAACTCATGGTAAGTATGTTGATGCCAAGAAGAAACTAAAGAAGGCTATAAAATCAAATAATGAGCTCATTGCCAAATTAGATGAACTTTCTTATGAAAAGAACAACATTGATCTTGAAAATGTATCTTTAAAAACATCTTTAGATGATTGCACTAGAAAGCTACTCAATTTGGAAACCAATGTTGATCTTCTATCAAAAGAAAAGACTGATTTGCTAGCTAAACTACAAGATTATCAAACTCAACCTATCTTGTGCAACCATCCGGACTATGATAATATTGTAAAAGAAAAGGATTCATTGTTTTCTGATTTAGACCAAGCAAGAAAAGATATACATAAGAAGATGCATGACATTGCTACGTTGCAAAGAGAATTTTATAAGTTAAGAAGAAAAGATATTCTTGATAACATATTAAGAGTTGGTACTGTCTTCAATGGAAGAAAAGGTTTGGGATATGTTCCAAAGAAAAACCAACCAAAAAGGACCCAAACTATGTTTGTACCCAAAAACACAATGGATAGAAAGAGAAATGAAATTGACTCTATTACTTGCCATTTCTGCTTACGTCTTGGACATTATTGCTTTTCACGCACCTACAAGACTAAGGAATCCGACTTAGTTTGGATCCCAAAACCCCAAACTTAGAAGAATGGAATGTAGTTGAGATATGACCAAATGCTTAATTTTGCTATTTATATTGTCTTATCTCAACAAAAGGTGCCATGCTTATTGTTATTATTTTTCTGCATTATTGTACTAAAACAGAAACCTTGTCGGTCGAAGTATTGTCGACCGAGCTCTGGGTCGGTCGAAGTATTATCGACCGACTGGATGTCTTTAACAAATCAAAAATTTACAGCACCTATTTCGGTCGAAAAGCGGTCAACCGAGAATTTTTCTGTGTTTTTGCTTGCAATACAGTAACCTGCTCGATCGACAAATTGTCGACCGAAACAGATATCGGTCGAACAATTGTCGACCGACTGGTTTTCTGTATCAGAACTTTTATATACATAAGCACTTAAAAAGTTTCTAACCATATCGGACCATCACATGGGTACCAAAATCTACATTCTAATGCAGGAATGGGTAGTTGACAGTGGCTGCTCCAAACATATGACCGGGAACAAGGACGCATTTCAAACTTTTGAAGAAAAGAAAAGTGGAACGGTCACCTTTGGAGACAATGGTAAGGGCAAAATCGTTGGAATAGGTAATGTTGGAACAAATCTCGAAATTAAAAATGTTCTACTTGTTGATGGATTGCATCATAATTTAATAAGTGTAAGTCAACTATGTGATAGTGGTTATGATGTGTTATTTAACAAAACCTGCTGCAAATTATTGATAGAAAACACTACAAATGTCGTTTATGAAGGAAATAGAGTTGGAAATCTTTATATCCTTAAACCAAACTCTATGAAATCAGTAGTAGGAAAATGCTTGCTTGCAAATGAAAATACCTTACAACTATGGCATAAAAAGCTGGGACATGCTAGTTCACATGCTATTAAAAAGTTAGTGAAATATGATCTTGTTCGTGGATTACCTTCTTTGTCTTTTGATCAAGTTGAAAACTATGAACCGTGCACAATGGGAAAGCAAACCAAAACATCTTTTAAATCAAAACATGTACTTAGCACCAGTAGATCCTTAGAATTAATTCATATGGACTTATTTGGACCAATGAGGACACAATCTATTGGTGGTAAACGATACTGTTTTGTTATTGTTGATGATTATAGTAGATATACATGGGTACATTTTATTGCAACTAAAGATGATACTATTCATGTCTTTATGCAATTTTGTTCCAAGATTGAAAATCTTTTACAACATAAAATATGTACCATTAGAAGTGATCATGGTGGCGAATTTGAGAATCATA
Source organism: Alisma plantago-aquatica (assembly GCA_963693085.1). Classification (NCBI taxonomy): domain Eukaryota; kingdom Viridiplantae; phylum Streptophyta; class Magnoliopsida; order Alismatales; family Alismataceae; genus Alisma; species Alisma plantago-aquatica. The sequence goes on along the minus strand of OY856415.1, from coordinate 176,588,933 downwards.
CATTTGAGACCTTTTGTACATCTCAAGGGTATACTCATAATTTTTCTGCTCCACGTACCCCACAACAAAATGGTATAGTTGAACGGAAAAATCGATCCCTACAGGAAATGGCAAGGACCATGATGCTTGAACACAACACACCTAAAACCTTTTGGGCTGAAGCTGTAAACACTGCTTGTTATGTGCTTAATAGAGTAACTGTTCACTCTCATTTGAAGAAAACTCCATATGAAATATTACACTCTAAGAAACCTAGAGTTGACTACTTTCATACTTTTGGCTCCACATGCTACATTTTAAATACCAAATATGATAGAGACAAGTTTGATTCTAAATCACACAAAGCATTCTTCTTGGGATATTCCACTTCTAGAAAAGCCTTTAGAGTATATAACACTATCTCTAGAAAAGTTGAGGAATCCATTCATGTTTCTTTTCATGAAGAATCAAAGTCTGAAAATCTAGATATCATTGATCTCACTAATCAATTCGAAAATATAACCATTTCCAATGATAGTGAGAAAATTCCTATATCCGATCCCCAAGTTGAAACACAACCTACACCTAGGCTTATCAAGGATCATCCCCAAGAACTAATTATTGGAAATCCAAATGATAAAGTCAAAACTCGGTCTTCCTTCAAAGATGTTGCAAACATGGCTTTTGTTTCTATCATTGAACCTAAGAAGATATCCGAAGCTCTTAAGGATGATTACTGGATAATAGCCATGCAAGAGGAGTTAAATCAATTCACTAAAAATGATGTATGGGATTTAGTTCCTAAACCACAAGATAAAACTATCATAGGAACTAAATGGGTGTTTAGGAATAAGCTCAATGAGGCAGGAGAAGTCATAAGGAATAAAGCTCGGCTAGTAGCACAAGGATATAATCAACAAGAAGGAATAGATTTTGATGAAACATATGCACCCGTAGCCAGACTTGAAGCTATTAGGATGTTACTAGCTATTGCTGCCCATAAAAACATTAAGCTATATCAAATGGATGTCAAAAGTGCATTTCTAAATGGCATCATACACAAAGAAGTTTATGTTGCTCAACCACCTGGCTTTGAAATACCAGAAAAAGGTGACCATGTTTATAAACTTAAAAAGGCACTTTATGGTCTCAAACAAGCACCTAGGAATTGGTATGAACGACTCAAGACATATCTTTTTGATAATGGTTTTTCTATTGGAAATTCAGATTCTACTTTATTTTTCAAAACATATGCATCTGATTTCCTAGTTGTGCAAATATATGTTGATGACATTATTTTTGGAGCTTCTAATGATTCATTATGCACACAATTTAGTGACATTATGCAAAAAGAATTTGAAATGAGCCTCATGGGTGAACTAACATTCTTTCTTGGTTTTCAAATTAAGCAAACACCTGCAGGAATTTTCATAAGCCAAGAAAAATATACTAAAGAACTTTTAAAACGTTTTGGGATGGATCAATGCAAACATGCTACTACTCCTATGGCTACCTCTATCAAAATTGATAAGGATGAAAATGGGGAACCTATTGATGATTCCTTATATAGAGCCATAATTGGTAGTTTGCTATACTTAACTGCTTCTCGACCGGACATTATGTTTTCCGTTGGTCTTTGTGCTCGATTTCAATCCCAACCTATGCAATCTCATTTTCTAGCGGTTAAAAGAATTCTTCGATATCTAGCTGGTACTACTTGTTTTGGTTTATGGTATCCAAAAGGACAATCCCTGGATTTTAAAGCATATACTGATGCGGATTATGCTGGTTGTCGACTTGATCGCAAAATTACTAGTGGTGGATGTTTCTTATTAGGGAGAGCCTTAGTATCTTGGTTTAGCAAGAAACAAAATACGGTTGCCCTATCTACAACTGAAGCTGAATATATGGCAGCCGGGTCTTGTTGTGCTCAAGTGCTTTATATGCAACAGGTATTAAGTGATTATGGTTTTAATCTTCCCTCTACACCTATTTTTTGTGACAACACGAGCGCCATAAACTTAGCACACAATCCTATTTTACACAGCCGGGCAAAACACATTGAAATCCGTCATCACTTCTTAAGGGATCACATCTCAAAGAATCATGTTTCCCTTCATCATGTTGATACGGAAAATCAATTGGCTGATATTTTTACAAAACCGCTTCCACTAGATCAATTCAACAACATTAGGCAGCAACTGCTTATTACTCCTTTGGAAGATGTTTTCTTTGATATCTGTGGTTCTTAAAATGAATACGTTTACTTGTTTCATTTTGGCTTTTCAAATGGACATCTTTTTTCATTAGATTTGACGGGATATCTAATTAAGGGGGAGTTTTTATTAAAACGGTTATCTTTTTGAAATAACAAAGGGGGAGAGATATATAAAACTATAACTTAGTATTTATGAAAAACTCAATCATTGAGTTTCATAAATATACTCTTGGCTTTACATTGAAAGTTGCTATATTCCCAACTGAACTGGATTTCATGTTCTATAATTCATTGGGAATAATAAGCACACATTTTATAAACAAGAGGAAAAGCTACATAAGGCAATCTAAAGGTATGAAACTCATATGTTTTATATTTCCTTTATTTATATTTTGGAAATGTTTGTCATCTTCAAAAAGGGGGAGATTGTTGGCTAAATGGACATCTATAAATCCCTTTGTTTTGATTATGACAAACATTTCATTCTTATTAATCTAACGGGCTACTTGAGTGTGCAGGACTAAGATGGATGGCAAAGCAACTAGGGAAAATCCACAAGCTAAAATGTTTATATTTTCATGCAATGTAATCATTGTTGTATAAACTTGTACAAATATATAATGTACAAGTACTTAGAATTGCATGTAAATCAAGCGTTAGATTTTCCCTAGCCAAACACCATAGTTAGACATGTCATCCCATTTAAATAGGATCATTTATGCACACTCACACATATAATTAGTGCCTAAATTGAAATCTTGAAATAGGATCATTCTCGGTCGACAAACTCCTCGACCGAGACACTCTCGGTCGACAATCTTCTCGACCGAGAAAGATCCAAAGTAGTCGTTAGACACAACAGACAAGTTAGTTGGCAGTTGAAGAAAGACGTTGCAAATCACTTGTTCCAGAGAGCCTGTCGGTCGACAAAAGTTCGACCGAGTAGGTGTCTCGGTCGACCATTTGTCGACCGAGATGGTCTCTGACAGCAACTGCAGAATAAATTAATTAGCCGTTGTTAAAGTAACAACTTTGTACCTAACGGCTAGTTAAGCACTTAGAAACCCCTAGAAGTTGTCTAGAACGTCCTTAAGCATACTTAGGTCATTCCTATAAATAGGACAAGCCATAGGACACTAGAATTCACTTGTTACACTTGAGAATACACTTGAGCATACTTGAGCAATCTATTGCAAGCAATTTGAGCACTGTGATCATTAGTCTACATTCTCCTTAGCTCAATCTCGTGTCCTATAGGCTAGATTATCCTATCCACAGCAATCACAAGTTCACACACTTGGCTAGGAGATCTATATGCTTGATCTAGGCATATCAAGCCTTGGGCTTAAAGGATAAGTTGTAATTTCCTTTTTCTTTCTTGTTCCTTTTTATCTTTTGTACTCTCCTTGCTACTCCTAGGGTTGGAGGCTGCGGATTGGAGAGGGTTGACTTCTCAGGTGGAGAAGGGGACTTCAAGCTACTTCAAGAAGGCTATCGCAAGGGAAGCTACTTCAGAAGGCTGGTGCAACGGGAGTTGGTGCATCTACTTCAAGGGAAGGCTGCTTCAAGGTTGGCGATTACTTCTAGGTGAAGGCTGCTTGAAGGGTTTGGGAAAAGAGATTGTATTTTATGTAATTTCCTTGCGAGGTAATAAAATAAATTTCTTTTCAAATCCCGGTTGGGTAAGCAACCGGGTAGTGGATTGACGGCTATAGTATTTGCTATAGTTGGAACCACTCTAAACCCTGTGTCTCCTTGTCCAATATTTTCATTGTGGTTGTTTGAGTTTAAATTATTATTAAAATCTTTATAAAACTCTATTCACCCCCCCTCTAGTAGTTTTCACTCATATTGTATGTGGATGACATACTTTTGATGGGGAATGATGTCTTAGCCTTAGAGAAGGTAAAGACCTGGCTTGGGAATACTTTCTCAATGAAGGACTTAGGAGAAGCATCCTACATACTAGGAATCAAGATCTATAGAGATAGATCTAGAAGGCTTCTCAGACTAAGTCAGAGCACGTACATTGACAAAGTGCTGAAGCGGTTCAGCATGGAGAACTCAAAGAGAGGCAACATCCCCATGCTACATGGACTCACCGTCTCTAGAGCTCAATGTCCCCAATCTTGTGAAGAGAGGGAGCATATGAATGGGATCCCATATGCATCAGCCATCGGATCTATCATGCACGCTATGTTGTGCACACGCCCAGATGTCTCGTATGCTCTCAGCATGATGAGCAGGGACCAGTCAGATCCCGGGGATGCTCACTAGACAGCCGTAAAGAACATCCTCAAGTACTTGCGAAGGACTAAGGATCAGTTTCTTGTTTACGGCGGAGAGGAAGAGCTGGTTGTAAAGGGTTACACCGATGCAAGCTTCCAAATCGATAAAGATGATTACAGATTGTAGTCAGGATTTGTATTTTGCCTTAATAATGGAGCTATGAGCTGGAAGAGTTCCAAGCAAGAAACAGTTTTCGATTCTACTACAGAGGTCAAGTATATTGCTGCTTCGCATGCAACAAAGGAGGTTGTGTGGATCAGGAAGTTCATCTTTGAACTTAATGTAGTTCCCAGTAGCTGTGATGCAATTGAGCTTTATTGTGACAATAATGGAGCTATTGCACAAGCTAAGGAACCCAGATCACATCAACGGTCCAAGCACATACTGTGGTGCTTCCATCCCATACGAGAGATCATACAACAAGGAGATGTGAAGATTTGCAAAGTACCAACTGAAGACAACATAGCTGATCCACTGACTAAGGCCCTTTATCAGCAGAAGCATGATGGTCATGCTAGGTCACAAGGACTGAGGTTCCTAGGTGACTAGCTCTAAGTGCAAGTGGGAGTCTGTTGGTATGTATGCCCATAGAGCAAGTCATATGATGATTGTAATGGGATACTATGTAAATGATTTGAATAATAATAAAGGCAATTTCCAATCTATATGTTTAAACTATTTCTGAGATGATGGTGTAACATGATAGATGTCTAAAGAATTGTTTTACTCAATGACGTATGCTTTTAGGTTCAGGACCTAAACGATGAGATCATACGGATGTTAAGAGTATACATTCTTATTTAGTCCCTAGTCAGTTGTTATTGTGGAAATAACCATAGACATCAATAACACTAAAGACTAGATTGTGTGTTGGTTGATGACAGAATCTCATTAGTCATGATATAGAAATATCAAACCAAGCACATAGGTACTTGTTAGAGAACAAGGTACAGGACAGACCCACTGTGAGAGTGACACATGGAACCTTGACTTGGTAGTCACAGTCAGCTCTCACAGTGATGGTGGTGAATGTGATTCTTAGACCTGAAATCACTACACTCAACACATGTCGTTGGGTACACTTTGACATCATCAAACGCAGTCCTGAAACATGGGTTGTTATAAAAGTGATGATTGGGTGGCTTTGACACATGGGGCTTTTGAGGGGTGAGTGATAGATATGGGATTTGTCCCTCCTAAGGGAGTTTGATATCCTTGGCCACTTGATGAGTAGGATTGAGAAAGGCATGCGCATGCACGTGTGAATCAATATGTGATATTGATGTCATACACATCTCATCAGTCTGCTCTGAGATCAAGGAAATGAATGAACATTGATAGGATGACTGTTCCATGCCTCGAGTTCATTCAGGATATCAGTGACAAAGGAATTATACATTCACCATAACACCATTCACGAATTGTAGGATTGAAAGTTGTTCTCCAACTTTCTATTTCACTTGGGTAGTACTGATGTGTGACTAGGCACCGCTCTTTGCTTGTGAAGTCATAAGTGTTATGGACTTTCACTGCCAACGTGAAATGGACCTGCAGGGTCACACACATAGGATTTAACCTGGAATAGGAGTTTGTCCACAAATGATGTTTAGATTGATTACTAAAGGAGTTTAGTAGTTCAATTAAACACTTAATCAATTGATAGCTAGCTCAGTATCATAGTGTTCAATGAGTTGGATGGATTGATTAGAGTATCAGATTGATTAGAACTACAATTGACTGATTCTGCACAGTCTGCACTCCCAACCGATCGGCTCATCTGATGAACCGATCGACTAAGCTTGGTGAACCGATCGGTTCATGGGATGAGTCAATCGGCTCATGACCAGGGTGAAACGACCGGTTCAAGGGTTGAACCGATCAGCTCAACTAGCGCAACCGAGCGAGTTGGGAAAGTGAGATTGGTGAGAAATTAATTTTCATTTTGCTTATCCAATTTGATTGGAACAAGGAAACAAAATAGGAATGTCAATTTGAGTGGATCCAGGATCACAAACTGATCGACTGGAGTGTCCAACCGATCGGTTCAGGGATCCAAACGATCGGCTGGTGTGACCAACCGATCGGTTGGAGGGTCCAGACGATCGTTTCAGGGCTGAAACGATCGGTTCAGCTGTCACAGTTTGTCCGATTTTGTGGAAATCTCGAGTCCTTCTACTCCTGCTTTAGTCCCGCATTGCCCGGGATAGAGAACCTTGTCCCATGACCCTCCTATATATGTAGGGGTATTGGAGGCTTCTTAAAGTACAACTCAGTGCAACCAGTTACTCTGTAAAGTTGTCGTTTTCTCTGGTTTTGGTAACCGAGAGAGTCTGAGCAAGTGCTACCCGATAAGGGAGGCACAACAAGGGAAAGACAACTGCAGAAAGCAACTGGTAGCAGGAGAGTGTGTCGGCGACTAGTACGCCGACAGGAGGGTACGACTCCTTCCGATTCCTTGTGGGACAAGGAGATCGGAGTTCCAGGCAGTCCGTGTGGGCGACTGCAGAGGCGGGAGACCTCTGTCATTCGGAGGACAACTGTCTACCCTGACAGTCCCAGTGAGACCAGGAGTCTTCAGTCCCGGTGTGACTAGGAGCTGCACAGACACTGTCCAAGACCGGAGGTGAAGACCGCACAAAGCGCGAGGTACTGTCGCCGAGCGAGTCTCGGGACAAGGTATGCATCCACAAACCTTCTTTCCTATTATATAAATGTTGACGCGATTCCAGTTGTTCTGGGTTTTGGGGAGAAATTTTTGTTTCCGCTGCCTCTCTGCCTCCCTATAAACCCAACACCGGTGACTAGGGATGACAGCCTGATCGGCGCCTGGAGGGGTCTTGGGATGGGACAGTTACAGATACAAAATTTATGAGAAATACTACAGAGAAGAGAACAGAAGTTGAATCAGAAATGAGACCCCATTTGTCATCATACATGCATAACAACTAGAATGAAAGAAAAAAGTAGCACTTTCTTCTTTTATTTTTTTATTATGCATGCACGATGACAAATATTGTTCCATTTCTGGTTCAAAAACAATTTATGAGACCTGCAAAGCTAACGTTAAAGGTGTTATATGAGGGTAAAACTGATAACACAATTGGTGACAAGAAAGAAGTTGTTATTAGCCAACATCGTATTAGGTCCCACAAAAGGCTTAAATGATCTGCAAGCATTGGCACGAGTGGCTCCATCATAACTTCAGAACTATTATTTTAGAGATTAACTATATGGAGTCATTTACGGACCCCAACCCAAACGACCATTAAGTAAAAGACAACAAGTTAGTTCTTCCATCCCGTCATTTTTTTTGTGCAGTCCACTTTTTTATTTCCAGAGGGAGAGAAGAGAGAAAGAGAGAGGCCGAGGGGAGGAGGGGGTGATGAGAGAGTAGTTGTAGGAAAGAGGAAAAATAAATAAGCTATTTTTGTTAATAACTTTTGAACCGTAATGTACTTTTCGACGAAATAAAAACAATTGCAATCCATACAAAAAGTAAATTACAATAAGATCAAATTAGGTGTATTTTAAAAAATACAAATTATACAATCTAAAAAAGGTGATATGATTCAATTATAAAAAGTCAAAAAAGAGGGAAGAGAAACTTATTTTTCTTATAATTTTTAATCTGCAATAGATTTTTTGATGAAATAAAAAATAGTTGAGTTTTATGGATAACGTAATAACATGGATAAATGGAGATAAAATATATTTGGGTAAGATGGATAACATGGATAAAATGGATACCATTTTATGTTATTATGTTATTATGTTATTATTACATCGATATATTTTATGTTATTATGTTATTATCCATATTATGTTATCCATAATATAAGACTAATATCGATATATTTAATTTTATTATATTATAGAACACAAATAAAATTATATGGATAACATGATAACATAAAATATGTTTACATCGATACATTTTATGTTATTATGTCATTATGTTATTATTACATTGATATAGTTTATGCTATTATGTTATTATGCATATTATGTTATCCATAATATAAGATTAATATCGATATATTTTATGTTATTATGTTATAGAACACTAATAAAATGATATGGATAGCATAATAACATAAAATATGATTAACATAATAACATAATTTTTTTATTTAAAATAATAACATAAATCATATTATTGAATAACAATTGTAACGTACATAGATAACATGATTAACGTAATAACATAAACATTTTAAGGTATGGATAACATAATAATATAAAATAATATGGATAAGATAATAACACAACAAAATATGGATAACATAATAACATAAAAGTATATCCACATTATTAAAATATTTTTATTAGTAGTCTAATATTTTATATTTCATTACATAATTCATTACGGTTTGCGAGTTATAAGCAGAATAAATTTCTCTCCTCTTTTTTGACTTTTTACAATCAAATTATCTCTCCTTTTTATATCGTATAATTTATATTTTTAAAATTTGTCAAATTTGATCTCATTTTAACGCATGTTATTTTAATTTATAATATATGTCATAACATCATAGCATGAACGACTCAAATGTTATAACATGCTATAACATGTTATTTCATGTGTTATATTTATTTTCGTAAAAAAATAATTTAAAAATATGTCGTCATTAATCTTATTTTAATGCTCCCTTATCTATGTATTATAATTTTTTCATCAGAAAATTTATTATGAATATATGTTGATATTAGTCTTATTTTAAAATATTTTTTATCAACAGCCCATCAATTTTTATTTCATTTAAAAATTCCTTCTGATTTGAGAGTTACAAACAATATTAATTTCTCTCTCCTCTTATTCCATGTGTTAGAATGATTTCATTAAAAAATTATTACGTCGACATTATTCTTATTTTAATTTTTTTTTCTTAATAATGGATACGTTTTTATTTTGTTTAAAATTTCATTACGGTTTGAGAATTTTATGAATAAAATAATATTCTATGTCCATTTTCTCACTCTCATGGAATAGGAGAAAAGTAGTGTAATTTGGTTTTTTGTTAAAAGTATGTTAATATTGGTCTTGTTTTAAAGCATTTTTTGTAAAAGTACAATGATGTTTATTTTGTCAAAAAATAATATTTCATTACAAAATTCATTACAGTTTGCGAGTTATAAGAGGAATAAATGTCTCTCCTCTTTTTTGACTTTTTACAATCAAATTATCTCTCCTTTTTTATATCGTATAATTTATATATTTTTAAAATTTGTCAAAGTTGATCTCATTTTAACGCATGCCATTTTATTTTATAATATATGTCATAACACCGTAACATGAAGAACTCACATGTTATAACATGCTATAACATGTTATTTCATGTGTTATATTTGTTTTCGTAAAAAAAATAATTTTAAAATATGTCGTCATTAATCTTATTTTAATGTTTCCTTATCCATTATTATAATTATTTCATCAAAAAAATTATTATGAAAATATATTAACACTAGTCTTATTTTAAAATATTTTTTGTCAACAACCCATCAATTTTTATTTCATTTAAAATTCCTTCCATTTTGAGAGTTAAAAACTATATAAATTTCTCTCTCCTCTTATTCAATGTGTTAGAATGATTTCATTACAAAAATTATTATGTCGACATTATTCTTATTTTAAAGTATTTTTTGTTAATAATGCATAAGTTTTTATTTTGTTTAAAATTTAATTACGATTTGAGAATTTTATGAACAAAATAATTTTCTGTGTCCATTTTCTCACTCTCATGGAATAGGAGAAAAGTAGTTTGATTTATTTTTTGTTAAAAGTATGTTAATATTGGTCTTATTTTAAAGAATTTTTTGCGAAAAGTACTGTAACGCCCGGGCCCACTGCCCAAGGCTCTAGTAGAGTTTCAAGAATGACGACTGGCCCCACAGACCACCACTAGCCTTAACTGCACGCTTTTGTCCACTCGCGCGCAAGCCAGGATCAACTACTGCAAGCTGAGCACGCTTAACTATGGAGTTCTTTAGAGATGGGCTCCCGGAAAAGGAGGTGCACCTTGGTGATATGGGTAGTCCAATCATTCCTTTTAAGATCAACTTATCCAAGGCCTCAAAACCTGGGATGTTACAATCTCCCCCACTTAGGCTCTTGACGTCCTCGTCAAGGCTCAACTATAAGACCTCATAATCTCTTCCCCATTTCAGTGCAGACCCACAATGGCCCATGGACACCCAGCTCCCGATCACGGAATACCAGCGCAAGGGTGGCTACGTCAACCATGGACAACCCTTTCCTACATGCCTGGACCGCACGGCTCAAGACTGGCATGCCATGTCTATGTGGGCCCCACCTACTAGAGGGGAATTGGCTCTGATACCATTTGTAACGCCCGGGCCCACTGCCCAAGGCTCTAGTAGAATTTCAAGAATGACGACTGGCCCCACAGACCACCACTAGCCTTAACTGCACGCTTTTGTCCACTCGCGTGCAAGCCAGGATCAACTTCCCGATTGGTCACCCATCACAGTACTACTCCAAGCTGAGCACGCTTAACTATGGAGTTCTTTAGAGATGGGCTCCCGGAAAAGGAGGTGCACCTTAGTGATATGGGTAGTCCAATCATTCCTTTTAAGATCAACTTATCCAAGGCCTCAAATCCTGGGATGTTACAAGTACAATGGTGTTTGTTTTGTCGAAAAATATATTACCATTTAAAAGTTATTAACAACAGTTCGTTCTCTTTTTTTCTCTCCTAGAACAACTAATTCTATCAATTCTCTCTCCTCATATTGTTAGAATGATTTCAATAAAAAATTTATTATGTCGACATTATTCTTATTTGAAAGTATTTTTTGTTAATAATGCATCAGTTTTTATTTTATTTAAAATTTAATTATAGTTTGAGAATTTTATGAACAAAATAATTTTCTCTGTCCATTTTCTCACTCTCATGGAATAGGTGAAAAGTAGTGTGATTTATTTTTTATAAAAAGTATGTTAATATTAGTCTTAATTATTTTAAAGAATTTTTGTGAAAAGTATGACAGTGCTTGTTTTGTCGAAAAATACATTGTCGTTTAAAAGTTATTAACAATAGTTTGTTCTCTTTTTTCTCTCTCCTACAACAGCTATTCTCTCTCCTCTTATTCCATGTGTTATAATGATTTCATTAAAAAAATTTATGTCAACATTATTCTTATTTTAAAGTATTTTTTGTTAATAATATATCTGTTTTTACTTTGTGTAAAATTCCATTACGGTTTGAGAATTTTATGAACAAAATAATTTTATTGTCCATTTTTCTACTCTCATGGAATAGGAGAAAGTAATGTGATTTATTTTGTTAAAAGTATGTTAATATTGGTCTTATTTTAAAACATTTTCTGCGAAAAGTACAACAATGTTTGTTTTGTCAAAAAATACATTACCGTTTAAATTTATTTCAATAGTTCGTTCTCTTTTTTTCTCTCTCCTACAACAACTAGTTCTCTCAATATTTATCTCCTCTTACTCCATGTGTTAGAATGATTTTTTTTTTAAATATTATGTCAACATTATTCGTATTTTAAAGCATTTTTTGTTAATAATGCATCTGTTTTTAATTTGTTTAAAATTTCATTACGATTTGAGAATATTATGAACAAAATTATTTTCTCTGTCTATTTTTTCACTCTCATGGAATAGGAGAAAAGTAGTGTTATTTAATTTTTGTTAAAAGTATGTTAGTATTAGTATTATTTTAAAGTATTTTTTGTGAAAATTACAACAATATTTATATCGTCAAAAAAGTCATTACCGTTTAAATAGTTCATTCTCATTTTTTTCTCTCTTTTTTTGGTTGAAAAATACATTACCGTGAGAAGTACCCTTTATTTGTGCTAGTTTAGGTGAGTTTACGAGGGAGGAAAAGAAACCAGCCAAGAAATTTTGCGTGAGGATTAATAAGTACTAATCTAAGGAAGAAGGAAATTAACCCTGCTTAATAGAAGACATGAGATTTTCCTATGGGGATTCATTAATGTTTTATAGAGCTCTTTCATTAGTTTAATATATTCTTTTCTGCAAGGGACTTGTTCCATTCAATACAATCAGATGTTGTAGTGCTTGTAATACATGAAGCGTCCAATATTAATGTTGAAAGCAACGCAAAGAAATATGATATTGTTGTCATTTTTTCTGGTCTATTTGACTAAACACAACTGGTTGTAGAAGTCAGTCACAACTAAATGTCTTTTTACGTTTCTCCTTTTATTCATGCATTCCCCTTTCATGCAGGATATTCAAAAAATTGTTGTCTAGCCTCAAGCATGACCTATATGCAGTCAGTACCTTAACAACTGAGATTGATGGAAACCCAGAAGAACCAAAATTTGCAAAAATACATAAATTGTTTCTTTTTTGTTTATCAACACATCTACTATATAGAGATAAGTTTATGGTGGGGGTCTTTAAGGTTATCACCTAAGATATTCACATGATAAATTCACAACAGATATTTTTTTTACCTCTTCACTTGATATTAATATATGTACAATTCATGAATCTTACATGATTATGTACATAAAAAAATGTTTATTGTAGATTCAAATACAAAGATAAAATAGTGGGTTCACTTTTCATTTAGTTCAATGAGTGTTTTAATAACATTTCATTGAATGTTATCTCTGGTCCAATTAGTTATTATCTATGGTCCAATTAGTTGTTATCTCTGATTTAATTAGTTGTTACTGGTCCGTTTTGAGTTGTTATCTCTGATCCAATTGAATGTTCTCTCTTCTCCAATAGAATTATGTCTGGTATAATCTGTTGTTATCTCTGGTTCCATCAGTTTTGTATGAGAGAAAATATAAGAAATAGGAGGGATTTAGTGTCATTAATTTTTTTTAAAATTTAGTTGTTATCTCGGGTCCAATTTTATGTTATCTCTGATCTAATATGTTATTTTTATAAGAGTGAGAAAATACAAAGAATAGAAGGGAAGTAGTGAATTTTTTTATAAAATTAGCTATTATCGCTAGTCCCATTTGTCGTTATGTTTGGACTAGTTTGTTGTTATCTCTAGTACAATTCATTATTTTTTAGGAGAGAGAGAATACCAAAAACAGGAGGAAAGTAGTGTCATTATTTTTTAGAATTAGTTACTATCTCTGGTCCAATTTAATATTTCTGGTCTGATTTGTAGTTGTCTCTGGTTCAAATCATTGTTACCTTTTGTCGAATTTGTTATTTTGTAGAGAGGAAATGTGAGAAATAGGTGGGAAGTGACGTAATTAATTCTTTTAAATAAGTAATTAGTTCTGGTTCAATTTTTGGTTATCACTGGTATTTTTTATCTCTGGTACACTTTGTTGTTTTTTAAGAGATGGAAAGTACAAGGAATGGGAGGGAACTACTCGATTAATTTTTTTGTTATATCTAATTCATTAACTTTTTTTTGAGTTGTTATCTCTAATCTAATTGAGTTGTTACATCTGGTCCAATTTGATGTTATCTCTGGTCTAATTTGTTGTATCACTAAACCAATTTGTTGTTATCTCAAATCTAATTGGTTATTATCTTTGATCCAATATGTTGTTTTTGTCAGAGTGAGAAAATACAAAGTATAGGAGGGAAGTATTGTAATTTTTTTTAACATTAGTTGTTATCACTGGTCAAATTTCTTGTTATCTCTGGACTAGTTTTTTGTTATCTCTAATACAATTTGCTACCTTTTTAAAAGAGACAATATGAAAATGGAGGGAAGTAGTGCATTTTTTTAAAAATTTAGTTGTTATCTCTTATCCAATTTCTTCTTATCTTTGGTTGAATTCGTTGTTATCTCCAATCTAATATGTTGTTATCTATGATCTAATTTATTGTTTGAATGTTTTTTTTAAAGAAATCTAACCGTTTTTATCTCATCAAAATATTAATTAAGCATTTGAAATTATAAAAAAATATCACTCTCCTCTTTTTATTCTCTTGCCTTCTGACACTTCTCTCTCCTATTTTTGATTGTGTATTATATTTACTAGAATATGTCGACATTGATCTTGTTAAGATATACTTCTTGTAAAAAAAATTAAATTTTTTATTTCACTTTTAAAAATCATTATGCATTAAAAAAGTTTGCTAAATAAATTCATCTCTCCACTTTCTTTATCCTTCTAATCATTTATTTTTTCTTTTTCTTCTGCTCTAGCCACACTCTCTCTCTCTCTCACCCCCAACCAACGTCTAGAACAACGTGTTGCAACAGCCAACTCTGCATCTGGAGTGGGGCTACTGGATGCCAACCCGTGCACGGGTCATTCCATTTCTCGTGCGGGACTGTATATAGCAAATCTCCTAAAGAAATGGCGCGGATTATGCTCCTTCCCCACTGGCTTGACTAGTCTATCAGCATCACAATCCAAAAGAAGCAAGGCGGTGGTATCAAACCGCTTCCAACTTCTTGGACCTGGAAATCAGTTCGCTGGGAGCAGTAAAAGGAGAGACGGTCAAATGTAGCCTCTTGCTAAATCTAGCAACACGTGCCGCTGTTCACATTGAATTTTATAACCAAGGTGAAGGTTGTTTTGTACACTTTTCAATTTGCTGTCGGCTCGATCTGGGTGTCCTCATTGAACGTTGAATTTCATCACGTATGGGCTAATGGATGATTGCTTGAAGAAATGATAGTATGATGGAGATTTAAGTCACATACTAAGTATAGAGTTATAGATATTTCGCTTTGGAAATCTGTGTCAACAACTCCCCATCTGCGCAGGAAGCTTCGTCAGAATTATCCACCAAACTGTCCCACTAGTCAAGTGGAGACACAAGGACGGGCGAAGACTTGGATCGCTAACTTGGGATGAAGCTATTAGTCTTTTAAAGGAGTATAGAATAATCTATTATATCTACTACCTACCATACTAAGCACCAACTTTCCGTCCCAATCTTAATGTTCGCTCTCGACTGGACTCTCCATGATTATATATTTGTACAAAAGTCCATCCTCCAGCGGTCCATTACGGTATTCAGATGCCCTAATATATTCGGCGCCTCCATATTAGTCATCTACATGGCCACCTCCGTCTGCCGACTTCTGTAGTTGTCCGTCTTGATAATTTGGTGCTACGGGATCCTAGGGAAATACACGACGCTAATATCTGATACCCTTTTAAGCGCAAGTGACGCTGGTGCGTCTTCCACTTCAACGAGGGTCTATGACGCGCCCAAATCTGCTGTTACATAGTGTTGTTCCAAATGCTGTTGCAGAACATCCTAGCCAGTGGCGGATCTAGAAATTAAAAGTAGGTGAGGCCAACAATAATAGGCCTAAACAAAAATATCTATTTGGTATTGTTGCAATTAAATAATACTTTTTGTAGTATTCTTACAAGCCAATTCTGAATGAAGGATGCTATTTGCAAAAGTGATGTTTTTTATATTCGTTTCACTAGGAAAGTGCGAGTTTGGTATTCGTTTATTGTTAACTAATTTAATAAACCGTTCAAATTAAAAGTAAGACCACCAACTTAAGTAGAGATCTCATTTTATTTCATTTTTTGACTAATAATTATGTAATAGATGAAATCGTCATTCCAAATGTTTATAATGACTACTTGAATAAAGTTGTTAAATGCAAAATTGTGACGACCAATAGTTACTTCTCCAAAAGTAACCGGGAGGATATTATTTATTACAAATGGTCTCACATTAATTGTTTTCCTCAAAAAATTGACCCACAACAATTACTAGACTTGAAATAAAGCCAAGACAAATTACTATCACGCCAATATGTATAGTTCTCTAATGATTTTGAAAAAGAAATTTCTCATAGAAGACATTACGAAATTGGAGTCAAGGTAAATCTAAATGAGGTTTTTTTAGTGGAAGAGCATAATCGTCTACATGAGAGGAGACCGATACTAAAAAGATGATATCTTGTTTATAAATTGGTTGGAGGGAAGCATGTGGGCATAGATTAGAGTATCGTTCGGCAGTGCGTCGGTTAGCGCTTGATCAACGGTCAGTGGCTATCTGTAGTTACGGGCAAAGTTTTAATCGTTGTTGCTGAAACAACAGTGAACCATGCACCGCTAGTTTTCCCTATTCATTTTAACACTTGCAAGCAACCAATCTTGAAAAATCTTCATTGCGTCATTTTCACGCGGTGACTCAACTAGATGCGGCGCGTTTGCGGCAGAAGCCATCACGTTGCCGAACGCAACCCAGATATGAGTTTATCCACTCGTGGGTTTGAGAGGGCATTTACTGTGGGACATGTTATCCTCAAAGTTATCTCAGTCAAAGTGATTAAATATGAGGAAACATGTATGGACAATAAATATGTTTTATATCTTTTAGATTTGACAACAATTTCATTTTTAGTACCAGTTGCAAAGAAATTTCTCAAAAGAGTAACATTGTGCACTGTAATGTTATATTAACCCCAACGTCTATCGATAGTGTTTTGAAGAATTGAATTTACAAACCAAAAAGATTTGATGGTGTCTGCCAACCTCTCATGTCAATTTTAACCTTTGATTCAAAAAGTAATAAATATATATTCCCCATTGACTTAGGCATTTGAAAATGCCTCTCATCTTAGTATCAATATATCCTAAGATGTATTGTTTCATATAATGTGCCAGATGATTTTTTAGGGAAAGCTCGTGTATAATGTCTCTTAGTTTGTCTTTTAAATATCTACTTTGTTGCAAAATTTACATTCATTTCTTTACATCTCAATCTAAATGACGAGAATACTGAGTGTACCCAATGATACCATTCGGCCTTGATTTTATTCTACATGTATCGTGCCTCAAATTTCGGTTTGAAGTATTATTTCTTATGAGCCCCAGTCAGTCTCTCTCTCTCTTCATGGTTTGCACCCAAAATTTCTTTATCTGCCAGCCATTATTCTTCTCCTGTAACCCATTCTCCGTGTTATGTTCTTTCCTAACTTCATACTGCCAATCATCG
The DNA here is from genome assembly GCA_963693085.1 of Alisma plantago-aquatica. NCBI lineage: Eukaryota > Viridiplantae > Streptophyta > Magnoliopsida > Alismatales > Alismataceae > Alisma > Alisma plantago-aquatica. Next base: position 176,571,534 of record OY856415.1, on the reverse strand, counting down.
GCAACGTGTCTGTTTGGTCAATGATTAATCTCGACCAGACGATCATGGAAGACTGGTCTTGTAGGCCACACGCTTTTAACGGGTGAGGCCAACCGATTTTCACAATGGCATGGCCACATTATTTCTGTTGATGTGGGTGAGGCCACAGCCTCAGGTGGCCGCCGCGTGCATCCGCCACAGATCCTAGCCATCCATCTATACTAAAACTCAACTCCTAAAAAAATTAAATGGATGCTTTAACGACAGTGATTAATTGTAACACGCTGGAACAGCTTGTTCGGAAAAGCGTTTGGAACAGCAAATCTAAACTTGTCTATGACCGGCAACAACATCTATCCACGTTGTGAGACACAAGGAAACAAATTGAAAACTGGTTACTAGGTTTGTTTCATGGTGAGCATCTACGAGGCTCTGAGTCTGTCATTCTGTACGCCACTTCTCCCCTTCTCAGCGATATCTTCTCCAGGCGATTTCATTATTGTGATGGATTATGAATATGGGTAACGCTACATGTCGCCCACAAACTCGGCTTCTCCTACGTCAACCAATAGGTACATTTGCACTCCAGACTTCTTGATAGGATTGTAACCGAGGTAAGTTCAGGACAATTCTAGGTTATCGGTACGATTGCTCTACGTGTGCCAATTAATAAGTAGAATTGTAGAAACGGTAATTTCATCATTGTTAAAATCGTTACGGAGGAAAGTCCGTTCTTTATTTAATAACATTAGCTACTTTGGTATAAACCGTCTTGATTTCTGTTTCTTATCATTGGCATTACACCCGAGGCGTAGGTCATGGCAACTCTCGTTTACCAAGGCAATTGGATGCACAACAATCAATCATCTAATATGTACGTGCTTGTAGACGTTGTGGCATTATCTCCTGCATCTCTATAGTCCGCTTCAGATGCAGCCTTAAGAGTGCAACACCACAATGCCGGTCTTTATTGCATGCCTCGCACAATAATCATCTACAACTGTTGCTTCGTGGGTGGGTTTCCACTTTTGCTCTTAGCGGCAGCAGAGACATCTTGCTCAGTTTTCTAACCTTGATGGGAAAGATGAAATTAGTATGCTCCATCAGCTAGCAAGGGTCTCTCACGTGGCATGATGCACGACTTCGAACTTGGAGAACATGGATTTGGTATTGTGACACGGAATAATATTTAAGCCGACATGACCTGTGCTCGACCTTATCAGAGTATTGAACTTCACCATGACATGGCTAAGGTTGGATGAAACAAAAGATGGGCTCATATACTTACCTCGCGGCCACTTACATCAAATTTAAACAGCATGTTGAATACCTGTTCTTGGTTGCTTTACTGATCATTTGCAGAACTGGGAATGTAGTCAAGGGCATCAAAGTTTGTGTCTTGTATGTAGCTTTTAGGACACGTACAATGATGATCATATAGCCATTCAGATTACAAGCTTGATGTTGGAAATAAGTATGCTCCTACAACTTTATCCTCCTGGACACCATGATGATTTTCACGGGAGTTCGAAACCTTTATGTTATGGCTCTTAAGTGTACGGACGTAGTGTTTCAAAGAATTGGTTTTGCCATCAGAAAAGGACTAGTGGCACAACTTGTTACCCGCTTGTCTTCCATTTCGATGTAAAACTCTCATGTTTATATAGTCCATAAATTTTAAACTTTTATCTATTGGAACATACGTATTGTGCAACTACAGTATAACTACATCGTCTAATTCTAGATGACCATTTAGCAATAGTTATGCTAAATTGTCATATGCAACCACCTTTATGGGCTGGTATTTCTTTTGAATATAGATCATGATCTTGCTAATAGAAGTACCATAGGTGCGTAGTATGTAGGCATGCAACAAAGGTACGAAGGGCTTTCCTCTTAACTAATGTGAACTACAGTGCACCATATATTTGAACTTTATATGAACCCAATTTTTTATAGAAAAGATGGTTTTTACTTTATTTTTGGACCATGTAAATAAATCTAGGTCTTACAATTTTTTTTTGTTGCTATCCATTTATTGGTCCATCTATGTGGGAAAACCATGTGATACAATACATCTACAAGGTCATTCTATTTATACATGGGGTTTTTGTTGTTAATTACTAATATCAATCTATGTTTTTCCATTACCTTCACTAGAGTGAACTTTAAACCCTTCCCCTTCAACATCTTATGTCCATGAATATTATTAGAAATCTAAAAACATTTTAATCTAGAAAAATATCTAAAACCATATGAATACATTTAATGGCATTTCTAATTTAAGACAATAAAAATTAGAATGTTAATGCCATATTCTCCTATGCTATTCTATTTATGAAATTATACAAAAAATGGTGTACACTATATCATTACAAAGGGTAAGGTAGAAGATGTATGCATAACATATCATGTACATTGATGCAACCCAACTTTTCTTTAATGAATATTCATATTAATTTACATTAGATGGTTTATTTATATTTAAAAAAAAAGTTTGTACGGTTTGATATAGGAAACAAACATGTATAGTTGTAACGAACAATAAATCATCCACATAGTACATATTTGACATTGAATATAATATGAAATTTAGGGAATTAGAGTTATATAATTCAATCATGTGTGTACCATATAATTACACATTTTTTTAAATGTGTAATTTAATAACTTCTATCAAAATATGAGAAGAAGTAAAAAACAACAATAAACTCAGAAATTGTGTAAATCTAACATCACCAAGTACGATCATTTGTTCAATTTGCAAGTGTGAGGATATGATCACCATGTAGATGTATCTAAGCTTAAGAAATAACTGCTAACTTACTAAAATTTCTCTACATTCTCCATTTAACCAATTTTTATAATACATAGTAAACATGGGGGATATAAGAAACACATATTTGATATATATTAGACAATACTAAATTAGTTCTTATAATGATATATTAAGAAACTCAAGTACGATGCTTTTACAAGAACTTAGTCTATAACTCTATAAAAATATTTCATTAAGCTTTCTTTTAGAATTAAGTATAGGCATTTTCTAGGAAAAATTCAATGTCAAACATGTATGAATTTATGTGAGGGGAGGAAAATGGAGGAACATTCCAAATGTATATATCTAAAATCTTAAACAAGATTTCCACGTAAATCAACTGTACTAGATTTTTTCTTTTAAAAATCAATACACCAACATGGCATACCATCATAATAATAATAATATTAACGGAAATGTGTAATAGGGTTAACTTTAAATGATGTAAATATTGATTTTTTATAGAAAACCTTCTTATACAACACAACCTAATATAAAAGAACAAAAGATAAAAAATTTACTAATTTACATCAAGCATAAAAACCACTAAAAACTACGACCAAAATATGAACACAATAAACTATTACTAGAAAATGGAAAATCGGACATAAGGTAGTATATTAAACCTCAACTATACCATGTGCAAAGCACATGCATTTACTAGTTACTCTACTAAGCACCACCATCCTTCCGTCATCCCCACTCCTTATCCAAGTTGGACTCTTCGTTTTCGTGCGTCTTCCCGACTCCCTCCAAAGTTGGGCTCTTCGCTTCTGTGTTTGCTCAATTGATGTTCCGTCAATTGACAATAGCCTTATTACTCATTGACGCGTTTTGTAACTTTCTATTTACCAGCACCATGCCCGCAACCCTATTTCTCTCTCACGCATTCGTATGTCCAATCGCCGCCACAATAAACCCAAGATCATCTGATACTCTATTTCATCATCACATGCAGTATCCCTTACAACTTCCATCTCACTTGGCATATGGATACAATTCAGACGATACTGATTTCAGGCAGTAAATTGTAGATATAAAGCCACCATCTTCCCCAAGTATTAAGATGGGTCAGATATTTAGAAGGACGATATGAAAATAATATATTTGGATAGGACAGACAAGAGGAGAAAAACTAAAGAAGGATGGCAGTGGGTCGGCACCTCACCAAGAGGGCGGACGATTAGGGGCGACAAACCGATCGGTGTCTCATAAAGAGAGCCGATGACTAGGGATGACAGTCCGATCGGCACCTGGAGGGGTCTTGGGATGGGACAGTTATAGATACAAAATTTATGAGAAATACTACAGGTAAGAGAACAGAAGTTGAATCAGAAATGAGACCCCATTTGTCATCATACATGCATAACAACTAGAATGAAAGAAAAAAGTAGCACTTTCTTCTTTTAATTTTTTATTATGCATGCACGATGACAAATATTGTTCCATTTCTGGTTCAGAAACAATTTATGAGACCTGCAAAGCTAACGTTAAAGGTGTTACATGAGGATAAAACTAATAACACAATCGGTGACAAGAAAGAAGTTGTTATTAGCCAACATCGTATTAGGTCCCACAAAAGGCTTAAATGATCTGCAAGCATTGGCACGAGTGGCTCCATCATAACTTCAGAACTATTATTTTAGAGATTAACTATATGGAGTCATTTACGGACCCCAACCCAAACGACCATTAAGTAAAAGACCACAAGTTAGTTCTTCCATCCCGTCATTTTTGTTGTGTAGTCCACTTTTTTATTTCCAGAGGGAGAGAAGAGAGAAAGAGAGAGGCAGAGGGGAGGAGGGGGTGAAGAGAGAGTAGTTGTAGGAAAGAGAAAAATTAAATAAGCTATTTTTGTTAATAACTTTTGAACCGTAATGTATTTTTCGACGGAATAAAAACAATTGCAATCCTTACAAAAAGTAAATTACAATAAGATCCACTTAGGTGTATTTTAAAAAATACAAATTATACAGTCTAAAAAAGGTGATATGATTCAATTATAAAAAGTCACAAAAGAGGGGAGAGAAACTTATTTTTCTTATAATTTTTAATCTGCAATAGATTTTTTGATGAAATAAAAAATAGTTGAGTTTTACGGATAACGTAATAACATGGATAAATGGAGATCACATATATTTGGGTAAGATGGATAACATGGATAAAATGGATAACATTTTATGTTATTATGTTATTATTACATCAATATATTTTATGTTATTATGTTATTATCCATATTATGTTATCCATAATATAAGACTAATATCGATATATTTAATTTTATTATATTATAGAACACTAATAAAATGATATGGATAACATGATAACATAAAATATGTTTACATCGATACATTTTATGTTATTACGTTATTATGTCATTATGTTATTATTACATTGATATAGTTTATGCTATTATGTTATTATCCATATTATGTTATCCATAATATAAGATTAATATCGATATATTTTATGTTATTATGTTATAGAACACTAATAAAATGATATGGATAACATAATAACATAAAATATGATTAACATAATAACGTAATTTTTTTATTTAAAATAATAACATAAATCATATTATTGAATAACAATTGTAACGTACATAGATAACATGATTAACGTAATAACATAAACATTTTAAGGTATGGATAACATAATAATATAATATAATATGGATAAGATAATAACACAACAAAATATGGATAACATAATAACATAAAAGTATATCGACATTATTAAAATATTTTTATTAGTATTCTAATATTTTATATTTCATTACATAATTCATTACGGTTTGCGAGTTATAAGCGGAATAAATTTCTCTCCTCTTTTTTGACTTTTTACAATCAAATTATCTCTCCTTTTTTATATCGTATAATTTATATTTTTAAAATTTGTCAAATTTGATCACATTTTAACGCATGTTATTTTAATTTATAATATATGTCATAACATCATAGCATGAATGATTCACATGTTATAACATGCTATAACATGTTATTTCATGTGTTATATTTATTTTTGTAAAAAAATAATTTAAAAATATGTCGTCATTAATCTTATTTTAATGCTCCCTTATCAATGTATTATAATTATTTCATCAGAAAATTTATTATGAATATATGTTGACGCTAGTCTTATTTTAAAATATTTTTTATCAACAACCCATCAATTTTTATTTCATTTAAAAATTCCTTCTGATTTGAGAGTTACAAACAATATAAATTTCTCTCTCCTCTTATTCCATGTGTTAGAATGATTTCATTAAAAATTTATTACGTCGACATTATTCCTATTATAAAGTATTTTTTCTTAATAATGGATAAGTTTTTATTTTGTTTAAAATTTCATTACGGTTTGAGAATTTTATGAACAAAATAATATTCTCTGTCCATTTTCTCACTGTCATGGAATAGGAGAAAAGTAGTGTAATTTGGTTTTTTGTTAAAAGTATGTTGATATTGGTCTTATTTTAAAGCATTTTTTGTAAAAAGTACAATGGTGTTTATTTGGTCAAAAAATAATATTTCATTACAAAATTCATTACAGTTTGTGAGTTATAAGAGGAATACATGTCTCTCCTTTTTTTGACTTTTTACAATCAAATTATCTCTCCTTTTTTATATGGTATAATTTATATATTTTTAAAATTTGTCAAAGTTGATCTCATTTTAACGCATGCCATTTTATTTTATAATATATGTCATAACATTGTAGCATGAACGATTCACATGTTATAACATGATATAACATGTTATTTCATGTGTTATATTTGTTTTCGTAAAAAAATTAATTTTAAAACATGTCATCATTAATCTTATTTTAATGTTTCCTTATCCATTATTATAATTATTTCATCAAAACAATTATTATGAAAATATATTAACACTAGTCTTATTTTAAAATATTTTTTTGTCAATAGCCCATCAATTTTTATTTCATTTAAAAATTCCTTCCGTTTTGAGAGTTACAAACTATATAAATTTCTCTCTCCTCTTATTCAATGTGTTAGAATGATTTCATTACAAAAATTATTATGTCGACATTATTCTTATTTTAAAGTATTTTTTTTAATAATGCATAAGTTTTTAATTTGTTTAAAATTAAATTGCGATTTGAGAATTTTATGAACAAAATATTTTTCGGTGTCCATTTTCTCACTCATGGAATATGAGAAAAGTAGTTTGATTTATTTTTTGTTAAAAGTATGTTAATATTGGTCTTATTTTAAAGCATTTTTTGTGAAAAGTACAATGTTGTTTGTTTTGTCGAAAAATATATTACCATTTAAAAGTTATTAACAACAGTTCGTTCTCTTTTTTCTCTCCTAGAACAACTAATTCTGTCAATTCTCTCTCCTCATATTCCATTTGTTAGAATGATTTCAATAAAAAATTTATTATGTCGACATTATTCTTATTTGAAAGTATTTTTTTTAATAATGCATCAGTTTTTATTTTGTTTAAAATTTAATTACAGTTTGAGAATTTTATGAACAAAATAATTTTCTCTGTCCATTTTCTCACTCTCATAGAATAGGTAAAAAGTAGTGTGATTTATTTTTTATAAAAAGTATGTTAATATTAGTCTTATTTTAAAGAATTTTTGTGAAAAGTATGACAGTGCTTGTTTTGTCGAAAAATACATTGTCGTTTAAAAGTTATTAACAATAGTTTGCTCTCTTTTTTCTCTCTCCTACAATAGCTAATTCTCTCAATTCTCTCTCCTCTTATTCCATGTGTTATAATGATTTCATTAAAAAAATTATTATGTCAACATTATTCTTATTTTAAAGTATTTTTTGTTAATAATTCATCTATTTTTACTTTGTTTAAAATTCCATTACGGTTTGAGAATTTTATGAACAAAATAATTTTATTGTCCAGTTTTCTACTCTCATGGAATAGGAGAAAGTATTGTGATTTATTTTTTTAAAAGTATGTTAATATTGATCTTATTTTAAAATATTTTCTACGAAAAGTACAACAATGTTTGTTTTGTCAAAAAATACATTACCGTTTAAATTTATTTACAATAGTTCATTCTCTTTTTTTCTCTCTCCTACAACAACTAGTTCTCTCAATTCTCTCTCCTCTTACTCCATGTGTTAGAATAATTTTATAAAAAAAATTATTATGTCAACATTATTCGTATTTTAAAGTATTTTTTGTTAATAATGCATTTGTTTTTAATTTGTTTAAAATTTCATTACGATTTGAGAATTTTATGAAAAAATTTATTTTCTCTGTCTATTTTTTACTCTCATGGAATAGGAGAAAAGTAGTGTTATTTAATTTTTGTTAAAAGTATGTTAATATTAGTCTAATTTTAAAGTATTTTTTGTGAAAAGTACAACAATATTTATTTCATCGAAAAAGTCATTACCATTTAAATAGTTCATTCTCATGTTTTCTCTCTTTTGTTTGGTCGAAAAATACATTATCGTGAGAAGTACCCTTTATTTGTGCTATTTTAGGTGAGTTTACGAGGGAGGAAAAGAAACCAGCCAATAAATTTTGCGTGAGGATTAATAAGTACTAATCCGAGGAAGAAGGAAATTAACCCTGCTTAATAGAAGACATGAGATTTTCCTATGGGGATTCATTAATGTTTTATAGAGCTCTTTCATTAGTTTAATATATTTTTTTCTGCAAGGGACTTGTTCCATTCAATACAATCAGATGTTGAAGTGCTTGTAATACATGAAGCGTCCAATATTAATGTTGAAAGCAACGCAAAGAAATATGATATTGTTGTCATTTTTTCTGGTCTATTTGACTAAACACAACTGGTTGTGAAGAATTTAGAAGTCAGTCACAACTAAATGTCTTTTTACGTTTTTCCTTTTATTCATGCATTCTCCTTTCATGCAGGATATTTGAAAAATCGTTGTCTAGCCTCAAACATGACCTATATGCAGTCAGTACCTTAACAACTGAGATTGATGGAAACCCAGAAGAACCAAAATTTGCAAAAATACATAAATTGTTTCTTTTTTGTTTATCAACACATCTACTATATAGAGATAAGTTTATGGTGGGGGTCTTTAAGGTTATCACCTAAGATATTCACATGATAAATTCACAACGGATATTTTTTTTACCTCTTCACTTGATATTAATATATGTACAATTCATGAATCTTACATGATTATGTACATAAAAAAATGATTATTGTAGATTCAAATACAAAGATAAAATAGCGGGTTCACTTTTCATTTAGTTCAATGAGTGTTTTAATAACATTTCATTGTTGTTTGTTATAGGTTATTATTGAAGATAATTATAAAAAATATTAACAACTGATATTTTTTGTTTCTCCTTCATTTTGTATATCTATATAACACACCGATACTACATGATTTTGTAGGCAAAAGCAATGATCACACTATGATTTAAGAGCTAATCATGTAGGTTGATAGTGATACGTGGTGAAAAATAGATGAAGAAGTGGAAGGGGAAGGTGTCAGACATGGAAGGAGAAAATGATATCAATGTTATTTGATATATGAATGGAAAAAGGATAAATATGGAAAATAAATTAAAAAATATGTTGTTTACATAAGTATGGGGACATAGACTGAGAATTCTTTTATAAAAAAGTTGCATGTGCAAATATGAATCATATTTGTTTGACATTTTTTCCATGTGTCTAAATGAGTAGTAAAGTCTTGAAAGACTTTCTTTCCCGTGACTCACCATGCTGTCTTATATGGAATAATAAGACCAAGTTTCCCATGAATTTTCCATTGAATATTTCTCCTTTTCCATCACCATGAAAAATAAGCCACATTATTTATTTTTCGTTTATCCACCACATGATTTACCATGTAATAAAGACAAACTGAAGCTTTAATATTCAAACAAGCTTGGTGCTCATTTATTCACACAATTGTCAGTTTATTGTTGTTTCATATAAAAGGTAGAACAATAGGCTTGAGGCCTGTTTGCCACTTTTCATTATAGTCCTATGACGATGTATTTCCAATATCTCATTGTTGTCTTCTTTAGGTTATTACTGAAGATATTCACAAGATATATTGACACTTGTATTTTTTCTATCCTCTTAATTTAATTTTTCTATATTTATTAATGAGTATGACATGATATTTTCTATAAAAATGTAGATTTTTATTTTTATTTTATATAATATAATTAATAATGATACATGACATAATATCTTTGAGTACATAGTTATATAGTTAGATAGACATATGTAAATATTCATTTTAAAGAATAAATACATATATTTTACATATGGACCCTCATGATCCTGGTATTTAGTTCCATAATTATTCATATATGAACTTCAACTATCTCATAATTTGTGACTGTATATTAATATTTTTTTTAACTAATTCAAGAGACACTTCTACTTATTAAAAATTGTATCCTCCGACTTGCCCGTCTTCTTTTCAGTATATTACAACAGGGCATGGATTAACTGTACATATTCATCTACATTTCATTTTAGTGTACAAATTACGATAACCAAATGTCCAACTAGAGTAATGTATTTAAATTCTAATTTGCACGTATAATTGTCATATTGCAAACCATATATTAGGAAGAGAAGTTCATATCACTATGATATATTAACTTACAAGCTCCTTTGCTAACAAGATAAGCAAAATTGCTAACGATTAAAAGAAACATTCTCAATCGAAACTATATTGGATTCAAATCATTCATATTACTTGACATAACTAGGATGAAATATATAAACTTACAAGCTTACTTAAATAATGGAGCACATAATGCATGCAACACGAAAGACTCATAAGATAATTGTATAGAATAAGATCATATCCTACAATCATATCTCATTTTTAATATGAAAATTCAGTCCACGTTATTATACATTTATAGAGGCGCAACTTTTATTTTAGACTTTCTAGAACCATGTCCATAGTTAATTGTTAGATAGAAATTTGTTATTGCAAAGTGTTGCAATGCACATCATTACATCTATAGATTTCATTTCTGCGCCACATGTCTTATTTATGATCTCCTCTAGTTATTATCCTAAAATCATAGCTTCCACTATGCATAGGTGACACAATCACTTAAGTAATAACCAAATATCAAGAAAACTAATTCTAGATGTACCCAACAAATTATTTTTGTTAATCTTATAGCCATGATTTGTTTTATCAACTTATAATGTTAAATATTGGCATCTAGGGAGGTATGAAAATATTTTTCCTATAAACAAAAAACTTTGTGTATATAGAATACATGATTCTAATTGAGATGAGGCACCCATTTTCATTGTCTTTTCATTATATGATGCTTATTTCTATCATAGAAGAGATGGTGAAGTTCTCATGAGAGAGAGTGGAATCTCTAGAGCCTCGTCAACCCTATAAGTAGAAATTATAGCCATCCTACAGGCCATGTAGATTCTGATCTCTAAAAATTGGCATAATATGATCAATGCCTCAGACTCCTTCTTGGCTACAAAGCTCCTTAACAATGCTAAGACCAACGATGCAAGGTTCATGAAATACCTTAGGAAATGGTCATATTTCTCTATCAATTCTCCCTCTGTATGTTTGATCCACATACCTCGTGAGACCAATGTCCCTATAGACATGATTCTAGAATACTCACTTAGGCTTAATTTAGACTTTAGTTTCAATGATGTCCTATCATCAGGGCTTCCTGTTGGCTTCATTCTAAACTTCTTCCAGCTTACAATGTAGAGCAGGATGAATAATGATTAGTTTGTATGATTTTTGCAAAAAATATGATGCTTCTTTGGTTCTACTATTTTCCTTTCACCAAAAACGGAGTATATATGAACAATGGTGACTAGGGAAAGGGATGGATTATGAAGATTTTAAAGATTCCACTGACCAACACAAAAGTGCATGATGGAGAGTTTCAAGGAGAGTTACCCAACAATATAAGGAAAATATGTGGTTGTTTCAATATAAATTAAAGTAGATCAACTTACTCCTATGACTTATGTCAGATTTTCTTGAATTCATAATGAAGACTTATGCATCTAATCTTTTATTATGTTTTAGTATATGTTTTCATAATATGTGTAGGTATCTCCTAAGTTAATTTTGTTTGAATGTGAATGCTTGAAACTGCATGTTCTATGTAAAACCTTAGTATGATATTATTGGAAAGCCTATAATAAAGTCAAGTAGTCTTACTTTTATGGAAAATATGAACTAGTGGTATTAAATTGTGGTTATGTTTTGACTATTGTTGGTTCGTATATATAATAAACAAGAAAATCAATAGATATTCACTGAATAACATTTTCCTATTTAAGTATCAATGTATTTAAAATTTTATTTTTCAATTGATTTTTAATAACTTATCCTATTAATATAAAAGAGGATCACATGCAATGCACGCGGATTTACTAGAATGATATATTTAATAGGGAGCTTGTCTTCTCTATCTTTCCTTTTAACAAGGCTTCCCACCTTCTTCGCTACTCAAGCTTGCTACTCTCTTATTCGATGGCCTCCCTGACGCTAGCATTTTTCTTGTCATCATTACCTAAATACCCATCTAGATGTGGGGACATCATGACCCCCTATTGTTTTAAAGCATGACTTTTTTCATTAATTATGCATTTTGAACAATTATCAATTTTGCATTTTTTGACAGTTATTCTTACGAGTTAAAAACTTGCAAAATATGTTAATTTGAACATTAAAATATATGAAACACAAAACCACCACATTGAGTGGCAACATTCAAATTTTGCTGAAAAGAATCAAATTCTCATGGATTTTTTTTACTTGAACTATCCAGCCAAGAGGTTCTTTCCTTTTGAAAACTAGCATGCGCCACTTTTTATTGAGAAAAGTAGAAAGTTCTACTCATCCTGCTCCCCCATATGCAAAGAAGCCAAGAATGCTACATTGTCACACTATCCATAATCTTTAAAATCATCTCAAACCTCAACAAGACCTCAAACTTTGAAATGACTCACCCTCAAGAAGCTTCAAAAAAACATTCCTCAAAAACATTAGAAAAACTCTAAATAACAAAGACTAAGACTTGTGTCTCACTTTATAGGGTCGTAAACTCTATATTTTGGGTTGTGATGCCTTCTAATGTAAGATATGGCAAGGCTCTCTAGTATATAAATCCCTATGATCGATGGTGACATATCTGTCACACTACATAACATATATGCTGAGATAAGTCTCACTCCTTGGCAAGCCTCTGCACCATTTGGTTGGCCTCTCTATATGTAAAAATTCATAAAAAAACAAAGTAAGAAATTCATAAAAAAATTTCTTGTATCCCCATGGGTTGCAGTTTAAACTGGTCAATATACTAGAGAGTTGGATACAATATGTCTCAATGTATATGCCCCCTGAATGCACCTCTTCACAAAGTTAAAACCGAGCTTGAGGGTCCGTAATAAACTACCAATGAAGTCAACCCCATAGCTCATCCACAAGAAGCATGTTCTTGTACTCCCTTTATTATATCAAATACTGCCACTCCTTTGTCATGTGTGTGTCCTTTCTCTCATCCATCACCTAAAAATTAAGCTTAAAAGTCAAGGCTAGTAGGTGAATCCATTTTGTTTGGTTTCAACAACAACTTTGGATCTTTATAGATCCTAAGAAACGTATGTCTCATTGAAACGCTAAGGTTTCTCTAGGCTCGCCAGACTCCTAAAAGGCTAAGTCCTCGAATGTAGTCAAAAAGATGTGATTCAACCTATGGCATACATTAATGTGATACATCTTTTTATTGCCAAAATGGATTGCACATCTTCCACCCAAAGACACCAAAAGGTGATTGTGGGTGGGGGGAGACCTTTCAATAAGCCAATCCATGCCTTTGCCATCATCACAGCCTAGCATCCTCTAAGTGGTTTCTTTAAGTTAAGTAATTTTTGTTTAACATTGCCTCTAACTCACTCCATAACAACCCAGTTTTCTAACTTTTCAAAAATAGGTGTTCTACTATTTCCATTTCTCATAGCCTGTACAATCTACTAGCATATAATGATGTTAATTTTCACCGACAATCTATGGCTCCAGATCTAACATGTCCTGGAGAGCCCCTACCAAGGGCTCACCTAGACCTACGGATGACATCATATGTTGATTTAGTGAGATTGAACTGTTCTATTTTGAACCCACATAAACCTATGTGTGGTTCCAAGGTCTACCACCTTTCCTGGTTAAAAAACATCTCTACCTTCTTCATAGATAGGTTACTCAATAAAACCTTATTCCCAACTCCATCACTATTAGTCAGATCTTGATTTTCAGCCTTGGGTCCTCCTTCACCCTCTCCCTCTTATATGCTACTAGATCCCTAGGGCTCCAAGTTTCCACCCAACGAAACATCTCTTTGCATCCTATGTCTCATTGTAGTATCATGAATAATGGTAAACTGTCTCACACCTTCTTTGAGATGCACCCTAACCCTTCCTTGGAAACCATGGTTGTTCTCTCTCAAGATCCTTAGATTGAATATCATATTTTCTTTTGAAAAGAGTACCCATGGAATTCCCCTATTAGACCCCCATGCATCTATCATCACAACAGCCTTGTGCCTCTATCTTATTTTGGTAATCCCAGACCCCTTCCTCTATGGGTGTTGTAATCTTCTCTGAACTGACCTAATGCATCTGTTTAGCCTCATCCCTATATTCCTAAAGTAAATTTTCCATTCTCATCTCAATGTAATTACATGTTGTTATTGGAATAACACATGCTCCCATGTAGTGTAGGAGGATGGATGTAAGGACCAATCTAATCAAAGTCATCCATACATAGAAATATCACATTTCACGGCCCGAAGATGTCGTTCTCTTCGTGATCTTATCTACTATATTATCATACGGTCTAATTTTTTAACATTCCTCATAACATGATTAATCCTAGTTATGGTATCATTTTTTAGTTGCGTACACATCCCCATGATGTCACAACACAGTTTCTTGTCTTAGTCAAGGCCACCCCATGATCAAAGTTTATTTTTCCTATTAATTCCTTACACGACATCCTATAGTAAATAGCTGGGATTTACTCAATCCTATCCACCATACTATCTCCTAGTTTGAAATAGAGAATAAGGTTAGATGTGAACATGAAATGGGGATGCAACACCATATCCTGTGATAAACCTACATATGTTCACATTCACCATCTCTATTTTGATTTGTCTCCCTAGCGTCTCTTGTATTAAAACTAAAAGGTTTGGTGGGGGTTGGATGTCGTGAACAACCCCCATCCCATAGCCCATTGTTATTGAGAAAAAGGGCCCTTTAATAGGTTCATCATACACTTCACTACCTCTATGTTGTTCACTAGTGATATATGGACCTCTTCTAAGAATCTCCATCTTGCATTATCGAGGGATTGGCATGTCTACTTTGTAAACCACATTCTCACTCATGCACCCCTATCCAAGTCATGCATAAGCTCTTGTGTGGGACTAATATGAACCCAATTATATTTTCCTTGATTAAGGCCACTATTTTAATTGAGATCCATCTAGGAAGAAATCAAGATATCCAAGATTACCAGTCTAGAGATGATCCTCAAAATTAATTCCATTACTAATATGTCTATCAGGTGGGTCTATCTTAAGTGTCATAGATACAAGTGAAGGTCATTTTCTCTGGGTCATCAGGATGGATTGGGACATGATAGAACCCCGAGTATCCATCCAATAAAAAGAAGTATGAATGATGGGCCAAACATTATGATACTTGATCTATGAACATTAATGCAAAATGATCCTTCTTAGTGGCAACATTTGGCTCTCTATAATCAATGCACATGCACCAACCTATCACGATGCACATGCCCACCTCGTCTCCATATCTTCTTTAATGACCGTCATTCCTCCTTTCTTTGATACAACATGGATTGGGATAACCCAATTACTATCTATGATGGGGTATATAATTCTACATCATGCAACTTTATTACTTTCTTCTTAACTACCTCCTTAATCATTTGATTCAACTTCCATTGCGGTTGAGCTAATGGGTTAGAGGTTTCTTCCAAGTTTATTCTATGCATGTACAGGGTTGGTCCTAGGCCTTTGATTTCCTCTATTGAGTATCCTATCTCCTTTCTACACAGCTTGATTTTATTTTTCAGCTTCTCTTCTTAGTCCTACGTCAAGGTATATTTTATAATTATTGGTTTCTTTCTTCATCATTGGGGAACTCATATTCTAACCCTTTAGGGAGTTTCTTTAGGTCCGTCTTGGGCTTGAACACCTCTTTATCTTCTTGGGTCTGCTCTAGTGATGCGTAATTTGTTGTTTTAATTCTTCCCTCTTCATTATTGTTGCATATTTCTTCTAGTGAGTTCAGAGAATCTAAATTATCTATCTTTGATGCTTGGATCAGGGTTGTTGAGGGCTCACATAAGTGGATCAACAATGACAGTATACTCTTGTCCTCCTAACAGGGTTGGTTGTAGATATCCTTAAAGTAAATTGACTCGAATAGAGAAGGTCCACAAAGGGCATCTTGGATGCAAAAGTCAATATGATCATTTCCCATGTGAATAGTTATGACTTTGGCTTCAACATCAGTCAACACTCTCCCAATGGAGAGGACTAGTCTCCCAAAGATCATAGGGCATGTTCAATCCTCTACCATATCTATCACGACAATGTCACATGTAATAAAGAATCATCCTTGTGACACCTTGTCATGCTAAACGAGATTATTCAAAACACAAAACATAATCAACTACTGATTAATCACATAGTAAAAAATGATGGATAAATAAAAACCAATTCCAAAAATGTAAATGAACTCTAGAACATTTACATAAAGGTCCATCATTCTATTCTCATACGTTGTAACAAATATTCACTTATGGGTCCAAAGACCTTAGTCACATCCTGCATACAAAAGATAGTTCACATGTACATGCCATATATTTACAAACGTTGACATACTACCAAAATCTCATGTTGATACGAGTATATCATCTAAAAAAACACATCCAATACCCAGACCCGAGAGTACAGGGACGACACGAAGACTACTACTAACATCTACAACTAACCAACCTTCTAAATTTATTGATCACTAGGTTGGTTCTCTTCCACATCGTGACGTTGACCTTGCTTCTTGTGACCACCTAAAAAATGTGGTGACCCACGAGTGAGACCCAATCCCAGTGAGAGATATAACTCTCTCAAAAATATATTGATTATAACATATTGATTGATAGTAAATGAACTGAGCATATATAGTAATGAATAAGAAATTTAAGAAGATTGAATAGGTTAATGGTACTAAGCCATTAAGCAAATTAACTTGACAAGAAGTATAATTACTCAAAGGTCATATGATATCATCTTGTAAACATAGAATAGAATAAAGAAAAGTTCAAGACTAATCAAACAATGTGAGACGTATTTAACCATAGCCAATATACTACACAGCTTATATCACTTTTTCTATTACATTGCCCTGAGGGATTTGGAAAATACCACTCAAGTCCAAACTGATCACTACTAAGTCAAAATTAGTGCCATACAAGATCTAGGAAGTGTTAGACTCCTAAGATCTGCTTTTCCCCAGTCAGTACGGGTCTACCACAGCAAAACATAAGGTCAAGTTGCTAACAACCTAGTCTGTCCTTGGTACAGGTCACGACTCTAGTGAAAGGAGGTGGGTACACATACCCTACCATATGAGGTACAACTACATTTGACCTCCAATCTCATCATATATATATAATCACAGAGACATGACCGCAGCCATTCTCAAACTGAGGGCTAGGTATGACCACTGTCATCCTCCCTAACACTTGAATTTCGAATGACAAGCACCCCGCATACTCATCAGTATGTGCTCCGAGAATCCCTTAGGAATACTCATTTCACTATCCAAAAATTTCTAACACTCAGATAGATCTATGGCACTAGACACTACATGATTAGAGTTTCACTTAATTAGTTATGCCAATTGGGTGAATTAAGTCTAAATCATACAAATGGACATTCAAACCCTAATCCTTTTCTAAAAAGAGTATATGTATAACAACTTCAAAAGATATAAAACATTTGAGATATAAATCTTAATCAATTACCACATGCTATCATTCATTGCAAATCAATGGACCACACTTATCATAATTCTTTTACAAGATACCAATATCTTATACCAAGTTCCAGGGTTTTAACCCTTATTGAGGATTTCACCTCAATCTTGGCTTCAAACATGCCCAAAGGTTGTTAAGACCATCACATTATTCATAGTAAGGTTATCATCATCATTCCATGCCTTAAACAAGGCTCAAAAGATCATTAGCACATATGTGTCCATAGATATTAACATGGAAAGGCACTATGATATTCAAATAATACTACAACGTGGTTTCAACACAAGAAGAGTGTAATTCATTATCACATTAATCATTCAAAAGATCTAATTATAACCAATCAGCATCATATAATTACATTAAGGTAAGGTGTAACAAGCTAGATCACATGGGAGTTACGCATCTTATTAAAGTGATTTATAAAATATAACTATATGATGGAAAAGGTAAGACAAAAAATTAATGGTATTGGACCATCGAATTATCATCACTAGGACTGGCATATAATACCATGTGATTTATTCTAATCCATTGGATGTTGTAGCATCCAACATTATTCATTGGATCATGTTTATTGTTCAAGGTTATCAATTGAAGTATAGGTCTAACCATTAGATCAATTGAACCAAGGAACCATTGATTCAAGGTTTAGTCAAATCTACAATTACATTCTTAAATCATCATTTATGGTGATGACCTGATCCGCCATTAATTGTGATCATTAGGTTACTATTGGTTGTTACATCAGTGATACATTCAGTTAACACCATCAAATATTAAGCTAATGTCATCGTCGATTGATAAGATTATTAGAATACTTAATAGATGATAATTAAACGTCTAATTGAGCCAAAACCTGACCAAAGGGGATGACCATAGGTTGTTAGAATAAATTTGACACCCTTGATCATGAACATTAGTTGCCAAGGGAGCAACACCATTGGTTATTGAGTGGTATGACCATCGGTCGTGTGATAGGGAAGGAAATAGCTTGAAAATCCTAATTTGAACCATCAATTATTTTGTGCTTAGAACCATATGTTGATGCTATCAACCTGTACTAGATCATGTTACACCTTATAAAGGTCATACACATGTTTACAATTTCATATAAAACTAGAACAAAATAGGGAACATCACAAACATTCGCAATTCTAAACAAGCATAGTTTCTTTATGCTTAGATCATCACATTAAAGCATAAACATGAACTAACAAGCTTCTAGTAAGCAATATATGTGAAAAATGTTATATAACTCGCCTCTATAGAGTAGGTCATATCCCAAATAGAAATAATCTCAAGTAAATAGGCTAAGAAAACCTTGGATTTAGATCTGAACTTGGCCAAATTGGCACTTCTCTCCACAAAGAAGCAAAACCCTAGAAAAAGAAACAAGAAGATATAATTTTGAGTTCTAGATCCACTTTCACCATGGAACAACAAGGTTTCGACATGGAGGAAGGTCTAAGGAAGGAGAAGAGTAAGATAAATGGAGAAGGAAGGAATAAAACAACTTGCCTTGGTCGAAATCCCTAGACAATGACCTTGGAAACCCTATGTAGGGCTAGATGGAGCTCTAGGAGACCTTCTTCTCCAAAAATAGGTTGTCTTCTACCTTAGAGCACTTGGTTCTGTAGAAAAATAGAGTGGATTCATTTCTCCAGGTTAGATGAAAGAGAAAGCAAGCATAGTTTTGCACTTGGGAAAGGAAGAGGTAAATATAGCTCATGGATAAGGATGGAAGCAAGCATGAGGTGTAAAAGTAGCTTCCCCATGTGTCTATGGCCTTAAAATATTAAGAATATACAAGCACACACACAAGAAACTCTCCCACCATCCATATAGAACTACTTAGCTTTCCTTTTTCGAATTTTCCAGCCAATCACATAATTCATTAGTTGGTAGCTACTAAAGGTAGCTCATCCATGAAGGGGTAAACCCTAAAATACCCTTGAGAAAAAACCTTCAAACAATGGCTCAAAAAACTCAAGAATGATAATATAACATCTGAGGAACATAATGTATCTGAAAAATTGCAAAGAAAACTCCTCAATTGATTAAATTGTAAAAAAAGTTCAAAATGTACATAAAATTGCATAACTTGCTCAAACATTGTCCAAATTGGACAAAAAAATAAAAAATTAAGCTTGTATTATGATTTCAAAGAATATCACATGGTTATATTAGCTTTCTAAGCTTTCAATTATGGTAATTAAGTGCGTTCAAATTATTAAGAAAGTTCAGGGGCCTTACAATCATAAACCTCTAACAAGGATTTCGCCCCAAAATCCTATGCAAAAAGAGATGGGTATTTTCTATGCATCTCATTCTCTAGTTCCCATGTGGCTTCCTCTACGACATGATAATTTTACAAAACTTTCACTAGTATAATATCTTTTCTCTTCAACTTTTTCACCCTTCTATCTAGGATCAACACAATACCCTCAGCATAGGAGATATCCTCATCTAACTCAACCTCTACTGGTTGAATTGTCTGGTCAGTATCTGTGAGGCATTTCCTAAAAATAGAGGTTTGAAAGACATTATGCAATCTATGTAGCTCTAGTGGTAGCTCCAACTTATATGCTACCTTTCCAATACGAGCTAGGACAGGGTATGGTCCCATAAATCTTGGAGCCAACTTACCCTTCTTTCCAAACCTCAGCACACCTTTCTAAGGAGAAACCTTAAGATATACTCTATCTCGCACTTAGAACTCAAGTGGTCTGCATCAATTATCTGCATAAGATTCCTACCTGTCCTGGGCTACTTTCAACTATTGTTGTATTAATTTAATCTTTTCTATAGTCTGTTGTACTAGCTCCGGATCCAAAAGTTATTATTCACTTGTCTCATACCAGCAAAGAAGAGATCGACGTCATCTCCCATAGAGAGCCTCATAAGGATCCATATCTATGCTTCTTTGATAGCTATTGTTGTACGCAATCTCTATCAAAGTTTGATGTACATCCCAACTACCAAGAAATTGTAACACACATGCCCTCAGGAGATCCTCTAAAGTCTGAATAGTCCTTTCAGACTGGCCATCGGTCTGTAGATGTGTTGAATCTCAAATGTGATCCCATTATAGAATGTAGATGCTCCCAAAAATGACTTGTAAATTGTGGACCTTTCTCAGAAACTATAGTCAGTGGAATGCCATGCAGATGGACTATCTCATCAACATATATTTGTGCCAATTTCTATGCTATAAACGTCGTCTTAACTGGTAGGAAAGTGAGCTGACTTAGTCAATCTGTCTACTGTCACCCATATGAAATCATGACCCTTATCTATCCTAGGTAGACCAACCATAAAGTCCATTGTAATATGATCCCATTTCCACTGTGGTATTGGAAAGGGTTGTAATGTCCCTACAGGATTCTGGTACACAACCTTCACCAGCTAACAAATTGGACATTTGGAAATGAACTCTACCACATCATGCTTTAGACCTGGCCACCAATACATGTCTTTCTAGTTTTGATACATCTTGGTACTTCCAGGATGCATTGCAGACATGGAGGAGTGAGCCTCCTCAAGTACCATCTTCCTCAACCCATCAATATCATGAACTATTGTCCTATTGTGGTAAAAAATTATACCATCATCTTCCTCATGAAATCCGTCATACTTTTCACTGCCAATACCTGATTGGATATTCTGTATCACAATATTATTCTATTGTGCATCATGAATCTACTGTCTGAAGGTAGGTTTCACTTGTAATTGTGCCAACAATCTTTCCAGTAAGGAAACTTCTAGTTGTACATTCATCTGGCGAAGAGAAATTAGCATATCTCTCTTATGGCACATCATGGAATTTAATTGTGCATTATCTACCGTTGATAATGAAGATGACTTTCTACTCGATGCATCAACTACCACATTTTCTTTCCCTGGATGGCAGTCTATTGTGCAATCATAATCCTTAATCAGCTCCATCCATCTCCTCTGCCTCATATTCATCTCCTGTTTTGAGAAGATACATTGTAGATTCTTGTGGTCAATGAAGATCTGACACTTTTCTCCATAAAGATAGTGTCTCCAGATCTTTAAGGCGTGGAGCACCGTTCCAAGCTCCAGATATGTGTTGGGTAATTCTCCTCATGTTTCTTATGTTGTTGTGAAGCAAAAGAAATCACATTTTTATCATGCATCAACACACATCCCAACCCATTCTTTGAAGCATCACAAAAGACAATATAGCCTTTCCCTTACTCTGGCAGTACTAACACCAGTGCACTAGTCAACTTTTCTTTCAACAGTTGGAAAGAATGTTGATACTTATCATTCCAAGAAAAAGGAACATCCTTCCTAGTTAACCAATTTAGGGGTAAGGCTATAGAACTGAAGTCTTTGATGAACCTCCAATAGTATCCTACCAAACCTAGGAAACTGTGGATCTCTGTTGGTGTCTTGGGTTGTTCCCATTTTTGGATTGATTCCACTTTTTTGGGATCGACACAAACACCTTTTACAGATATAACATGGCCCAAAAAAGACTCTTCAGATAACCATAATTCACACTTTCTAAACTTAGCATATAATTTATGCTTCCTCAATAAAATCAATGCCTGGAAAAGGTGTTGCTCATGTTGCTGACTATCCTTAGAGTATATCAAAACATCATCTATGAACATGACCACACACTGATCAAGATAAGTTCTAAACACCCTATTCATTAGATCCATAAAAGCTGCACGTGCATTGGTTAGCCCAAGTGGCATAACACACACAAACTGATAATGACCATACCTAGTCCTAAAAGCTGACTTGGGTATGTCATCAGCCTTAATTATCAACTGATGGTAACCTGACCTCAGGACTATCTTTGAAAACATAGTGGCACCTCTCAACTTATCAAAAAGATCATCAATCCTCGACAAATGATACTTATTATTTATTGTCACCTTGTTCAACTATCTGTAGTCCATACACAACCTCATTGAACCATCGTTATTTTTAACAAACAACATGGGAGCACCCCAAGGGGAAGTGCTCAGCCTGATAAAACCCTTCTCTAATAATTCTTGTAACTATTTCTTTAACACTTGCATCTCTACTGGTGCCATTTTGTATGCTGACTGTGCTATGGGTGGTGTTCTAATAAAAAGATTGATCTCAAACTCAATATCTCTAGGAGGGGAAATGCTAGGAAATTCCTTAGGAAAGACATCCTTGATTTCTCGCACCACTAATACCTCATGGATACTAGGACCTCCCGCCTTGGTATCCACAACATGAACTAAGAAAGTCTCACATCCTTGTCTCATCAACTACCCAGCTGTCATAGATGACATCAAACATGTAGGAAGAATCTTCCTATCACCCTAGAAAATCCATTGTACATCTCCATCATGAACATCGCCACCTTAGTACTACGGTACAAGACTACATTGTATTTTTCCAAGGTATAAATTCCAAGGATTACATCAAAACAATGCATGTTAAGTGGAAAAAGATCCACTTGAATGTTGTGTCTAGAAAAAGAAAGAACGCAAGAAGGGCACTCTTCCCACAACTCGGAGGAATCAACCAAAGGAGTCTCGAGCAGTAGGCTATTAGGTCTAAGACAAATAGGTAGATAACATCTACCTATCACCTCTCTGGTGATAAAAGAGTGTGTCGCACCTAGATCTACTAACATAGATACGAAACATGACGCTGAAAAATAAAAACGAAATAATTCCATCTGACCTGTCATGACTCATGGATTGACCACTGCTTCCAACTGGGTCATGGCATAGAACCTTGTTGTCGCCTACTGCCGTCCACATCCTCTGCTTGCCTGTCCCAAGGATCCCACATGGGACACCTGACCACGTCCTCTACCACTACCAATATCAAATTGTCATTGTTGTGATCCCTATTGATTCTGCCTTGGCTGCTGAGTCACCTCTTCAACCTTCATACGGTAATTTCAACTAATATTCCTTGTTTGTCCACATTGAGGACACACTTAGTAATCACTCTGTGGTCTAAACAGCCCTATAACAGAGACTGATGATGGCTGTGAGATAGTGTTGGTGGAAAACTTTGACATCTACCCCTACAACGGGGTCCACTATGATGGCGCATGTGATCTTCATTTAGTGAAGGTTGACCTTGGTTGCAATTACCGTGGAAAAACCTTTTAAAGCTTCTAGATGATTGCCCTTAAAACTACACAGGTCGCTTCTTAGCCTTAGCTTCACACTTCTCAATGTCAGACCTCTCAATCCTCCTGACAGATTCCACAAAGGTGGAAAACATTTCCTTGTTCTTCAAGGATGATACTGTAGTAGTCAACTCCATACTCAGACCCTTCTCAAATCTCTGGATCCTTTCCTTGTTCGTTGCTTCGATGTGCAGGAAGAACCTCAGAAGTTCCATAAACATTGATTCATACAAATTGATAGTCATAGCTCCCTGACGAATCTTCTTGAACTGAGAGATTTTCCCATCTAGGTAGGTCTCTAGAAAATATTGGCTAACAAATTCCCTCCAAAAATACTCCCATCCTATCACTACTTTTGGCCTTTTCTCCTCTTCTATGACCCACTAGTGGCCAGCACTACCCTTCAACACGTATATTGCATGCTTAATTTTGTCTTCTTTAGTGATGTTTAAGATTTTGAATGCATTTTCTAGCTCATTCAACCACATGTCAGCCTGCTGGATCAGAAGTACCTATGTATTTAATCACCCCAACATGTCTAAGAAGTTCAAAGACCTCACATATGGGTCCAAAGACCTCAGTCACATCATGCATACAAAAGATAGTTCACATGTACATGCATATATTTATAAACATCGACATACTACTAAAATCTCATGTCGATACAAGTATATCATTTAAAAAAACACATCCCATATCCATACTTGAGAGTACAGGGATGACACTAAGGCTCTACTACTAACATCTACAGCTAACCAATCTTCTGAATTTATTGATCACCAAGTTGGTTCTCTTGCATAGCGTGACCTCGACCTCATTGCCCGTGACCACCTAAGAAAATGTGGTGACCCACGTGTGAGACCCAATCCCAGTGAGAGATATAAATCTCTCCACCAAATATTAATTATAACATATTGATTGACAGTAAATGAACTGAGCATATATAGTAATGAATATGAGACGTATTTAACCATAGCCAATACACTAAACAGCTTATATAACTTCTTTTATTACATTTCCCTGAGGGATTTGAGAAATACCACTCAAGTCCCAAATGACCACTACTCAGTTGAAATCAATGCCATACAAGATCTAGGCGGAGCCAAACTCCTAAGATCTTCTCGGCCCCCAGTCAGTGCGGGTCCTCCATAGTGACACATAAGTTCAAGATGCTAACAACCTAGTCCATCCTTGGTACATGTCACACCACTAGTGAAAGGAGGTGGGTACGCATACCCTACCATCAGAGGTACAACCAATAGTTTTCCTTCAATCTCATCATATATATATAATCATTGAGACATGACCACAACCGTTCTCAAACTGAGGGCTAGGTATGACCACTGTCATACTCCCTAACACTTGAATTCAGAATGATAAGCACCCCACATATCAGTATGCACTTCGAGTACCCTTAGGAATACTCATTTCACTATCTGAAAATTTTTGACACTCATATAGATCTATGGAACATGGCACTACATAATTAGAGTTTCACTTAATTAGTTATGCCAATGGGGTGAATTAAGGCTAAATCATACAAATGGACATTCAAACCCTAGTTCTTTTCTAACAATAGTATATGTATAACAACTTCAAAAGATATAAAACATTTGAGATATAAATCTTAATCACATGATATCATTCATTGCAAATTAATGGACCACATTTGTCATCATGCTTTTACAAGATACCAATATCTTATCAAAAGTTCCAAGGTTTTAACCCTTATTGGAACATGAAGAGGAATTCACCTCAATCAGGGCATCAAACATGCCCAATGGTCGTTAAGACCATTACATTATTCATAGTAAGGTTATAATCATTATTCCATGCCTTAAACAAGGCTCAAAAGATCATTAGCACATATGTGTCCATAGATATTAACATGGCAAGGCACTATGATATTCAAATAATACTGCAACGTGGTTTCAACACAAGAAGAGTGTAATTCATTATCACATTAATCATTCAAAAGATCTGATTATAACCAATCAACATCATATAATTACATTAAGGTTAGGTGTAACAAGCTAGATCACATGGGAGTTACACATCCACTTATTATAGTGATTTATAAAATATAACTATATGATGGAAAAGGTAAGACAAAAAATTAATGGTATTGGACCATCAAATTATCATCACTGGGATAGGAATATAATAACATGTGATTTATTCTAATCCATTGGATGTTGTGGCATCCAATATTATTCATTGGATCATGTTCATTGTTCAAAGTTATCAATTGAAGTATAGGTCTAACCATTAGATCAATTGAACCAAGGAACCATTAATTCAAGGTTTAGTCAAATCTACAATTACATTCTTAACTCATCATATATGGTTATGACCTGATCCACCATGAACTGTGATCATTTGGTCACCATTGGTTGTTAGATCAGTAATACATTCAGTTAACACCATCAAATATTAAGCTAATGTTGGCATCGATTGATACATTATTAGAATACTTAGTAGATGATAATTAAATGTCTAATTGAGCCAAAACCTGACCTATGGGGGTGATCATAGGTTGTCACCATAAATTTGACACCCTTGATCATGAACATCAGTTGCAAAGATAGAAACACCATTGGTTATTGAATGGTATGACCATCTGTTGTGTGATAGGGATGAAAAAAGCTTGAAAACCCTAATTTGAATCATCAATTATTTTGTGCTTAGCACCATAGGTTGATGATATCAACCTTTCGACAGGTTATTTAAGCCCTTTAGTACATAACACCTTTAGTGTCAGTTATTTAATCCCTTTAGCATCAGTTTTAATGCATCACCTATGTGGGCGCCGCTAAAAGGCAAACCATTAGGCGTCAGTTTTCAAACCGACGCCATAACCCTTCGCACGCCACCGAAAACGTGCCAGCAGGGGGTATAGGCGTTGGTTATTAGTATGGAAACCGACGCCATAAACCTTTGTGCCACAGAATGGGCACCATCTAGGGCACTATCAGCATCGGTTTATTGGTGATAACCGACACCATATCACACGCTGCCACAGTCGTGCTGGCTAGCACGACCGTGTTATCTGGTCTGCTGCCACGGCCGTGCTGTACAGCACGACTGTGGTGTTTGGCCCGCTAACACAACTGTTCTCGCCACCACAGCCGTGGTGTCTATCCTAATTAGGGAAATAGACATCGGTTACTACTATATCAACCAACGCCAGAACCATCAACGTCGGTGTGTTAATTTTAACCGACGCCAAATCACATGCATTAGGCGTCAGTTTTAGTTATTTAACCGACACTGTAATATTTTTTTGTCGGTTTCATAAAAATAACCGACGTCGATTGTATGTTTTTTTTCTTATCAGTTTGCAGGCCTGCTGTGGCTGGTCGCAGGATGAGTACCTGCAGTTCAGTTATGAACTACAGGTTTTCAACATCCATCGATATCAGCCAACAACAGGCCACAAACCTACAAAATTAACAACATTAATTTTCACACATTTAGCAACCTACAGTTCCATTCGATTTTCACACATGTAGAAACATTCATGTAGCAATCTATAGTTCCATTCATTTTCCCATTCACACATGTAGAAACATTCATGTAGCAACCAGCAGTTCCATTCATTTTCACATTGACACATGTATAAACATTCAGACACATGTAGAAACATTCATACATGTACAAACATTCACACATATGACAATTCAGTAGAATTCATTTACAAAATATCATTCTTTAGTCATTATTCGCTATCAACATCCCAATTATATTTTTAAAACCCCACTACTTGTATGGCTTTTGCCCATTCTTCTCTGACATCATTTAATTCTTCCGTCGTACAGGGAGCATGGACATCTAACAAGGCCTTTCCTGTAGTGGGGTCAGTTGTAAACACCTGCAAAGAGAATGATGTATATATATATAATTAATAATATATAAATAAGATTGATATATTTCATATTATCTAATGAGATTATCTATAATACCTCATGTATGGTATCGATGTCCACTGCGGCATGTTGGATAATCATGTGCATAAATCGCATCACATAGTATGCACATGCCCATCCGTTGTCTTGTATAGCACACTATAAATTGAAACATACAAAATATTAAAAAAATACAACTAAGCATAGTTCACATAAATAATATATACATTGGAGTCAGGAACTTACTTCCACATTTTCCCAAATTATTGGCTGGTTCTTTTTCCTGGGGACCTTTCTTCCAGCCTTTTTGAACTCATGTAAACCCCTACATGTTAATGTAACACAGTAAATTACATAATTAAATAGTAATGTAATAACATATGTTAACAGAATCTTTCTCACCGGAATAATGCCATTTCCATTGTGTGTCCATATTTTGGATTCAACTTAGTCCCCTTAAGATCTAGATAGTAGACAGTGAACGTCTCGGGGACAACAACTAGTAACTCCCAATGAGTACCCCTATAGGTAAAAAAATTAAAAATTAATA
Organism: Alisma plantago-aquatica; assembly: GCA_963693085.1. Classification (NCBI taxonomy): domain Eukaryota; kingdom Viridiplantae; phylum Streptophyta; class Magnoliopsida; order Alismatales; family Alismataceae; genus Alisma; species Alisma plantago-aquatica. The sequence continues at coordinate 176,543,043 of OY856415.1, read as the reverse complement.
ACTCAACATCCACAATAAAAATGTAATTTTCTTAAGTCCAAATTATAAGCAAAGTAAACTTACTCCACATTGAATGGAGCTATTATCACCGTCTTCTTATTTTGACCAAAATTTGTAAAAGCATCACAACAATATTATTGAACTGACGAAGGGTCTTTAGCTACTAGACTAGTCAAAGATGGAATAAAAAACCCTACATGTTCAAATGAAAAATCTGCACACATCTTGAATAGGTAGCTGCAAAACATGTATTACATATGCATTAATTTATAAGAAACCAGATAACCAGATCCTACACAAGGTATATGGATGTATAAAGAAGATCTGACCTTATCCATAGCTCTATCATAGATGTATTCAGCCAATCATAGTGAAACAACTCCAAAATATCTTGTATAAATAGTTTGTTTTTGTAGGATTGACCTGCAACATTCGCATCTATAGAAATAGTTATAGAGAAATTTATATCATGCTTGCCTAACCATATTTCCATACCTCTATAATTAGGACCTAACGCGACAGGTAGGTCCTGTGGAACCCAACATGGTAATGTAGGAGGTGGAGGTGGAGGCCTAGATGCTCTGGGTGTCTTCTTTTTAACATGTATATATAATTTCAGATCAATTGACCTCATATACACACACTAACAATTTAACATAATGTAAATTTACCATACAATTTCAGTATAGACGACATCCACTTTTGGCCACAACATCACTCCGCCTTCTGCCTCACCAAGTGTTTCACAATCTAGGTGGGCATATGGCAATTGAAGATTCACCCAATTGGGGAATATACGTAGTGGGCTCACACAAACCCAACCATCTAGTAGTGGAGACCCATGAAACATTTCCCCTGGTAGGGATGGGTAAGCCGACGCCTCTGCAATGACAAATTCTTTACTTTTTAGACGACATGGCTTCAACCCCTACAAATTTATGTAAAGAATGTTATATACATATATACATATCATCTTGAAAACATATCATCTTAAAAATACTAGCTACTACGTCATAAAAATGCTTATTAATGGGTGAATACAACGCCTGCATACCCCTTTGGACCCATTGTGTGGTCATACAAATTCAGTGCACGCCTTGCTTTTTGCGCCTCACTGAGGGCCTTGTTAGTATGAACATTGATTTGGTTGGTAACACGAAATGTTAATCTTGAATAGGTGAATACAACATATATATTAATTAAATTGGAAGTGACGCCTAATACCTTGAATTTATCAGTTTGTCTTGAAGCAACAAACGTGTTCTATTCTTCTTGGTCTAGGAAGTTCCACTGTTCAGTGGCTGTCTTCTTCCTCTTGTCACCTTCTTTTATGTATTCTCAAATGAGATTTGTCCTATAGTTCGTTAGGAACCTCCCACAACATTGCATCACACATTTATGATGCAATTTTTCATCCAATGCAAATATACTCTGCAAAATAGAATTGCTATTAACTAGTATCCAAAAAATTAGTAATCTACAAAATAGAATTGCAAATAATAATAACTCACGCATAAATCCTTCCATAATATGTTTTTCTTCCCCTTAGGAACTTGATGCCAAGAATCTATCTTACAACCAAAATGGCTACGAGTAACATACCCAAGATATGAAACAAACGAATTGCGGTTCACTCCAATTGCATTTCCTGCATTATCAAAATCCACAACAAGTTTCGGCCCATTGCCCCTTTGCACTATTAACTTATTCATCTTAGTGATGCCCCTTCTCTTGTCAACTTTTTGGTGCTGCTCATCAAGTGCCTCAAGTGGTTCAGAGGGTACATGTGCATCATCAACCTAAAATTTGACAAAATAAACACACTTACATGATATAACTATAAATGGACATATAGATAGAAATATATGATATATTTTTAAAACTTACATTGGGAGGCGGCACATTCATGTCCTTACCATCACAGTAATCATCGACACACTCATCAGGAGAATGCTCAGCCATCTGAAAGTTCACATTCACATTGTAAAGTAATTCAGTCTGTAAAGTTCACATTCACATTGTAAAGTAGTTCACATTGTAAAGTTCACATTGTAAAGTAATTCACATTGTAAAGTTCACATTCACATTGTAAAGCAATTCACATTGTAAAGTTCACATTCAGACTTTATCTTCAAACCACTTAATAAATGTCTTATTATGCTCTCTAGCCAGCCACATTGTATTGGCTCGAGGATATTGTCTCTTGATGAAATTGGTATGTTCCTCGATATAAACACTCACTTCGTCCATGTTGTGTAAAATATACAAGTGACCTTGTTGCAAATGCTCACGACTGATTACTTTCACCCGTGATCCCAAAATTCCTTTTCCAAATTGCTCGTCAATATTCTTGTCATTACCAGGAGTGTCATTACCACTGAGAAAGTCATTGCAAAAATCCATAACCTCTGTCGCCACATAACCCTCAACAATACTCCCTTCAGGCCGATAACGGTTTCGAACATCACTTTTAAAAATGATCATGTATCGTTCAAAGGGATACATCCAATGCAAGAAAACTGGTCCCAACATTTTCACTTCCCTAGTCAAGTGGACAACAAGATGTACCATGATATCAAAGAATGAAGGAGGGAAATACATCTCAAGCTGACATAGGGTAACAACCACTTCTCTTTGCAAATTATCGAGAGTATCAGGGTCAATAACTTTGCAGCACAGACTGTTGAAAAAGAAACAAAGTCTAGTGATTGCAAACCTTACATGCTTCGGCAATATAGATCAAATTGCCACGGGAAATATTTGTTGTATTAGAGTGTGACAATCATGAGATTTAAGACCTATCAACTTTAGATCTTTCATTGATACCAATCTACGGATGTTGGATGAGCAACCCTGTGGCACCTTAACATTTACAAAGTATTCACAAAAAGCTTTCTTCTCCTTTCTAGACAACGTGTAACAAGCGGGAGGTAAGTATGTTCGCCGAATTCCCATTTCACATAATTCTGTAAATTCTGACGTTATTCCCATTTCACGTAGGTCCAGTCTAGATTTTATCCCATCTTTAGTCTTACCTGGTATATTCAACAAAGTACCAATGACACTATCACAAACATTTTTCTCAACGTGCATGACATCGATACAATGCCTGATTGTAAAAGCACTCCAATAAGGAAGATCCCAAAATATTGACTTCTTCTTGAATAAAGATTTGTCACTCGGTGTGGCCATAGTACATTGTGATCTCTTACCAAATTCATTGACAAAGTCTTTAACTCTTTCATAAACAACCTCCCCTGGTATAGGTTTAGGTGCACTCCGTTCCTCATTCAATCTATTGAATGCTTTTGTGCTTCCTATGATATGGATGGAATTTTGTTATAAACCTTCGTTGACCAAGATATACTATCGTACCACCATATTTTAGTCTTGTTGAATCAGTGTTCTCTTCACATATAGGACACACTTTAGCTCCTTTGACACTATATCCAGACAAATTCCCATATGCTAGAAAGTCATTAATAGTGCAAAACAACATAGCGTGCAAACGAAATGTCTCTCTTTGTGAAGCATCATAGGTCATCACACCTTCACCCTAGAGTTTCTTAAAGTCATCAATCAGAGGGTCAAGATAAAAATCGATATCATTTCCAGGTTGTTTAGGGCCCGATATCAACAACGATAGCATTACATACTTATTTTTCATACACAGCCAGGGAGGAAGATTGTATATAACAAGCATGAATGGCCAAGTATTATGTTGGTTGCTGCTCAATGTCCCGTACGGATTCATCCCATCTGTACAAACCCCAAGTCTTAGATTCCTGACTTCTTCACCAAATTTAGGGAACAATAGATCAATCTTCTTCCACTGTGGGGAATCAGACGCATGTCGTAGGATCCCATCATTATTTTTCTTAACATCTGCATGCCACCTCAAATTCTCTGCATTTATCGGATTGGAAAACAAGCGTTGAAACTGTGATATTATAGGTAGATACCACATCACCTTGGCAAGAGAACCAGTTTTGGACTCCCCCAAAGTCGTCAATTTATACCGTGACGCACCACATTTCGGATAATCTTTCAAATCCACATAGTCCTTTTGAAATAATACACAATTATTTGGGCATACGTGTATCTTCTTGGCATCCATTCCCATTGGGCACAACAATTTCTTTACCTGGTATGTTGAGATTGGCAGCTCGTTTCCTTCAGGAAGCATTTCTTTCAACAAAGACAACAATAATGTGAAGCTTTTGTCGCTCCATCTATTGTTAGCTTTCAACTTATACAATCTCAACACAACGCTAAGCTTCGTAAACTTAGTACAAACTGTGTATAACGATATCTCAACATCATGCACAATGTTTCTAAAAATGGGAGGTGGATCAGTGTGCTCTACCCCACAACTATCTAGCATCGCATCAATGATGTCTACTGGAACTGGTTCATTCACATCAACGTCATCAGAGGCAATTTTTTCTTCCACACAAGCACTGCTATCGACATCCACTGGTTTCGGATTTGAAATCCCTCCATGCCAGTGCCATTCTGTATAGCCTTGTATAATCCCATTGCACATGATAGGTCTTTTGATTACGTCACCAGTGCTGACTTTCAAGTTGTTACCGCAATGCCTACATGGACAGTAGAACCTATCTCCAGGTTGTTTCCTATGTTCCTCAGAAAATCTAATAAACTGGTCAAGACCAGAAATAAACTCTGGGGTGCAGCGATTGCAAATGGACATCCATGATCTATCCATTCTATGATCAAAGAGAAAACAAGGATATATTACAACAAGATTAGGGTCTAGGGTTAACATATTAGAGTTTTTGCATGGTTAAAACTTTAGGCCAACAAATACATGTGTTGTCATTCTTATATATAATAAATGTGTACCACCTATCCCATTCTTGAACATCTAATCTTACTAGTAAGTGTATAATGTGTATTTGGTTTTCAAGAAAATTTCAACAGCATTTTCCCGCTGTTCTCTAAGTACATATGTACTTAGAGAACAAACGGGGAAATGCTGCCAAAATTTTCTTGAAAACCAAATACACATTATACACTTACATCCTAAGTGAGATTAGGTGTTCAAGAATAGTCCCAAACCGGGTACTATCCAAGATTTACTCCTAATGAGTAAATCTTGGACGGGTTTCTAGGCCAACAAATACATGTGCTGTCATTCTTATATATAATAAATGTGTACCACCTATCCCATTATTGAACACCTAATCTCACTAGTAAGTGTATAATGTGTATTGGGTTTTTAAGAAAATTTCTGCAGCATTTCCCCGCTGTTCTCTAAGTACATATGTACTTAGAGAACAAATGGGGAAATGCTACTTAAATTTTCTTGAAAACCAAATACACATTATACACTTACATCCTAAGTGAGATTAGGTGTTCAAGAACAGTCCCAAATCGGGGACTATCCAAGATTTATTCCTAATGAGTAAATCTTGGATGGGTTTCTAGGCCAACAAATACATGTGTTGTCATTCTATAACATTGATTTCAACATTTTGAGTGTCCATGCATGTTCATCATCAAGATAAAGATTACACATAAATTAGTATGACCTAGGGATGGAGAGATTCATAATTGATTTCAAAATTTCAAACTAGCTCATGTATTATCATCAATCTACATCATACAATAGGGATTCATGTAGATGTCAGGGTGACACAACACTACAAAATTAGCGATTTAACATTAGGGTTTTGATATCTTACATAGATTGATCACAAGATTTCAGAAATATAGTTAATTCAAGATTATGGTGAAATGTGTATTAGGGTTTTAATATCTTAATTCAACATGCATCAAAATTTATAGAATTAGGTCAAGCATTAGTATTCAATTGCAAATGTATCTTCTTCTTCCTGCTCCCTCCTTACTAAATGGAGGAAAGCAAGGCCATGACCGTGTGGGCTGGCCACGGCCGTGGCCAGCCCACACAGTCGTGGTCTTGCTTTAATCTAAATTTGGTAAGGAGAGGGAGCAGGCCGAGAAGAAGAAGAGGTGGAGGAAGAAGAAGGGCAGCGGCCTATACCTGGGCAGGAGAGCAGCGACTTGGATAAAGAGGAGCAATGTGCGAGCAGGAGAAAGAGCAGGAGAAGGAGCTTGCACCGGAGCTAGCAGGAAGGGTGGCGGCCGGAGAGCAGGCAGAGAAGGCGGCCGGTGCATAGAGTAGAGGAGCTAGCAGGAGAGGCAGTGCCCAGAGCAACGAATGGCGGCGGAGCAAGGAACCGGAGGTGGCGATCAAGGGAACAAGGAACGGCGGCGGAGCAAAGAACCGGAGGTGATCGCTAGACCTAAGCGCGTAGAATCGATGAAACAGAGAAGGGGGAAGAGTCTGGCTCGTGCGGGTGCTATTAACTTAACAATAGGCATCGGTTATTCAAAGAAACCGACATATAAAACTAAAGGCGTCGGTTCCCAAAAAAACCGACCCCTATTCTCAATAATAGCCGTCGGTTTTTACTAGAACAAAACCGACGTCTATCTACATATACCGATTAAAAAAATTATTCTCGATTAATGACAATAGTTGTCGGTTTCTTTCGAAAACCGATGCTCAAAGGGTGTGAAAAATTTCCCGAGAACAACGCGGGAAAACCCATAAGCGTTAGTTATTTTAGTAAACCTGATGACCAAAATGTGTCCAATTTTTGTCTCACGAATAACCTTTAGTCGTCGGTTTATTATTTAATAACCGACACCATATGTTAAATTTTGGAGGAAATTTTTTTCACTGGAAATTTTGCATTTGGTGGTTAATTTTAGGCATCGGTTTGTTGTCAAGGAACCGACACTAAATAAAAGCGATACTCGTGTCTGGTCGCCCTTCACAGATAGATGTCGGGTTTTTTATGAACCGATGCTTTATGGTTTAGGTTTCGGTGTATTTATACAACTGACGCCTTTAAAAGTGATGTTATAAGCCATTTCTGTAGTAGTGGTCCTAGATCATGTTACACCTTAGAAAGGTCATACACATGTTTACAAGCTCATATAGAACTGGAAGAAAATAGGGAACACCACAAAAATTTGTAATTCTAAACCAACATGGTTTCTTTATGCTTAGATCATCACATTAAAGCATAAACATGAACTAACAAGCTTCTAGTAAGAAATATAAGTAAAGAATGTTATATAAATCACCTCTGTAGAGTAGGTCAGATCCCAAACAGCAAGTATTGAACTTGGCCAAATAGGCAATTCTCTCCACAAAGAAGCAAAACTCTAGAAAAAGAAATAAGAAGGATATATTTTTTAGTTCTAGAGCGACTTTCACCATGGAACAACAAGGTTCCATCATCGAGGAAGCTCTAAGGAAGGAGAAGAGTAAGAGAAATAGAGAAGGAAGGAATAAAACAGCTTTTCTTGGTCAAAATCCCAAGAAGATGACCTTGAAAACCCTAGGTAGGGCTAGATGGAGCTCTAGGAGACCTTCTTCTCCAAAAAGGGATTGTCTTCTACCTTAGAGCACTTGGTTCGATAGAAAAATAGAGTAGAGTCATTGATACAGGTTAGATGAAAGAGAATGAAAGCATAGTTTCATACTTAGGCAAGGAAGAGGTGAATATAGCACAGGGATAAGGATGGAAGCAAGCACGAGGTGTAAAAGTAGCTTCCCCATTTGTCTATGGCCTTAAAATAGTAACAATATACAAGAACACACACAAGCAGATCCCCCACCTTCCATATAGACCTTCTTATCTTTCCTTTGTCGAATTTCCCAGCCAATCACATAATTCATTAGTTGGTAGCTACTAAAGGAGCTCATCCCTGGAGGGGTAAACCCTAATATAGCCTTGAGGAAAATACTTTCAAACCATGGCTCAACTAGGACAACCATGGATCAAGAAGCTAGAGAATGATAATATAAAATACAAGGAACATAATGTGTGTGAAAAATTGCAAATAAAACCCCTCATTTTGGTAAATTGTAGAAAAGTCCAAAATGTAAATAAAATTGCATAACTTGCTCAAACAGTGTCCAAATTGGACCAAATTTGAAAATTAAGCTTGTATTATGATTTCAAGGCATATCAAAAGGTTATATTAGGGTTACAAGCATTCAATTATGGTAATTAAGCTTATTCAACTCATTAAGAAAGTTCAGGGGCCTTACAATCCCACTTAGATAGGGACATTTTCCATAATCCCCACATGTTTTTAAGTATGGTCAGATAGTTGAATCCTCATACATATCTTTACCATGTCAATTAGTCCAAGCCTCTGAGCTAGACTTTGGAGCATGAGATTGATACTTTCTCCTAAATAAGCGAGTCCTTGTCTTATCTCATTATATCTAATGTTGAAAGGAATTGTACATGCCTGGGATCTTTCTTCTTAGTGGGCAACTTAGCCTATACAAAAGCACTGGAAAGTTTAGCTAGTTGTAATGTCTCTATGTAATCTTCTCATCTTATTTTTGTAATTAGATTTTTGAGGAACTTGGCATAGGTTGGCATCTTCTCAATAACAACTAAAAATAGTACATCGAGGTGCAATTTCTTAACTGCTTCCATAAATGTCTCATACCTCATCTTCAGTTTAGCCTTGATTAACTTATAAGGAAAGGGGATTCTTGGTGAATATCGATCCCTATCAGTGAAAGCCTCTTCATTTGGGTCAGATTTCTTTTCCTTAGAAATCTTCTTTCCCTTGGCTTTCCCCTTAGACTTATCCTCCTCTGTAGCCACTTCTTATGTGGCTACTTCCTATATTATCTCTGCTTCTGGATTTGACTTGGTGTTAGAGTTCCCTTGTTGGTTAATCTTGTCATTTGGATCTCACAAAACTCTTCCAGAAGAAGGGTGGTCATTTTCACACTTCTAGTATTGGATGGAACCTTTCCTCATGGATTTTTTATGATATTTGACAATTGCAATAGTTGCTGGTTGATTTGCTTATGCAATTTGCATAGGTCATCTAAGTTGTAACATTTCCCATTTGCATTTGTATAGTGTTCATAATCCCCATGTTGCTTATGTCACTATGAGTTAATTGTGCACCCATAGTGGCTTGTCTTTTTGAAAACTCAAAAAGTTTAGACACCATGTCCAGCTGGTTGCTTCTTATGTTATGATTTTGTTCTTTACATGGCCCACTAGCACTCCCGTTCTGATTCCAGTCTTGGCCTTGGTAATTATTTGTACTTTTCTATAATTTGTAGTGTGCGTGAACACAAGATGACCTCCTCTTCTTTCAAAACTTGGTTGTCTTTTATGTTGCGGATTTGTTCATTTGATGGGAGTTCTCCACAACATATTTGTTTCCATAATTGAAACCAGGGTGATCAGATCACTTGAAGATAGAATAGGAGACATTTTTAGTATCTTCTTATTTTCTATCTTCTTCAAGCAAGTATTGATGCAGTTATCGACCGCATATCCTCCTTAGACACATTAACACACTTCATTACTCTCTCTATCGGTTTCTTACCCTTTCTTTCAGAGTCTTATAGTTGCTTAACGTCTGTGGTGATCTTCTAGATTTTAGAGGTTATGGTTTACAAATCTTTTGATTTTGTAGACATTCCATCAAGGACTGCCTTCTTGCTATTCCCTCTCTCGAATTCCAGTCCTACTTGGAGTGCAACCATATTTTTGATTATGACCATTGTCTTCTTTTGAATCTTGCCTAACAAATTAGTTTCATCTATTGCATTCAGTGAAGTTCTCTCTCCAGGGGTAGGACCAATGTAAAAAGTTATCCAGAAGCCTCTTGTTGTAGTTGAGTTCAGGGCAATCTCTCTGGTACTCTTGAAAATGTTTCCATGCTTCATACATATTCTCTCTAGTTTTCTACATGAATCCATTATTTTGTGCCTGTTCCTGAGGCTCCTCTCCACTAGGGAGAAATTTGTTATGAACACATCATCCAAAGGTGCCCATTCATTAATTTTCTTTCCAGACAGATCAAGGTACCAATACAAGGCCTTATTCCTCTTAGAGAATTTATATCCTTTACAATATATCACCTCCTATGGCACCCTTTTCATCTTGATGGTGTCATAGATATTTTTAAATGCATCCCGATGGTGGTGAGCATTTTCATCATGGGAGTTCCCTCTAAAAGATTTTTTTTGAATCATGACGATCATTGTTCACTTTAGTGTGAAATTTAGGACATATAATCTAGGAATGATGTCTGGGAACCTCAATTTATTGGCTTCGATAGCATCCAATTCATGAAGGGAACAGACTCCATCATCATCGTCATAGTCATCATTGTTGTTATTTTTGTTGTCATTATTGTCCGCATTATTTTTGTTGTTATTCCTCCCATTTCTCCTTGCTCTAGGGCTATGCTCTTCATCAAAGTGTCGTTCCTCGAACTCTCCCCATCATTGGGTGGTGGTAGTGGTATGTCATGAGGTGGATTCTCATCTCATTCCTCTTTAGAGTGGTAATCCTCCAATTTAGATTCCAGATCTGGTTGAGGTAGCTCAACCCTTGCATTTTAGTTGCCTCCAACTTGGCATCCTCCCCTATGAGGCTGCATGTCGACAATAAGGTGGTTTGTTCTATTCACTATATGCTTTTCTTCAACCTACCAAAATAGTTTCATAGTCGAGATAGAATTTGAATGTTTTAAATGAAATGCTTGATATAGTTAGAGATAGTGGATTAAAATTTGTGCAGTCAATTTTATTTCTAGACTTGAGCCACAAGTGAGTTTCTTAACAGTATCAATTGCATTGATCCCAAAATATGGTGCCAAAAAATTGACCGACCTAAATTGCACATCCAAAAAGGGGCACATCTAGAGTAGTTGGACTCTTAAATATATAACCCAACACTTATGCCCCCACAACTATTATATGGGGTCCAATGTAGTAAATCAGGGTCGATCCACAGGGACAAGGAGTGGTATGTTCTAAGAATGTATAACCTTGGCTCAATTACACCAACTAAAGAGTATGATTAAGTTTCGTGTTACTTATGGAATGATGTTACTCCAACCAATTGAACAAAGCAGAACAAGTAAGAGAAAGCAAAGAGTAAAATAAGAGAACAAAGAGTGATGTGATAAGTATGGATGGGAACATGGATTGGGTTTCAACGGCTAAGATCTCTTACCAACATGCAATATTCACACCCATTGTATAATGTCAGTAAGAATATAATCAATCATTATATATATCAACTCCCACCTCTGTGGAGATTAGGATAGATCCAGATTTAAGGTTCTCTCTCTCTCGAGATGGTAATCAAACAATCACATGAATAACCATATGACCATATGACTTAGCAATCTAGCATTCCCATGCATTCATGCAAAACCATAACACTTAGATAACATTAGTACTACTCTTACGAGGCACTAGCAATCAAACATAACAAGATGCTACCTAAGCATACAAGTGAAGAGTTAAGAATAAGTGTTTGGACATAACCATTGCTAGGATATATATATATATTCAACTGAATGTACGTATTTACATGTTGGAAGAGACTTAGTGGCTACTCTCAGCCCAAGAAAGATGTTTTGCCACTCATGGTAACAAGTAGCATTACATATTTAAAAGTAAAGTGAGACATGAGAGAGAATGACGAGATGGATGAAAGAATGAGGCAGATGAACATATCCATAAGAGAAGAAGGGAGATACACCAACAGAGACCACAAGTGACCAAGGTTAATACATGTATCCTTTATATCTGCATCTGGCATGGGAGCAGAGAAGTGGCTAGTCCTTCTTTTGAAGAATAGGCAGATGATGATGGTGATGGCATATGTCTTCTCTCTCCTCTATACTTTCATCATTGGAGATGTAGGACTGATGGAGTGTCTAGATGAAGGCTATATAATGCGACAACACTTCACCATCTCCCGCATGTCATGACCCCCTTCATAAATGAAGTGGTAACATATTTATAGGCATGATGCTCGAGGAAACTGACTTAAAACCTCAGCGGTCGTTGAGGTACTAAATATTCATTGGTTGTTGATCTTGCAGACTTAATGGTCATCGAAGCATGTTGTTCATTGAGATTGTTTAGCTCTTGCGGTAGCTTAACCTGAATGTCACTAAGGATGGACAATGAGAATGATTGCTGGAGAGGTGATCTCATCAGTCATAGAGGTGACTTGTTCTACATCCACAAGGACATTGAAGCCATCGACTGCAAAAGTGATGTAGTCCCCATCGATCTCCAATAAGAAATGGTCTGGTGGTCACTTGAGTTCTCACGGTCAACAACCACATGATTTGGAGAAAATTCCTATCGGTCACCAAGGTGAGTGAATATCAGTTCCCATCTTGCACTAGACTTGGCAACCACTTAAAAGTGGTGTTGTTAGCGATCTCCTAATTTTAGGTCCTCTTCGTTAGATATTTTGTTAAAATAGAATGAGGGTGAGATTACGTGGTTGTGTCAAAACTTGCCAAAACAACTGGATTTATTTGGATAAAGCATTGTGAGACAATAATATGATGGTAAAGTGTGCACTCAAAAATCCACAAAATTAGAGGTCATCACCTCCATTTGTTTAAGACAACCCTAGGTCAAGGTCATCCTTGGACTAGCAACATCTCCCTTCTTATCATGGGGTACAATCTAAAAACCTATATATGTATTGCATCCCTTCAGTTGAGACCTCACAAGAATCATGTTGGTGTTCTTCTTGGGTTTTGGAACATGTTGTGGTACTTCTAGTTTGGATGTCCCCATACAATAAAGTGTGAACACTTATATCTATCTTTCATCCTTTTCATTGATACATTATAGGAATCATGTTTGTGATCCTCTTGGGTCTTCAATGATGTTGTGGTTATATTGGTTTGGATGTCCCCCAATGCTAAAAACATGCAACACTTTGATATTTTTGAAATGTACAAATCTATTGGTGATGGAAATCAAAGTCGATATGAGCACTTAGATGATACTACTACCCAATCCTTTATTTCATCCATGCTCTTTGTCATTGATGTCCGCTTGATTGTGGCCACAACCATTCATATGTAAATGATGTTCATAACATCCCTGACCCTCTAGATATATTTTATTGAGGTGATATATGTAATAATATATTATATAGAATCTCATCCTTTGTTGTCACTCTCCCTTTAGTTTATGATATGCTGCCCTAGTCCTCTACTTCCTCATTGCATACCACTTGTATATGAAGGGCATATGATGTCACACTGGTGACTGATGTGGACCATCTCACGGTCAACAATGAGGATGAGGATACAACACCATTTTGAATGTATCACCTTTACTTCCTCGTCAACGAATCAAAGATTGTTGCAAGGGCTCTGCTGGCCTCCGTCATACCATTAATGACACAAATATTGTCTAGATCCATTTTATCTAGTCTTATAAGATATAAATCATTTCTCTAGTGCTTTTCTTAGCTATCATCTATACACTAGTCATTGTTAGGTCCATCCTCTTGTTGCCCTATGTGGTACAAATTGATGATGCAGAACCACCCTGTGACCGACCCCCTCCATCTTTTTCTACCAACATTAAATAAGAGGTAAATATTGTATATGTTCCATGTAGGGAGCCTTTATCTAACATGCAACGTTGACCCAACTTTTGTATATGTTCCATGTAATGATCCTTTTTCTAACATGAATTGTCGACCCAAGGAAGGAGAGGTAGGAGGATGCTATGACAATGAAGAAGTTAAGTAGCTATTTTTCATAGAAGATGTTCATGTCCGGGATCACCAAATAGGGATCATTAGGTATACCATATTGAATGAGTCTTAGGGTGTCATTCTTATGTGCTTGTCTCAAGTGAGCCCATACCATTCAAGGATGTATGCTATGTTGATCCTCCCTATAGGATTGATCCAAGGGTGGTGGCATTCAGATCCTGCTTCAATCTTTGATTCTATTTTCCATGATTTATTATCTGATCAGATAAGAAGAAGAACCCATGTAGGTTCATAAAACAAGGACACCACTTAGGTTTTCCCATAGAGGTACTCATATCTTTCGTTAGGAGAAGGAGATAATCATACAATTAGAGGTGAAGTGGGATACCTTCCACTTGTACCCATATCCATTGTAGGTTTACCCATATCCATTGTAGGTTGACATATGCCCTTATGTTGCTCTTGGGAAGCGCTTGAAGTGGAATCCGTTGGTTTTGAATCCCCTACACTCCAACAAGAGGAACACAATAATCTTGTTGGCTCCTAGCATATGATTACCAAAGTTGATGGGAATCTCTCTCACATCGCTACATGGACATCCTCCCAATTGTGACCTAGTATCTGGATAATGCTTATCGTTAATTCAAGTAACTTGGCGTCTCCGTTATCACTGTCTTATTGCACAACCACCTCCTATACTAGATTTGGTGTTCTCTGGTCTTATGCTAAAGGAAGACAACTCTACATAGGGTGTCATAGAGGAGGTGGGAAGAGAACATGATCACCTATGCATGAAGGTTGGGGTCTCACTAGCCTCCTCTTAGGTTGGTTATGGAATATGTTGGCTAGAAGAGAATCTACTATCTTGATTCCCCCATCTTCCACATGTGAAGTAAATAAGGGTGTGAGTTTGTTCCCTCTTCCAATATTCCTATCAAAAAATGAGTGATAATATTTTATTCCCTATCCTGGCCATTATTTGAGGATGAGGAAGCACCACTTGTTTGGAGTCGTCATCACCGTTGGAAATTTTCTTTTCCTGTGACTAGCATGTATAATATCAAACATACTAAATGGATTTAGTCAACATAGTTCAACTCTATCAATAAAAAACTATAAACAACAACTTATATACAACATATTTCTTTGCTGCTACCGCTAAAAAAAGAGAAGTTTCTATTAAATTCCAAGTACATGATACTGACATTAGGCATTAATATAAACATTTCTTAGTTTAAGCATAGATTTATTTTGTTAGTTGTCACACAATATGATAATGTTATATTAACATGCTAATGGACCATAAGGCGATTCTGGTCTATCCAACATGCAAGGTTGTTTGGGATTACTGGAGAAAATTGGGTTTTAGGAAAATATTCATTAAATCGTGTAGGTATAAATGTTTTTTATCAATTTACTATGTTTTATTGAATTGAATATTATTAAGAAGTTATTAATGTTGACTTTAACCATAAGATGATACTCTGAATTGATATAATGGAGCCATTTTTGTGATAAAAACTTATTTTCATTGTACATTTATAGAATAAATATAATATGTAAAGAACCAATGGTAATGTTCTCTTATAAATCCCAATCTCTGAGTGTGTATATGCAAAGCTAAACAAAGAAGCACACTTAGATTACAATATAGTTACATGTAGCTTGATCTTTGATGCATTATACAAAAAGAGGCACTAAATGTTAAATGAAAAATGTATAGTTCATTAGCATCTTTTGGAACATTTTTAAACTATTTATATGTGCATCATTTGGAACAAATTCAGTGTTTTATTCAATGTAATGATACAACATTCTTTTTAATAAGAAAAGAAAATTAAATTGTTTTGGTTACTTGTTGTCATCAATGATCCCTCTATTGAGATACAAAATAATGTGTGATATGATTATAGGAATGAAGTTAGATATGAGAACACTAAAAATCTTATGATATTTCCAAAACTCTAGATCTAGATTAGAAGTTGATAAAATTAATAAAGTTATACAAGTGATATAATATTTTCAATTTTAAAGTAAATGAAATCATTAAGTCTTTGAGTACTTGTAAATTTCATGCTTCTTCTATACTCTTCATTTTTATAGGCCATTTTTGAATGATAAATGATTGAGTATGTCTAGAACAAATGATAAGTAGGAAAGTGAACGAGTTTTGAGGTTTCATTGAGTTATTTCTCTACTTATGCAATATATAAAATGTGAACATTAGAATAAAATCAACTCTCATCATGAAATATTTGCAAAAGGGTTTAATTTTAGTAGATACCAATTATATGCAACACCATGAAGTTACCTATTATTATGTACTCTCTAAATTCATAATAAGAAAATAACAATATTTCTTATGATGGTACAAAATACAAAGCTTTACGAGGTTGTTTTGATGTGATAAAATTTATAAGTAAGAATAACAAATTTAAAATCCATGAATTGGCATGTTTAATCTAGAGTGTAGATCAATAAGGACATCAAATGGAGATCAAAAAATGTGAAAGTAAGACTTTATGGTTACTTCTAAGCTTTAAAAAGAAATGTAAGAATAATTGTTGTTCTTCAAAGGAATATAAATGAAGAAAAAAAATAGAAAATTAATTCAAGTAAGCATCCATTTATAAAATAAAAATGTATGTGAAATTTAGTTTTTACTAATTGCCACATCTAAACATTCACACTATATACTTACCCATTTAAGTGATATTGAGGATAAAACATAGTCACCACATAGTTGACATCTAACAGTTGGTGGTGTCGACTGCTTCATTTCGAAGAGAGTTGGACCCTGAAATCAAAGAACAAGTTTATCAAGCTTAACCAACCACTTCAAATCCAAGAGGATATGTAAGATTAAGTCCTTCACCCTTTTTCTTAGATTTTTGAAAAGAAAATGAAACCCTAGAGAAACCTAAATCGACACAGAATTTGAAAAAGATGATTCTTATACCATTGTCCCCGGCAACGGTGCCATTTTTTGATGGATCTAGGATTTACACCAAAAGATTGCTCTTTCGATGGAAGTCCTAACGTGCACCAAAAACCCTAGGGAGTTGATGTTCTCTCTAGGTTTACCTACAACTGGTGCTAGATAAATGCTCCAACCCCACAAGAGTGTGGAAGCCTTATCATAGTACAGATTTAGGATCGAACCCAAAGGACAACATGAAGAATATGGATGTCTTTGTCTTGTTTCGTCTCGATCTAAGTTAATCATTTACAACCAAGAGATTGGTAGGATTAATCTAAACTAATCTAGAGCATGCAAAAATAAAGGAAAGTATGAAATCTAGTTAAAGTTCAAAATCTAAGATTATCAGATGATGATGGATCACTGGGGTGATGTGGATATTCACCACCACTACGCATGCATTGTACATGTACCAACATAGCAAGACCTGCAAGCAAGACACATGGATGTAGTACAATACCGATGTCTTATGGGATAAGAGTATTGCACATATCCTTCTCGGGTTGAGTAACTCTCATACGGTACATATCTACATGTCAATGAAGATATGTAGTCTCCGAAGAGAGAATCTTACTCAACCTCGTGAAACGTGCATCAGAAAACTTACAAGTGAGCGATAATTACCAATTCGATTAGTATCCTTATAGGCTATCCCTCTTTCGAGGACATAGCTACGAGAAACGTGGGAGTGTTGCAATGTCAGCCATTCCCGAACAAATGGTCAAGTACTTTGAACCACTCCCTCCGTAGAGTGTGTTCCTCGACTATCAAGGTTACACTTTCGTGCGTCAACTGATTCCATTTCCGAGTATGAAAGTACAATGATGGAGGTGAGTTTACTCCACTCCTTAGAAAGCATTCCTAGATACCAAAATGGATGCACGATGGATACACACACCAGAAACCAACACTAAATCGGTATTCGAGTCCTAAAAGCGGTTGTAGACAAACCACAACGAAAGACAATAGATGCATACAAGAACGCAGCCAACATTCAAGCATGTATGAATCGATTTAGTATTGAATTGGAAAGATAACATCTTTTAGTACAGATTACAAAGAATGGGAAGCGGGGCTAGTCCCCACGCCCCATTGTATGGAACTACTCTCTCCTCATAGAGGGAACAATAAAGAAACAGAAGATAGAGATGGAAAGCATTGTTAGAGCAGAAGAGTAGATCTGCAACAGCCCGGTGTAGATCGCCCCAGTCTTCAAGACTGCTCCGGCTTGGTCGATGAAGTCTGTCTCTCTACCTCAATCCTTGTGTACACCTCCGGAGACGTACGAGTAGGGCGAGGTAGAGCTTGGTAGAGATGAGGTATCAATGGAGCAACCTTTTGGCCTCCTGGATCTGATGATCAAATGAAGACCCCGCTGGTCCTATTTATTGGCTTGAATGGGGTCTTCACATTTTTGATGTGAGAATACTTCAAACAGTCTTGGCTCCAAATGGTCTTGGGTCTAAACAGTCTTGGCCCCAAATGGTCTTGGCTCCAAACGGTCTTGGATCCAAATGGTTTTGGCTCCAAACGGTCTTGGGTCCAAACGGTCTTGGCAACCGGTCTTCATCCAAACGGTCTTGTTGTCCAACCGGTCTGGAGTCTTAATGGTTTCAGGATCCAAACGGTCTTCATTTCCAAACGGTCTTGGGTCTAAATGGTCTTGGCTCCAAACGGTCTTGGGTCCAAATGGTCTTGGCTCCAAACGGTCCTGGGTCTAAATGGTCTTGGCTCCAAACGGTCTTGGCTCCAAACAGTCTTGGATCCAAACGGTTTTGGCTCCAAACAGTTTTGGCTCCAAACGGTCTTGGATCTAAATGGTTTTGGCACCAAACGGCCTCAGATCCAAACATTCATAGCAACCGGTCTTCATCCAAATGGTCTTATTGTCCAATCGGTCCGGAGTCTTAACAGTTTCAGTATCCAAACGGTCTTCATTTCCAAACGGTATTGGCTTCCAACCGGTCTTGGCTCCAAACATTCTTGGCTCCAAACGGTCTTGGATCCAAACTGTTTTGGCTCCAAACGTTCTTGGATCCAAATGGTTTTGGCTCCAAACGGTCTTGGGTCCAAATGGTCTTGGCAAACGGTCTTCATCCAAACGGTCTTACTGTCCAACCGATATGGAGTCTTAACGGTTTTAGAATCCAAACGGTCTTGGATCCAAACGGTCATGAGACCATGAGGCTTCACACGGTCTTGAGACCATGTGACCTCACGCGGTCTTGAGACCATATGAATGGTAAAACTGGTTGGATGGCCAGACCATGAGGAGATGTAGATATGTTATCAGATGGATGAGAATGATCTGTAGAGAAGAAGAAAAATGAGTAGGGGAGGATGAGATCAAATAAATCGGAAACTAGGGTAATTAGAACTAGTAATCCGCTAATTACATGAAACTGAAGGGATACTTAAAGTGAACCAAAACAAGGGTAGATCAGTCGATACGAGGGACAAAATCCCTAGAACTGGCAACTGAGAGGATGAATCTGGAGGATTCATCAAAACTCGACCGATAGCACTATACGAAAAAGTTCAAAAAAGTTTTTCTAGCCATTGTGGAGTTGCAACAAGTGAAAATATATCTGTTGCAAGCCACAAAATGGCTAGTTTTCATTCTTAAGTGTTCCCAAAGGCTAACAGGTATCCCCAGCTACAAATAAGACCCCTTGGGATTCATTCCAAGGTTGAGCATTCAAAGCAAAACTCTATATGAGGTTCCTATTCTATATTTGAGTATATCCTACAGCCTCCTCTCTCTCTCTAATCTTAATCACTTCCTACATTTGTTAGAGTGAGTAGAAAATCTATAAGAGAGCTAGTCCTACACGTATATCTTATGAGGTTGTCACTTCCACCACCTTCCTATCTCTCATGTCAACCATGAAGATGAAGGTCTCTCTCTTGGCTAAGAGTTTTGAAGAAGAACAAGGGAAGGAGTCCCTTGGTGAAGATCAAGGCTGAAGAGTTGGAGCAAGAGTGGGTAAGACCTTGGTGAAGGTAGAAGAATCCTTTCTCAAGTGGGTAAGCCCTTGGTGGAAGCTTCTCTGAGTGAAGGTGAAGTCAAAGCCTGATGATCCAAGAAGTGTGGGTAATCCCTGCAAGGATGAAGACTTGGCAAGAGTGGGTAAGTCCTTGGTAAAGGACAAAGACTCATTACAAAGTGGGTAAGTCCTTGGTAAGGTTGAAGACTCTTTGTATTGGATAGGTAAGTCCTTTAGTGGGTCATGTATTGTAAGTTTTCTGAATGAATATAAGAGTACAATGGTTAAGATATCCTAAAGGTTGACCTCTTTAGGTAGTGGACTGACATACTCCTAGTTTGGAGTGTGGAACCATTATACATATCTTATCACTTGGTGTATGTTTAATCTCTCTCTCCCTTGCTATGCATGTTTTAGTTGCACTCAAATTTTCTATTTGTCAACCTTATCTTATGATATAACTTGAAGTACGAATGAATTTTGTGTAAGTGCATTCAACTCTATTCACCCCCTCCCTCTCTAGAGAATCCAAAAACCCATCTAGGGATCCAACAATTGGTATCAGAGTGGGTTTCTCCAAGCATACTTCAACAAGTAGGAGAGGATGGGTGATTACCAAGGTGGGAGATACTTCATCAACCTTCCAATCTTTGATGGGAGTAACTTCCTCAATTAAAAAAGAAGACTATAATTCTACATCCAAAGATCAAGTCTTGAGATGTGGCACATTGTGGACCATCCATACAAGCTATCGGTGACAAAAATAGAAGAATGGGATGAAGTTGCCATGAAGAAAGCCACCTTAAATGCAAGAGCAAGCAACATCCTTTGTGCCACCATGAACTCTACCGAGTTCAACCAGATTTCTTCTTGTGAGAAGACCTATGAGGTATGGAGACAGTTGTGCATAAATTATGAGGGGACTCGACAAGTGAAGGAAAGCAAAGTATACATGCTCAATGGGCTGCTTGAGAACTTCAAGATGGGAAAAGAGGAGAAGATATCCAACATGTACTCAAGGGTCAACATCATTGTGAATGGTCTTGTTGTTGTAGGACATCCTATGAGTAGAAGCGAGATCAACTCAAAGATATTTAGAACTCTCCCTAAGAGATGGGAACCCAAAGTGACTTCCATTGAATAAGTAAATTCTCTTGATGATATCCCCATTGAAAAGATAATTTGAAATCTACAACCCATGAAACCACTCTTGACAAAATAGAAGAAGTTGAAAGACAAGCAGAGAAAGTGGTAAAGAGAATGAAGAAGGCTCAAATCAAGGCTCAAATTTAAGCTAGTATTGGACAAGACTTTCCATCCTCTCATGTGGAAGAAGATGCCATGTACTCCAAGGGTAGATTTTATAAAGGCATGAATTCTTCTTCCATCTAGTGCCTCAAGTGTGAAAAGAAGTGTTACAACCCCAACTTTTGGGTGAGAAATGTAATTTCTCCTATTAAAGATATTGAAACAAATAATGATATAATTTGTTTTGAATAAATGAGTTTCGTTTACAATAGCCTTATTGGTTGTTTTGTGGGCTTTATTGGCTATTGGGGCCAATAGCAAGGAAAAGACAAAAGGAACTCCATTATTAATAAGAAATGGAGAAAAGAAAATTGTAGAAACCTCTGGAAGGCAAAAGAATATAATCCAAAGGTGGATCTCATGCCTCTTAGGTTCCTTGGGTCCCAAGGAGTAAAACTTTGCAAAGATAATACACCAAGAAAAGAAAAGACCAATTAAGTATTTCTTCATTAAGAAAGAAATTAAAAATAATGATAAAATGTAGATAATAAGTGAAAAGAGGTATAATAGAGTTATCCTTGATGGATTTTCGTATCCAAAGAATTCCTAATGTTAAATGGAATGCCAATGAGGAAAATAAAAAGAAAGATAAAGAGAAATCCTCAAAAAGAGATATTTTAATAAGAAATAAACAAGATAATGAGAAAGAATGAATATAGATGCATCTAGAAGGATAATAAGTATCCTTATAAAGGAATTTCAAAATATTAGAGTTCCTTGGGATATAGGGAGTCCCAATGAAGGAAAAGAAAGAGAAAAGGAAAATAAAACAAAATAAGAGGATAATGTGATACATCATTAATGACTTTTTGATAATATCAAAAAGTGATGTTATATGGTTTAAGAAAAATATAATCTCGTGACAAAGGGTTTAAAGCTAAGCACAAGGAAGATTAAAAAGAGATAATTCTCAAATTTCTTAATAACCAAAGCATATGGGTTACCAAGGAATTTTTAAAAGGAGAGAGAATGCTTCCTAACTAAGGAACCTGTTTTCCTTTTTAAGAAAGGACTTGTTATTCCATGGATAGACGCCCTAGGGCTTCAATAACCCTCCCCTATATAAGGGTAGAGCCCTTGGCCAAGTCCAGGAGAATCCCGAGCACTCTTCTCCCTCCTTCGTCTTGTTTTCATCCATCAACCCTAGCCAAGGGGGTAGATCGATACCCAAGGGCCACGAGGAGAAGTGATCGATCTTTATGGAGGCACAAAGCTCCTACGATGACCCTGGAAGGTTTGGCTATCGTTTCTATGCTTCCGTCTTCATGCAGCTCGCACCGGAGGTCTGCAAACCTGCAGCAGGTCGCAGTCATGGCTAGCTCAGGAATGACCACCTTGGCCACAATTTGGGGGCACATCACATGTGGCAGGGAACGGCGGAGCCAGGGCGGGGGTTGGCGGTAACAACCATGCTGTGGGAAGGAGAGGAGCCGCCCCATCGTAGCTAGGGCAACGCAGTGCGGCTGCGCAAGGTTGAAGAAGACACGGATGGCATTTGACTATTCTACCCCTTGGCGTGCTAAAGAATTGGTCTTTAAGTCAAGGGCAAAGTCGACATTGTGTTATGTTTCCAAATCGCTACGTTGCATGGAGATAGAGGCGATGTGGCACCTTTCTATTGGCCCAAGTAAGGTTTTATTGCAAAATTCATATCTAAATATTGGTAACTCCGATACTAGCAAATAATATATAATAATTGCTCAGAAAAAT
Source organism: Alisma plantago-aquatica (assembly GCA_963693085.1). NCBI lineage: Eukaryota > Viridiplantae > Streptophyta > Magnoliopsida > Alismatales > Alismataceae > Alisma > Alisma plantago-aquatica. The sequence goes on along the minus strand of OY856415.1, from coordinate 176,520,457 downwards.
AAAAGGAATTCAATAAAAATTGTTTTAGAGGCTAATTCCTCTAGCTATTCAAAAAGTAGTGTAAGTTATCAACTTTAATGAATTAAAGATTAAGAAACCCTATTTTAAGGTGATTAATGTTATTAGTAGGGTTTAATGGATAATTAAAGTTGATATTAACCTGTTAATTGTAAAAAGGTATATTGAGAACAAAAAGGATGGACTTTGCATGTAATTAGTTTAATTTAGAGTTTTATGTGCATAAATATGCTTTAATGAGCCTTGAAACACTAATATCAGTAAATGTGACTCATAATGGTTTAATTATTCAAAATCGTGAATAAACCTAAGATATGATGATTCTAAGCTATTTTGAGTATAAAGGTTCCTCATTGTGGATAAATACCCTTAATGTAGTAATTAGGGTTTTCTATTGGATAAAATGTGGGATTGGTAATAAATGGAGTTCATGTGTGAACTAGACCATAATGAACTATGAATTGATGATAAATGGGCATAATGAACTTGTCATGGATTAAAAGGATAAAAATGGTAGCTTTAATGTAAAAGAGGCTTAATGGACTTAATTGATGGCTAATTATGCTTTTTCTGACATCAAGATTATATGTGGTTAAAAGATAACCTTAGTATCTTTCATGAAGAATAGATGAGATAATTAGGGTTTATGAGTAATTGTATAAAATCAGGGTTTAAAATAGTAAAAGATGAAGGGAAACCCTAATTGCAATAGAAACCCTAAAAGTGGGCTAGAAACCCTAGGAAGAGAGCTAGGTTTAGTAGATCTTTATGACATGATTAATAATAGGAAATTGTATGCAAATTTCAGGATCTCATAATGTGCTTGCTTGCCTAATTGGATTTTTTGATTGGATTATTCCGTCTCAAATCAGCCTGACAAGTATGTGGTTACATTTATGATTAACCGCCATAGTTTCACGGCAATTCCCATAGATTTTATCGGTTGTTTGAAATAAACTACTTGGATGACTTTTATTTCATGCAACTATAAAGTGACTATGATTATCACTATAAATGTATATGTATATAATTGGCTTAGATCTGGATACTCCTCTATGGCTTTGCAAATGCTAAAAAGGGTAACCTAGAGTAAGGTCAAGGCTATCATGAGTCAGAAATTGGGCTACCCACGTGTAATGCCATGAGACTCTATAGCACGCCATGAGTTAAGGAGTGGGCTACCTATGGGTAGAGCCATGTGACTCAACCCTAGAAACTGATTCACCTTTTAGGTAGGATCATGAGGGGTTTAATGGGGATCTACCATAAGGAAGGTAGCATCCAGGTCCACTGCAGGGACGGCACAGATGATAGGATATGTGTGGATCGTACTGTTATATTTAAAATGTAAAGTTGGTTGTTAAACTGTAATTGACTGTAATATGTTGTTATTAATTGCATGATTATTGTTTCCCCCACATACCAGCTTTATGATGACTGCCATTTTATTTATCGGTTTTTTAGGTACAAGTGAAAAGAACAAATAGTAAAGTGGCATACGTGGAATTAAATATGAATTAAAGTTCAAAGGCGGATTAGTTAGAATAGACTCCATGTGGATAGAAGTAGATATCCAAGTTTTTGAAAAAGACGGTATGAAAAGTTTAAATTTTATTACAGCCTTTCAGTTTAGTTTGGTAGAATTTGATAAATATTATTGATTAATTGTAGAACCTTATATCTGGAAATTGGGATAACGGCTCTGACCTCTTGTTCTCCCATAATTGGGGGTTGTTGGGAGGTGGGGTCGTTACATTTGGTATCAGAGCATAGGTTCCTCATTTAATCTTTAATAATTATTAAATTTCACAAACTATGTTGAACCCAAGGGAGTTATTAGAGGAATTTCCAAAAGATAGAGGTGTCTAGAAAAGGATCACGTCTGGGGGCCGGCAAGATTTTCTTCCGCACCGCTAGTCAGAATATGAGGAATCGTGAATTTGTGTGACTACCTAGCCGATGTCTTAGGATTTGACTCGAAATAAGATACATATAGGACTCTCTCATCTTGTTCATCCCTTCTCAACTCAAATGTTGTTAAGGATAACAAGGATTAGGGTTTTCTCTCTTTTCCTCACCCTCTTGAGGTATGGGTAAGGTTGATAAGGTTTAAGGAAACCTCCACCAAATTAATAAAAAGCATGTAAATAAGATGTCATGGACATAAGCTTAATAGATTAAGCGTAAAAGAATAGACACATTCTTAGGTATATGACATAAGTTGTCATGCCCTCAGGAGAGACCTTAGGCTGGACCTTCTTGTTGGGAGGCTAAATAAACAGAGTTAGTCTTGGAGGTAGAGACCTCCATTATAAGTAGAGACCTGGCACATCCTTTAAGGATGATGTTAACCCTAACCCTAAGTGAAGGTTAGAGAGAGAGACAACATGATGAGTTAGATGTCATGGTAAACTAGGTGTTTGGATAGACATGCCTTGGATGCCATATGAGCCATGAGAAGTTGGATGACCAAGTACCTTTGGCGACCCAACCCTGGGAAGGGTTGTGCAGGTTAGAGTGAAGGATAGCTCCTTCAATGATGTGGTTAGAGAAGAACCTATAGGAACCTTATGGGCTTATATGAGCATGGCTTAGTATGCACAGAGTATGTCAGTAGTACTGACAGTAGGCTAAAACCCTGTCCAGAGAATATGATGGATAGCTTGTAAGGTAAGCATAAAGAGCTATGGATAATCTTAAGCAAACATAAGTTGAACATAGGCTTCACCCAGGTAGGGGTATGCTTGTGAGCTTGATCCATCTTCATGGAGAGAGGACCTCTGGTAGTGAGGTTGTTTGTGGAGTTATCTCTAGAGAGAGGGAGCAGGACCCAAGCAAGAAGGTTGGAAGCCTAGACTCTAAGATATGAGGAAAAGTGGGGAGTTGAGGATGATGCGACCTAAGTGGATGTTTGTGGTTGCCTTATGCTTGATCCTTGGAGGCTGATGATGTCTTGGTTGCCATGAGAGGAACCAAACCCTAGTGAGAGGATGAGTCTGCCGGTACCTCTGTACTTATGGTATAGATGAGAAGAAGAGTTCCTTAGACCTATAGAGGTTTAGTAACATGTTGTGAGGCCTTGTACCTTGTTGTTTGTCCTTGAGGAGGATTCAACTCTAAAGTGTTGCTCGAGTAGAAGGATGAAAGGAAGTGCATGTCATACCTTGTATATGTTTGGTTCGTGGTTAAGAGGTTGAGTAGACAGTTGGAAATTAGAGGAGTGAACCTAGGGTTCCTAGGCCTAAGAGGGGAAGTGGTGTACCCAATGACCATGATGAGATTTGAGCATGGTACTCCTCATGTTTGGAGGAAAAGGAAACCCCTTAAATTTAAGGTATGTTTGATGAACCGCTCATAGCTAAGTTGATGACATGGGAAGGTATGATCTTGATCCAGCGTTGAGGAAAGAGAACAAGTATGACCTAGCATGGTTTAGTAGGTGGTCTGCTTGTGCCTTAGTAGCTGCTGGGTTAAGCATGCTCATATGGATGTAAACCCTAAGGATGTTTTTGACCTTATTGTCAAGAGATAGCACTACTACAGAACCTACCTTTAGTGTCGGTTATTTAAGGCCTTTAGTGTCAGTTTCTGAGTGACGCCTATGTGGGCGACACTAAAAGGTCACCCATTACGCGTCGGTTCCAGAACCGACACCCAAACTCTTCGCGCGCGACCGAAAACGCGCCATCAGGGGACTATAGGCGTCGGTTATTTATTAAGAAACCGACACCCAAACCCTTCGCGCCACAAAAAGGGCGCCATCTTGGGCGCTATTAGTGTCGGTTATAAGCCAAAAATCGACGAAAAATGTCTTCGTGCCAAAAGAATAAATGTTGGTTACATATAACTAACCGACACTGTAACGTTACGTGTCGGTTGTTTACAATAACCGACGCCTGTTATTGGCGCCAGCTTGGGCACTATCAGTGTCAGTTTGTAGTAAGAAACCGACACCATATATGTTCGCACCACAGGAAATAGGCGCCGGTTATATCTAAAAAACCGACATTACATAATTGTGTGTCGGTTTTTTACAAATAACCGACGCTTATTGTTTTTTTTTTTACAGACCTGCAGACCTGCTGTGGCTGGTCGTAGGATGAGAAACCTGCAGTTCAGTTAACTGAACTGCAGGTTTTACGACACCCATTGATATCAGCCAACAACAGGCCACAAACCTACAAATTTAACAACAAAAATATTCACACATGCATTTAGAAATACAACCCGCAGTTCCATTTTATTTTCACACATTTAGAAACATTCATGTAGCTAGCAATCTGTAGTTCCATTCATTCACATTCACACATGTAGAAACATTCATATAGTAACCTAACTTTCATTCATTTTCACTCAGACACATGTAGAAACATCTAGACATGTAGAAACATTCACACATTATAATTCAGAAATTCATTTACAAAATCCCCACTATTTGTATGGTTGTTGCCTATTCTTCTCTTACTTCATTTAATTCTCCCATCGTATAGGGAGCATGTACATCTGGTAAGTCTGTTCCTGTAGTGGGGTCAGCTTTAAACACCTGTAAAGAGAATGATGTATATATATAATTAATGAGCTATAAATAAGATTGATATATTTCATATTATCTAATGAGACTATATAATACCTGAGCAATACAATCGATGTCCATACAACATGACAGACTAACACATATATAGTACATAACAACAGCAGCGTCGAATTTACATACAACACTAGCTTAGTACATATATAGTGGGACTTATAAGGTGACGATCCCACCTGGTAAAACAGGTTACCGACAACTACATGTTACGACTGGGAGGTCGTGATTCAGCAACAGTATGCATTAGCAGGAGGACAAACAGATCACCATATGTTTGTCCTCATATGGTGATCTGTGTGTCCTCCTGCTTATGCATACGTTGCTGAATCACGACCTCCCAGTCATAACATGTAGTCGGTAACCTGTTTTAGCAGGTGGTATCGTCACCTTAGTCCCACTATATATGTACTAAGTTAGTGTTCTATGTAAATTCGGCGCTGTTGTTGTTATGCACTATATATGTGTTAGTCTGTCATGTTGTTATATGAATCTGAACCACTTGTGTGTGCTACACTTGGTCCTATAGTTCTTTAGCACCCTCCGACAATGTTTAGCATTTGTATTAACTAGAAGATAATGAAACATCAAATCAGAAGATAATGAAACATCAAATCAGAAAATGATATTGATATTAAAAAAGTAAACATTTAGCTTCAATAAAAAATATAAACATGCATGCCTCTAAAATTGTGATATTTTCTCAATTAACAATCCTTCATTGTGATCTCCGCGCACATATAAGTCATCATTAGCTTAAATATTTTCTGGAGTTGGCAACCCAACTGAGAATGGACTGGAGTCATCATATTTATCATAGTACTCTTCTTCATCTATAGGATCTTCAATGAACTGTCTTTTACCATGAAGAACAACCGACCATTTATCATTTGCAGGATCATCGATATAAAATACTTGTTTCGCCTGTGATGCCAATATGAATGGTTCAGCCTTCTCGCCAATCTTTTCAAAGTTCACCAAAGTGAAACCCAATTCATCCACTATAACTCCTTTGGTGTTATCAACCCAATTACATTTGAAGAGTGGAATTCTGAAATCTATGTAGTCAAATTCCCATATCTCTTCAATGACACCGTTATATGACATTTTAGCTTCACGTGGACTCTTATCCTTTGCACTTGCAAAAAACATAGTCGATGCTTGAAGGGTGACCCCACTGTTTTGGACGACACTCTTATCATCTTGGCACTTTGTGTAATATGTGAATCCATTAATGTCATACCCTTCATAAGATATAACAGTCAACTTTGGTTTAAAGGCGAGGCATTTGATAGTTTCAGTAATATCATCTGGTGTTTCAGATAGTTGATGTAAGACTTTATCTTCAAACCACTTAATAAAAGTCTTGTTATGCTCTCTAGCAAGCCACATTGTATTGGCTCGAGGATATTGTCTTTTGATGACATTGGTATGTTCCTCAATATAAACGTTCACTTCATCCATGTTGTGTAAAATATACAAGTGAGCTTGTTCCAACTGCTCACGGCTGATTACTTTCACACGTGATCCCAAATTTCCTTTTCCAATTAGCTCGTCAATATTCTTGTCATTATCAGGAGTGTCATTACCACTGAGAAAGTCATTGCAGAAATCCATAACCTCTCTCGCCACATAACCTTCAATAATACTCCCTTCAAGCCGATAACGGTTTCGAACATCACCTTTAAAAACGCTCATGTATCGTTCAAAGGGATACATCCAATGCAAGAAAACCGGGCCCAAGATTTTCACTTCCCTAGTCAAGTGGACAACAAGATGTACCATGATATCAAAGAACGAAGGTGGGAAATGCTTCTCAAGCTGACATAGGGTAACAACCACTTCTCTTTGCAAATTATCGAGAGTCTCAGGGTCAATAACTTTGCTGCAGAGACTGTTGAAAAAGAAACAAAGTCTGGTGATTGCAAACGTTACATGCTTCGGCAATATAGATCGAATTGCTACGGGCAATATATGTTGCATTAGAGTCTGACAATCATGAGATTTAAGTCCTATCAACTTCAGATCTTTCATTGATACCAATCTACGTATGTTGGATGAGTAACCATTTGGCACCTTAACATTTATCAAGCATTCACAAAAAGCTTTCTTCTCTTTTCTAGACAACGTGTAACATGCGGGAGGTAAGTATGTTCTTTTACTACCCATTTCACATATTTCTGTTAATTCTGACCTTATTCCCATTTCACGTAGGTCCAGTCTGGATTTTATCCCATCTTTTGTCTTACCTAGTATATTTAACAGAGTACCAATGATGCTATCACAGACATTTTTCTCAACGTGCATTACATCGATACAATGTCTGACTGTCAAAGAACTCCAATAAGGAAGATCCCAAAATATTGACTTCTTCTTGAATGAAGAAATGTCACTCCGTGTAGTACATTGTGATCTCTTACCAAATTCATTGACAAAGTCTTTTATTCTGTCATAAACAACCTCCCCTGGTATAGGTTTAGGTGCACTGCGTTCCTCATTCAATCCATTGAATACTTTGCGCTTCCTACGATACAAATGGAATTTTGGAAGAAACCTTCGATGACCGAGATATACATTCTTACCGCCATGTTTTAGTCTTATTGAATCAGTGTTCTCTTCACATATAGGACACGCTTTAGCTCCTTTGACACTATATCCAGACAAATTCCCATATGCTGGAAAGTCATTAATAGTGCAAAACAACATAGCATGCAAATGAAATGTCTCTCTTCGTGAAGCATCATAGGTCATCACACCTTCACCCCAGAGTTTCTTTAAGTCATCAATCAGAGGTTCAAGATAAACATCGATGTCATTTCCAGGTTGTTTAGGACCCGATATCAACAACGACAGCATTACGTACTTATTTTTCATACACAACCAGGGAGGAAGATTGTATATAACAAGCATGATTGGCCAAGTGCTATGTTGACTGCTCAATGTCCCGTACGGATTCATCCCGTCTGTACAAAGCCCAAGTCTTAGATTCCTGTCTTCTTCACCAAATTCAGGGTACAGTACATCAATCTTCTTCCACTGTGGGGAATCAGACGCATGTCGTAGGATCCCATCATTATTTTTCTTAACATCTGCATGCCACCTCAAATTCTTCGCATCTATCAGATTGGCAAACAAGCGTTGAAACCGTGATATTATAGGTAGATACCACATCACCTTGGCAGGAGAACCAGTTTTGGACTCCCCCGAAGTCGTCAATTTATACCGTGACGCACCACATTTTGGACAATCTTTCAAATCTGCATAGTCCTTTTGAAATAATACACAATCATTAGGGCATGCGTGTATCTTCTTGGCATCCATTCCCATTGGGCACAACAATTTCTTTACCTGGTATGTTGAGATTGGCAGCTCGTTCCCTTCAGGAAGCATTTCTTTCAACAAAGACAGCAATGACGTGAAGCTTTTGTCGCTCCATCTATTGTTAGCTTTCAACTTATACAATCTCAACACAGCGTTAAGCTTCGTAAACTTAGTACAACCTGTGTATAACGGCATCTCAGCATCATGCACAATGTTTCTAAAAATGGGAGGTGGATCGGTGTGCTCTACCCCACAACTATCCTGCATCGCATCAACGATGTCTACTGGAACTGGTTCATTCACATCTACGTCATCGTAGGAAATTTCTTCTTCCACACAAGCACTGCTATCGACATCCACTGGTTTCAGGTTTGAAATCTCTCCATGCCAGTGCCATTCTGTATAGCCTTGTATAATCCCGTTGCACATGACATGAGTCATGATTTCGTCACCAGTGTTGACTTTCAAGTTGTTACCGCAATGTCTACATGGACAGTAGAACCTATCTCCAGGTTGTTTTCTATGTTCCTCGGCAAATTTAATGAACTGGTGAAGACCAGAAATAAACTCTGGGCTGCAGCGATTGCGAATGGACATCCATGATCTATCCATTCTATGATCAAAGAGAAAACAAGTATATATTAGGACAAGATTAGGGTCTAGGGTTAACAAATACATGTGATGTCATTATTATATATAATAAATGTGTACCACCTATCCATTCTTGAACACCTAATCTCACTAGTAAGTGTATAATGTGTATTGGGTTTTCAAGAAAATTTCGGCAGCATTTCCCCGCTGTTCTCCAAGTACATATGTACTTGGAGAACAGCGGGGAAATGCTGCCAAAATTTTCTTGAAAACCCAATACACATTATACACTTACATCCTAATCGAGATTATGTGTTCAAGAACAGTCCCAAACTGGGGACTATCCAAGATTTACTCCTAATGAGTAAATCTTGGACGGGTTTCTAGGCCAACAAATAATGTATTGTCATTCTTATACCTAAAATCCTAGTTCTTCAAGTTAGGGTGATTATTGATGTCTTTAAAAGCATGATTGGCAATTTAGGGAAAAGTTCATCATTTACATTCCAAGCATGTCAAATGTGTGCATTACAGTTCATCATTAAGCAAGATATAAGCAAGTATGTCATATTAAAATAGACTAAACAATATGAGAAAATAGTAGTGTAATCATGCAAATGGGAACATTTATGGGAACACACACTTCAGTTATAAGCATTCATGTAGCAACTTTCAGTTCCATTCATGGGAACACACACTTCAGTTATAACAATAACTAAACAAAGGGGTTGGTGTACCCCTAAACATGTGCATAATTTAAAAAACTATTAATACAGACAAGTCTAGATAGATAGACAACTAAATACTACACCAACATGGTCCTGCATGCATCAGTAACTTCTTTTTGATGATGAAGCTGTGTCACGAAGCTCCTCACTGTATTTAGACAAATCTGAACTGACAGGGGCCTCAGATGCAGATTCCTCATAGATGATATCCGACGTCGTGCGCTCATACCGCAGTAGATGATCGGGGGTCTCGCCGTTGCTGTTGGTTATCTAAACTTTGATGGAATTATCGCCAATTGGATGGAGAAAAAGCCTGTTCCAACGGACCACATGCAGCTCTCCAATCCAATCACGCCAATCGGATTTTGATATAAGATTTCCCGCCAAATCATACTCAACCTCGATAACATAAGAATAATTGCCAAAAGTTAGGGTCACTTTACCAGGCATGTAGTGTCTTCCTTTTAGAAAACGCCAATGTTTGGGTATGACCAATTAGCTTAAGGAACGATCATCTAGGATGATGTCCAATTGTTCTTCAATAGGGAACGTTAACATTGACATAGAAGACCAGTTCATAGTGACGGTTATGGGAAGACAGAGACTGCACAATATTAGTATTAACAAAGTGTAAGTACATATAACGATGTTATATATTTTCAGAAAAAGTTGTATAACATCAGTTAACCTTTTATTGCTTGTCTAGGTGCTTACTAAAATAGAACCATTATATGGAACTAAAATAGAACCATTATATGGAACTAATCCTACATTATACACATACTTTTCCTGAGTAAGATAATGTGCACTTCATGGAATTATTAAGATCTGAATATATATAAGTTGTTTCTACCTACTTTGATGGGATTTTATAACATTTGAGTCTTCCATTTAAGGCATTAGATGCATATATTGCAGTACATGTATTCAAGTCAGTAGAAGCACAAAATCAGTACCTAAACCCTAAACACAAATAAGTAAATAACTTTTAAAAAAAAAACGCCCAGCAGCTGCTTGGGCGTGCCTTGGCACCGCCCAAGCAGCCACCGGAGCAGAGGAGAGGGCGGGGGGGCTAGCAGAGGGCGGCGAGGCTAGCATACCTGGCGGAGAGGGCAGCGAGGCTAGCTGCTACCGGCGACGGCGGAGAAGGAGGCCGGCGGGCAGAGAGGCAGGCCGGCGGGCGGAGAGGGAGGTCGGCGGGCGAGACTGCTTCTCGCTCGACGGCGACGAGCGGTGAGCACGAACGGCAGGGAGCAAGACGGCGACGAAGCACGATGGCGGAGCACGAACGGCAGGGAGCGGCGGCGGCGGCGGCAGGGAGTACGAAATCGCCGGAGCTAGGGAAATCGGGAACGAAATAGGGAAATGGGAAGAATCGTTCGCGCAGGGTGAGCTATTAAGTTGATAATATGTGTCGGTTATTTTACAAAACCGACGACTTAACCAACAATGTCGGTTTTTTGATAAAAACCGACGACTATACTAGATTATAGTCTTCGGTTTATAAATAAAAGACAACTGACAACTATTCCTGTCTCGCGCATACCCTTTAGTCGTCGGTTTTTTATTAAAGAACCGACAACATATGTCAAACTTTGGAGCCAATTTTTTCGCTGGAATTTTGGGTTTGGCGGTTGAGTTGAGGTGTCAGTTGTTTATTAATTAACCGACACTTAATAAAAGCGGTACCCGTGTCTGGTCGACCTTCATGGGTTGGATGTCGGTTTCTATTAAAAACCGACACATTAGTGTTTATGTGTCGGTTTTTGTATACAACCGACACCCTCCAAACCGACATTATAAGCCATTTCTATAGTAGTGTAGTTTCCTCCCATCCTGGGAGGGGGACCCTTTTGTAAGGTGTACACCAGTTTCTATTGGTTTTGAGGAAACCTAAAGAGGTCTCATAGGATCTTGAGAAGCTAAGTGAAAAGTACATGGTATGAGAATGAACCTGTAGACCCATAGACTACCATCTCTAAGTGCATATGGATGTGTTACCATGGAGGTAACCAATATGGGGGCCTGACCAAGGTAGGCATGTCGCCATGACCCCTATGAACGGATGAAAGTCAGCCCATGAATGAAGAGCGAGAGATGATGAAGGCTTGGGTAAGGTTCTAAGATGAACCTGTACTATAATAGAATCCTAAGTTTATCCTAGGGTCAGGTAGGGATAAGACCGATGGAAGTAGGAGTTTCCTAATTCCCTAGTTGCACGTGACCATAGGGTTGGGAGGTAACAGCTATCATTATTTGAGTGCCATGGGTTGGGAGATTGATCACCTTCATGATCTCATGGGACCCAAAGGGAAGATGATTAGGGCACTCTCTGGATGCATAAGGGAAGAGGGATGACCCCAAAAGTGTCGGCACCCTATAAACCTAGAGGAGAAGACTAAGGAATGTGTGTGGACCCAAGTAGGTTCGAAACCAGTTTTCCATGGAAGTAACTTTGATATCGAGATGTTTGTGATATAGAGGCATAAGCTGCATGTTTCAACTTAGATTTAATGGTGTACTGGCAAGGTGGGATGTACCATCTCTACTCTTGGAATAGGAAGAACTTTGTATTTGGACTACAGCCAAATTCTTATTTCCTCTTGTTATGGGAGTGAGAGATAGGACAATACGCATGCCATATACCAAGGATAAAAGATGATGTGAGTTGGAATGTTACTATGAGGTATGAGGATAGAAATGATAACATGCCCTTGTGGATGAATGATACTGTAACATCCCTGACCTGGGTTATGAGCTAACCCTAGGTGTTTTTCCTAAATATGTAATTAAATCTTTGTGATTAACTCTGAGCATGTAATTAAGCTTCTCAGAAATGTATATTTCAGTTTTTGCTCCTTTTTATATAAAGTTGTAGCACTGTTTTGTAATACAGGGACCTATGTGCAATTTACCCATTTAGAAGGGTTAACCTGCAATTTGCACATGATGAGGTGTTCCTCTGATGTTGAGACATCATGAGAAACATTTTGGTAAAGTTTGAGGGATTTCCCAAGCTTGAGCACCAAGGTGCAGCTGTGGAAGCAATCCCGGTACTTGAAACCCTAATTTGGGGTAAAATGCAATTTACCCAAATAATGGGAAGCAATTTGTAAAGAATGTCATCTAAAGTATCTTTTTAGACTTTTGCCATCATTTAGATAAGAAATGATGAGGAATTCACCTCAATTGAGTTATCAAGTTAAGAAATAGGCTCTGTGATTGAATAATCAGGGTATATGTGCAATATCCCTTTAAGTATGAACTTTATTATTAGATTGTCCTTCCTTGCCTTCTTTTCTATAACTTAAGATAAGGTTTGTCCTTAGAATAAAGAGGAAGGGACGAGCAAGTAATGAAGGAAGGACTTAGTTGGAATTAAGGGAAACTTATGAGCTAATGTTGAAAATCCTACCCCAAGTATATAAGCCATCCTTCCCTTAGTTGCAAGGGAACTTAACCTTCGTTCCCTTTACTGTTTCATTTCACCAAAGACGACCAAGGACTGCCTTGGAGCTAAGGAGGACGAACAAGGGGTGCAAGGTAGGTTTAAACCCCTCTTCTTGCCTAATTCCATGGTTAGTATTCGAATTCAAGGTCATCTTCATGGCTAATTCTCGAAACCCTATCTTTCTAGCCGTCTCTTTTCATCCTTCCTTGGAGTTTTCACCTTGTCCAACCTGTGGGAACTCAAGGACGCCATTAGAGCTTGGAGCTTGAAAGCTTGGAGCTCAAGAAACAAGCTTTAGGCGGGTTTTATAACTCTAAACCTATGCTTTACTATGTTCATCTTTATATGCGAGTTAATGATAGCTCCTAGTATTTCCCTACTTTTCCCTGCTATTTTGCAAACAAACCCGTGGGATATCTGTACTGTTCTTGAGCTAGATGATGAAGGCGTGTTTTCCAAGAAAAACCCACCGCTTTTCTTTTCCCTAAACGGTCCTAACAGTTTGCTCTCACGACCTCAAGACCGTGAGAGAGCCTCTCGGTCTCGAGACCGTGAGAGGGCTCGCGGTCTCAAGACCGATTGGCCCTGTTGACCGAGCGTGGACCATATAAGAAACTTGTTCCTAATTATATAGGCTAAATACCCTCAAAATTTGGGAGACTAACTCCAAAGGAATCGGGAGATATGACCTTTTTAAGTCACAACTTTAAATGAATTAATTGCTGATTTTCAAACGGTCTGAAATTGCCTTTTGGGGCAAAAGGTCTCAAGACCGTGAAAGGTCGTTGACTAAGCATTGACCCCATGAGATTACTGTTCAAAATTATGTTAATTAACAACTCACCAAGTTTGATGGTCTAATTCCAAACGGGCTAAGAGTTGAAGGGTGAATACTAGGGCTAACCCTAGATAAAATTAGTACTGAAATTATGGTGACCTAATTAGGGTTTTTAGGGTTGATTGACCTAAACGGTCTCAAGACCATGTGGGGTCCACCCACATGACCTCAAGACCGTGAGGACAATCACCCAAGACCATTTGAAGGTCTAGGGTTGAGTAATTTGACCAATTGAACACCAATTGCAAATAAGTTATCAATTTAATCAAAATTCTGATTTTGTGACCAATCAGGGTTCAACCTCTATCAAATCACCTTAGATTTTTATGAAATCTTGGGCAAACGATCTCAAGACCATGTGGGGTCCACCCACATGACCTCAAGACCGTTTGAGCCAAGTTTGGGCCCAATTGGAGCTCAATTGAAGGGTTCAACCTTGTGTTGATACACATTGTTGAGTGTTGATGGGTGAACATTGATAGACCTTAATTGAATCGATTTCAATCCTAATTGGTCAACAATTGAGGGTCAATTGAATGACCATTTGGTTAAGCATAACCTTAATTAACTCAATCCATAGGTGGTCAACAGTTATTGGACCTTTTGAAGGCTTCAACATCGGTTGACATCATCGTTTGATTTGTTGAACCTTTGTTGAAGGACCTTGCGGTTGAGACCATGAGAGGCTCACGACCTCAAGACCGTGAGGGGGCTCACGACCTCAAGACCGTGAGGGGGCTCACGACCTCAAGACCGTGAGGTAGCTCACGACCTCAAGACCATGAGGTGGCTCACGACCTCAAGACCGTGAGGTGGCTCACGACCTCAAGACCGTGAGGTGGCTCACGACCTCAAGACCGTGAGGTAGCTCACGACCTCAAGACCATGAGGTGGCTCACGACCTCAAGACCGTGAGGTAGCTCACGACCTCAAGACCATGAGGTGGCTCACGACCTCAAGACCGTGAGGTGGCTCACGACCTCAAGACCGTGAGGTGGCTCACGACCTCAAGACCGTGAGGTAGCTCACGACCTCAAGACCATGAGGTGGCTCACGACCTCAAGACCGTGAGGTAGCTCACGACCTCAAGACCATGAGGTGGCTCACGACCTCAAGACCGTGAGGTGGCTCACGACCTCAAGACCGTGAGGTGGCTCACGACCTCATGATCGTGAGGGGGCTCACGATCTCAAGCCCATGAGGAGGCTCACGGTCTTGGAGCTAGAAAGGGGCTCATGGACTTGAAAGGTCAAAGTGAGCAATCGGTCAACACTTTCAACCGAATTCAATCATGTGATGGTTCAATGTTGCTCAAATCAAACACTAATGATAATCTAAGATAGTAAGGAGTTATTTGATTAAGGTTTTTGACTATGATGATGATCAATGGGGTGAATTACCAAGATACCCCTGAAGGGTCAATTGAGTTATACTTTACTCAATTCAAACCCTAATTACATGAGAATGATGTTTTTAGTTATAATGACTCTATCTAACCTGATCTAGTCTAATGTTATCATCAACCATTAGTATGATGAAAGAGAGAGTACTCTAGAGAGAGAAAGTACCCTAGAGAGAGAAAGTAACTCTAATCACTTAATGGTGATGTTTTTGGCTATGATAGCCTATGATGACTCAACCCAACCTGTTTTAGAGTGATGTTGATATCACCTAACCTTATGATGAGAGAGAAAGTACTTCTAGAGAGAGAAAGTACTTCTAGAGAGAGAAAGTACCTCTTTTAAATGGAAACTCAATTGAAGCATCCCCAATACACAGAAATGAGCATAATTAGGGTATGATCCACCTGTGTGAGATCATAGAAACCCTAATTATGATAAATGATGAACCTTTAACTAATCCAAGAGCATCAATGAAGGTGTTACTCATACATGATGATGTTATGAGTTTAATTCACCTGTAATGTGAATAAGTAAACCCTAATTCAAGGGTGATGACATGTAATATGAATAGTAAACCCTAATTCAAGGGTAATGGCATGCTTTTGAGCAATAAACTCTATTTGATTTAAATTAAAGATTTAACTCTTATGACAAGAGTAGGAAGTACATTCCTTATTGTTATATTACCTTTATCAGATGTATTAATCATGCAGGTTCTGATATGAAGGTAATTATATCCAGGTATGGATGTTGATGTTATATTCATTGAAGGCATGTTGTAGCCTTATGAATAAGTAATGTAATCTGATGCCTTGCTAGTGGCATCCTATGCTGATAATGGGCTATGAGAGCCATGAATACCATCAAGGTCATGCTTTAGAGATGACTTGTGATGAGGATAATGAGAAATGATGATTGATATGAGTTAGGCCTGTTACATTTAGTATTCTTCTTTTATAGCTGCTATGCTACTGTTATTGTTTGAAGAACAATGTATGCTGTTAAAGAATACTGAATGTACCTAACTAATCAAGTATAATGTAGAGCCCTGATCATAGATCCATCATTGTCAGAAATTAAGTGATGGTGAAACAGGTTTTCCATAGGGAACTCCTGGAGCACATACTTTTGAGTATGTGGGGTACATGGATGTGTAGAACCTTACATCCTAGTGTAGGAAAGTGATGTAGATGTGGAATCCATCCATCCTTCACTATAAGTTCCATACCGTATCAGTGGTAGGTAAACATGAAACCTCCTGATGACGAAGAAAGCACAGATATCCGTATCAGTGGTAGGTAAATATGAAACCTCCTGATGACGAAGAGAGTACAGAACGCCACTGTGACTCTAGAATAGCGAAGGACCAGTTTACCCTGGTGAGCTATAGTAGTAGAGACACAAGATGTCCTACAAGTGATCCTCTTACTGACTGAGGAAGATGAAGGTCATGAGAATCCGGCTCTCTTAATGACCTATGTATGATACTGATGCGGCTTCTCAGCGATCAGTTGGAGTATGAGTGGTAAGCCTCATCTCCACAGGGCATAATGTTGTTTGTAAAACATAATCAACCATGTAGTATAACTTGTTAGAGATGACTCCAAGTTAGTTGATTGATGTTACATTGCAATAATGTTGATATTCTCCATATCTCCTAATTTGTAGAGATCTTGTTATATCTGCAACTGTTATAGAATGCTTTGAAGGCTTTACTGTTTAAAATAATCTTTGATGTTATAATAAAGCTTCTGGCGAAGAGTTATAACTCTCGCTGGGACAATTATGTATAATTGTCTCACCCCGTAGACTTCAACTTTTTAGGTGGACGTCGGAGACGAAGAAACCAGCCTACAAGTGATCAATCTCAGCAGCAGCACCAGGGGCAGCAGTAATCTCAGGTGGAGATTTGTCCTGCCATGTGGTGTAGTTAGAGTCAGTCCTATGTGTCCTCTGTACTCTCAGGTCTTGGAGTCTTGCGTTATGTGATCTTGAGATTTTGTATCTTGATGTATATAATTACTCAAGAAGTAATTATCCTGAGATGTAAACAGTTACCTCTCTTTATGAAAGGAATTTTTATGGATACAAGTTCTTATCTCGAAAAGTTTTAATTTCCCGTGATTTTTGTCTTCCGCTGATTACCGATTCGCTTCCGCTAAGTTTTAATCGTGTTTATGTCATGGTTTGGAGATCAGAGCCCACAATTAGTGGTATCAGAGCTCCAGGTTCAGTTGAGTCTACAGAGGCATAGGACTTAGGATGTCGAGTCTACCTTTAGTACTCCTTCCTTATCTAATAGAATCTTCTGCTCCTCAGGAGAAGAAGATACATAAGAATGTCAGAACATCGTGATGAGCACGTGGCGGAGAGTAGTGCTAGTGCACCTCGAGGCGGTGCAAGAGTTCCGAGAATAGAACAACCTGCACCTGAGTCGCCAAGAGAGCCACCCCAGTTCGACCCAGCTGACATGAGTGATCCAGCTGTACAGACGATGTTCGGGCAGTTCATGACTGCCATGACACATATAACCGATAGGATGCCCATTCCTGCACCTAGGGCACCTGTCCAGCCTGAAGTACAAGGTATTGGTAAGACATTCGAACGACTTCGTCGTGTCGGAGCTACTGAGTACTTCGGAACTGCCGACCCAGCAGATGCTGACTTATGGTTGACAGAGTTGGAGAAGGCTTTCAGGATTCTTATGATTCCGGAAGCTGAGAAGGTTAGACATGCTGTCTATCTTCTCAAAGGCAGTGCTGGTCACTGGTGGAACATGGAAGAGCAGAAGAGACCTGGAGTAGAGTTCTCATGGGAAGAGTTTCGTCGGGAATTTATCAATAGATATTTTCCAAAGACCTTCCTAGATGAGAAGATTTCTCAGTTTGAGAAACTAAGGCAGGGTATGATGAACATTAGCGAGTATGAAGCTAAGTTCATGGAGCTGTTGCGGTTTTGTCCGCATATGGCTGCTACAGATGAGGAAAGAATCAGAAGATTTGAAAAGGGTTTGAATTCCGATATGTCAACCCCTGTGTCTGCCTTAGAAAACAGAGAGAGATTCTCTACCTTTGTTGAGTCAGTCCGAAGGATAGAGAGATCTGTGGTTGAGAAAAGACAAACCCATAAAAGATATCCACAGTTCCAGGGTTCTTCATCTAGGGATTCCAAGAAACCTAGATTCTCTGCACCTAACCCTCCACCACCCAGATCGAGTTTTCAAACTCAATGGACACCAAGTAGAGGTAGAGGACGGAGTCAACCGCTTCAAGGGACACACAGTTCTGCATCAGTGTCAGTTACTGGACCACCCATACCACAACAACAGGAGAAGAGTTGCTACAACTATGGTAAGGTGGGACACTTGATGAAGGATTTCCGTTCTAGGCCTGTCGGTGTGACACAACAACCTCCGAGACAGAATCAACAGGGATCTCAGAATAGACAACATCAAGGAGCAGCTCGAGGACGTGGACAAGCGTCTCAAGCTGGATCATCAGCACCACCTCAACACCAGGCGACTGCGAGGTTCTATGCTATGAACCCACCTGAGGCAGTTGTCAATCCACGGGTAGTGGCAGGTCAGATGAAACTTTTATATTCTGATATGTCTATATCCTGTAATATATCTGTTCTGATTGATCCGGGTGCTACGCACTCTTTCATCACTCGTGAAGTGATTCGTAACTGCAATATGACTGTTAGTCATAGAGCAGATAGTTTGTTGTTAGAGACTCCGTTGAGTGGGTCTGCCATTTTGCAGGAGGTATGTTCTCCCTGCATCCTTTTCTTTTCTGACCATCGCATTCAAGTGGACCTTATACCACTTGATATGCAGGGGTTTGATATAATCCTTGGGATGGATACCTTAGAAAGGTATAGAGTTGTCTTGGATTGTGAGTCCAAGTTGGCTGTGTTTGCTGATGAAAGCAACACATGGATCTTTCAAGGTGAAAGAAAGATTCTGCCCACCTGTCTTGTGTCAGCTATGGTTGCTGATAAGCTGTTGAGGCAAGGATGTTATGCATTCTTAGCCCATGTGGTAGATGTTACCAAGGAAAGTTCCAACCCTGCTGAAGTTCCCATAGTCAGGGAATTCGAGGATGTGTTTCCTGAAGAACTTCCTGGTATACCACCACCTCGGGAGATTGACTTTGAAATCAATCTGATTCCAGATACGAAACCCATAGCTCAAACTCCGTATAGAATGGCTCCTGCCGAGATGGCAGAACTCAAGAAACAGCTTCAAGAGTTACTTGAGAGAGGTTTTATCCGACCGAGTACTTCACCTTGGGGTGCTCCGGTCTTGTTTGTTAAAAAGAAAGATGGGTCAATGCGGTTATGCATCGACTATAGACAACTCAATAAAGTGACAATAAAGAATAGGTATCCTCTGTCGAGGATTGATGATCTCTTTGACCAGTTGCGTGGTGCAACAGTCTTTTCAAAGATAGACTTGAGGTCTGGATATCACCAACTTCGTATTAAGGATAGTGACATATCCAAGTCTGCCTTTAGGACAAGATATGGTCACTATGAGTTCACGGTTATGTCGTTTGGACTAACCAATGCACCAGCTGCATTTATGGAACTCATGAATAGAGTTTTTCGACCTTTCCTTGATCAGTGTGTTGTCGTCTTCATAGATGACATTCTGATCTATAGTAAGGATGCTCAGCAGCATGAGCAGCATCTTCGCCAAGCTTTGACCTTGCTGAGAGAACATAAGTTGTATGCTAAGTTTAGCAAGTGTGAGTTTTGGCTACCAGAAGTATCTTTTCTTGGGCATGTGATATCTGCCTCGGGAATTCGTGTTGACCCTACAAAGGTAGAATCTGTTCTACAATGGGAACAACCGAAAACACCGATGGAGATTCGAAGTTTCTTGGGGTTAGCTGGCTATTATCGAAGGTTCATTAAGAACTTTAGTTCCATAGCTTTACCCTTGACCAAGTTAACCCGGAAGGATGTTCCTTTTTCTTGGAGTGATAAGTGTCAACAATCTTTCCAGTTACTGAAGGAGAGGTTGACAAGTGCACCTGTATTAGTGCTACCTGAACAAGGAAAAGGTTATATAGTTTTCTGTGACGCTTCCAAGAATGGACTAGGATGTGTGTTGATGCAGGATAAACAAGTGATTTCTTTTGCTTCCCGACAGCTTAAGAAACACGAGGAGAATTATCCAACACACGATCTGGAGTTAGCAGCTGTGGTTCATGCTTTGAAGATCTGGAGACATTATCTCTACGGAGAGACATTCCAGATTTTCACAGACCACAAAAACCTTAAGTATATCTTCTCTCAGCATGAGCTCAACATGAGGCAACGTCGCTGGATGGAGTTAATCAAGGACTACGACTGTACAATTGATTACCATCCAGGTAAGGCCAATGTTGTTGCAGATGCCTTGAGTAGGAAATCAGCAACATCAACCATGAATAGAGCACAACTAAACTCTTTAGTATGCTTTAGGAGAGATATGCTTATCTCTTTAAGGCAAAACAATGTACAGTTGAAGGTGTCATTGCTAGCCGGTGTGTTAGCTGAGATGCATATTAAACCTACCCTAAGAGGGCAGATTAAGGAAGCACAGCTAGGTGATGCTACAGTCCAACAGATTAGATCTGAGTATGGAAATGAGAAGCAAGATGGTTTTCATGACTCAGAGGACCAAGTAGCTTGTTATAATGGAAGAATGATAGTGCCGAATGTGGACAACCTGAGGAAGTTAGTCCTGGAAGAAGCTCATTCTTCCATGTATGCTATGCATCCAGGGAGCACCAAGATGTATCGAAATTTGAAGGATCTGTATTGGTGGCCTGGGATGAAGAAGGATGTTGCAGAGTTTGTTTTGAGGTGTCCTGTGTGTCAGCAAGTTAAAGCTGAACACCAGAAGCCTGCAGGGACAATGCAACCTTTACCCATATCACAGTGGAAGTGGGACCATGTGACCATGGACTTTGTTGTTGGCCTACCCAGGACAAGCAAAGGACATGATTCCATTTGGGTAATTGTTGATAGGTTGACTAAGACAGCACATTTCTTACCTGTCAAAACAACCTATTCTGCTGAAAGGTTATCAGAGTTGTATGTTCAAGAGATAGTGCGGTTGCACGGAGTTCCTGTCACAATAGTTTCGGACAGAGGTCCTCAATTTACAAGTCGTTTTTGGGAACAGTTACACAAAGCCCTAGGTACCAAGCTGAGGTTTAGTACGGCCTTTCATCCACAGACTGATGGACAGTCGGAAAGGACCATACAAACCTTAGAAGACCTGTTGCGAGCATGTGTTCTCCAGTTTACCGGAAGTTGGGATCTACACCTAAGCTTGATAGAGTTTGCCTATAACAATAGCTATCAGCATAGTATTGATATGGCACCTTATGAAGCCTTATATGGTAGACGTTGTAGATCACCCTTGTGTTGGTTTGAGACTGGTGAGCACCAGTTGTTAGGTCCTGACCTGGTGCAGCAAACCACGGAAAAGATTAAAGTTATACAACATAAGATTAAGACTGCTCAGGATAGGCAGAAATCTTATGCTGATAAACGTCGTAGACCTTTAGAGTTCCAGGTTGGAGACAAGGTGTATCTTAAGGTCTCACCTTGGAAAGGGGTCCTTCGTTTTGGAAGGAAGGGGAAGTTAGCTCCTAGATATATGGGGCCTTATCCAATCATTGAACGGATTGGAAAGGTAGCATATAAACTAGAACTGCCCCCAGAGTTACAGAGGTTACATCCTGTGTTTCACATTTCTATGTTGAAGAAATGTCACCCAGACACCGAGTCAGTTCTACAACCTATGGAAGTAGAATTGAATGATGACATATCCTATGAGGAGGGACCAGTGTCAATCCTTGATAAACGAATTAAAAAGTTAAAGAAGAAAGATATAAGTCTTGTGAAAGTCCTCTGGAATCATCGTGGTATTGAAGAAGCCACTTGGGAGTTAGAGGATGAGATGAGAAGGAAGTATCCTACCCTTTTCTCGTAATATGTTTTATCGATTTCGGGGACGAAATCCTTGTAAGGGGTGGATAATTTGTAACATCCCTGACCTGGGTTATGAGCTAACCCTAGGTGTTTTGCCTAAATATGTAATTAAATCTTTGTGATTAACTCTGAGCATGTAATTAAGCTTCTCAGAAATGTATATTTCAGTTTTTGCTCCTTTTTATATAAAGTTGTAGCACTGTTTTGTAATACAGGGACCTATGTGCAATTTACCCATTTAGAAGGGTTAACCTGCAATTTGCACATGATGAGGTGTTCCTCTGATGTTGAGACATCATGAGAAACATTTTGGTAAAGTTTGAGGGATTTCCCAAGCTTGAGCACCAAGGTGCAGCTGTGGAAGCAATCCCGGTACTTGAAACCCTAATTTGGGGTAAAATGCAATTTACCCAAATAATGGGAAGCAATTTGTAAAGAATGTCATCGAAAGTATCTTTTTAAACTTTTGCCATCATTTAGATAAGAAATGATGAGGAATTCACCTCAATTGAGTTATCAAGTTAAGAAATAGGCTCTGTGATTGAATAATCAGGGTATATGTGCAATATCCCTTTAAGTATGAACTTTATTATTAGATTGTCCTTCCTTGCCTTCTTTTCTATAACTTAAGATAAGGTTTGTCCTTAGAATAAAGAGGAAGGGACGAGCAAGTAATGAAGGAAGGACTTAGTTGGAATTAAGGGAAACTTATGAGCTAATGTTGAAAATCCTACCCCAAGTATATAAGCCATCCTTCCCTTAGTTGCAAGGGAACTTAACCTTCGTTCCCTTTACTGTTTCATTTCACCAAAGACGACCAAGGACTTCCTTGGAGCTAAGGAGGACGAACAAGGGGTGCAAGGTAGGTTTAAACCCCTCTTCTTGCCTAATTCCATGGTTAGTATTCGAATTCAAGGTCATCTTCATGGCTAATTCTCGAAACCCTATCTTTCTAGCCGTCTCTTTTCATCCTTCCTTGGAGTTTTCACCTTGGCCAACCTGTGGGAACTCAAGGACGCCATTAGAGCTTGGAGCTTGAAAGCTTGGAGCTCAAGAAACAAGCTTTAGGTGGGTTTTATAACTCTAAACCTATGCTTTACTATGTTCATCTTTATATGCGAGTTAATGATAGCTCCTAGTATTTCCCTACTTTTCCCTGCTATTTTGCAAACAAACCCGTGGGATATCTGTACTGTTCTTGAGCTAGATGATGAAGGCGTGTTTTCCAAGAAAAACCCACCGCTTTTCTTTTCCCTAAACGGTCCTAACAGTTTGCTCTCACGACCTCAAGACCGTGAGAGAGCCTCGCGGTCTCGAGACCGTGAGAGGGCTCGCGGTCTCAAGACCGATTGGCCCTGTTGACCGAGCGTGGACCATATAAGAAACTTGTTCCTAATTATATAGGCTAAATACCCTCAAAATTTGGGAGACTAACTCCAAAGGAATCGGGAGATATGACCTTTTTAAGTCACAACTTTAAATGAATTAATTGCTGATTTTCAAACGGTCTGAAATTGCCTTTTGGGGCAAAAGGTCTCAAGACCGTGAAAGGTCGTTGACTAAGCATTGACCCCATGAGATTACTGTTCAAAATTATGTTAATTAACAACTCACCAAGTTTGATGGTCTAATTCCAAACGGGCTAAGAGTTGAAGGGTGAATACTAGGGCTAACCCTAGATAAAATTAGTACTGAAATTATGGTGACCTAATTAGGGTTTTTAGGGTTGATTGACCTAAACGGTCTCAAGACCATGTGGGGTCCACCCACATGACCTCAAGACCGTGAGGACAATCACCCAAGACCATTTGAAGGTCTAGGGTTGAGTAATTTGACCAATTGAACACCAATTGCAAATAAGTTATCAATTTAATCAAAATTCTGATTTTGTGACCAATCAGGGTTCAACCTCTATCAAATCACCTTAGATTTTTATGAAATCTTGGGCAAACGATCTCAAGACCATGTGGGGTCCACCCACATGACCTCAAGACCGTTTGAGCCAAGTTTGGGCCCAATTGGAGCTCAATTGAAGGGTTCAACCTTGTGTTGATACACATTGTTGAGTGTTGATGGGTGAACATTGATAGACCTTAATTGAATCGATTTCAATCCTAATTGGTCAACAATTGAGGGTCAATTGAATGACCATTTGGTTAAGCATAACCTTAATTAACTCAATCCATAGGTGGTCAACAGTTATTGGACCTTTTGAAGGCTTCAACATCGGTTGACATCATCGTTTGATTTGTTGAACCTTTGTTGAAGGACCTTGCGGTTGAGACCATGAGAGGCTCACGACCTCAAGACCGTGAGGGGGCTCACGACCTCAAGACCGTGAGGTAGCTCACGACCTCAAGACCATGAGGTGGCTCACGACCTCAAGACCGTGAGGTGGCTCACGACCTCAAGACCGTGAGGTGGCTCACGACCTCAAGACCGTGAGGTAGCTCACGACCTCAAGACCATGAGGTGGCTCACGACCTCAAGACCATGAGGTGGCTCACGACCTCAAGACCATGAGGTGGCTCACGACCTCAAGACCGTGAGGTGGCTCACGACCTCAAGACCGTGAGGTGGCTCACGACCTCAAGACCGTGAGGTAGCTCACGACCTCAAGACCGTGAGGTAGCTCACGACCTCAAGACCATGAGGTGGCTCACGACCTCAAGACCGTGAGGTGGCTCACGACCTCAAGACCGTGAGGTGGCTCACGACCTCAAGACCGTGAGGTAGCTCACGACCTCAAGACCATGAGGTGGCTCACGACCTCAAGACCGTGAGGTAGCTCACGACCTCAAGACCATGAGGTGGCTCACGACCTCAAGACCGTGAGGTGGCTCACGACCTCAAGACCGTGAGGTGGCTCACGACCTCATGATCATGAGGGGGCTCACGATCTCAAGCCCATGAGGAGGCTCACGGTCTTGGAGCTAGAAAGGGGCTCATGGACTTGAAAGGTCAAAGTGAGCAATCGGTCAACACTTTCAACCGAATTCAATCATGTGATGGTTCAATGTTGCTCAAATCAAACACTAATGATAATCTAAGATAGTAAGGAGTTATTTGATTAAGGTTTTTGACTATGATGATGATCAATGGGGTGAATTACCAAGATACCCCTGAAGGGTCAATTGAGTTATACTTTACTCAATTCAAACCCTAATTACATGAGAATGATGTTTTTAGTTATAATGACTCTATCTAACCTGATCTAGTCTAATGTTATCATCAACCATTAGTATGATGAAAGAGAGAGTACTCTAGAGAGAGAAAGTACCCTAGAGAGAGAAAGTAACTCTAATCACTTAATGGTGATGTTTTTGGCTATGATAGCCTATGATGACTCAACCCAACCTGTTTTAGAGTGATGTTGATATCACCTAACCTTATGATGAGAGAGAAAGTACTTCTAGAGAGAGAAAGTACTTCTAGAGAGAGAAAGTACCTCTTTTAAATGGAAACTCAATTGAAGCATCCCCAATACACAGAAATGAGCATAATTAGGGTATGATCCACCTGTGTGAGATCATAGAAACCCTAATTATGATAAATGATGAACCTTTAACTAATCCAAGAGCATCAATGAAGGTGTTACTCATACATGATGATGTTATGAGTTTAATTCACCTGTAATGTGAATAAGTAAACCCTAATTCAAGGGTGATGACATGTAATATGAATAGTAAACCCTAATTCAAGGGTAATGGCATGCTTTTGAGCAATAAACTCTATTTGATTTAAATTAAAGATTTAACTCTTATGACAAGAGTAGGAAGTACATTCCTTATTGTTATATTACCTTTATCAGATGTATTAATCATGCAGGTTCTGATATGAAGGTAATTATATCCAGGTATGGATGTTGATGTTATATTCATTGAAGGCATGTTGTAGCCTTATGAATAAGTAATGTAATCTGATGCCTTGCTAGTGGCATCCTATGCTGATAATGGGCTATGAGAGCCATGAATACCATCAAGGTCATGCTTTAGAGATGACTTGTGATGAGGATAATGAGAAATGATGATTGATATGAGTTAGGCCTGTTACATTTAGTATTCTTCTTTTATAGCTGCTATGCTACTGTTATTGTTTGAAGAACAATGTATGCTGTTAAAGAATACTGAATGTACCTAACTAATCAAGTATAATGTAGAGCCCTGATCATAGATCCATCATTGTCAGAAATTAAGTGATGGTGAAACAGGTTTTCCATAGGGAACTCCTGGAGCACATACTTTTGAGTATGTGGGGTACATGGATGTGTAGAACCTTACATCCTAGTGTAGGAAAGTGATGTAGATGTGGAATCCATCCATCCTTCACTATAAGTTCCATACCGTATCAGTGGTAGGTAAACATGAAACCTCCTGATGACGAAGAAAGCACAGATATCCGTATCAGTGGTAGGTAAATATGAAACCTCCTGATGACGAAGAGAGTACATAACGCCACTGTGACTCTAGAATAGCGAAGGACCAGTTTACCCTGGTGAGCTATAGTAGTAGAGACACAAGATGTCCTACAAGTGATCCTCTTACTGACTGAGGAAGATGAAGGTCATGAGAATCCGGCTCTCTTAATGACCTATGTATGATACTGATGCGGCTTCTCAGCGATCAGTTGGAGTATGAGTGGTAAGCCTCATCTCCACAGGGCATAATGTTGTTTGTAAAACATAATCAACCATGTAGTATAACTTGTTAGAGATGACTCCAAGTTAGTTGATTGATGTTACATTGCAATAATGTTGATATTCTCCATATCTCCTAATTTGTAGAGATCTTGTTATATCTGCAACTGTTATAGAATGCTTTGAAGGCTTTACTGTTTAAAATAATCTTTGATGTTATAATAAAGCTTCTGGCGAAGAGTTATAACTCTCGCTGGGACAATTATGTATAATTGTCTCACCCCGTAGACTTCAACTTTTTAGGTGGACGTCGGAGACGAAGAAACCAGCCTACAAGTGATCAATCTCAGCAGCAGCACCAGGGGCAGCAGTAATCTCAGGTGGAGATTTGTCCTGCCATGTGGTGTAGTTAGAGTCAGTCCTATGTGTCCTCTGTACTCTCAGGTCTTGGAGTCTTGCGTTATGTGATCTTGAGATTTTGTATCTTGATGTATATAATTACTCAAGAAGTAATTATCCTGAGATGTAAACAGTTACCTCTCTTTATGAAAGGAATTTTTATGGATACAAGTTCTTATCTCGAAAAGTTTTAATTTCCCGTGATTTTTGTCTTCCGCTGATTACCGATTCGCTTCCGCTAAGTTTTAATCGTGTTTATGTCATGGTTTGGAGATCAGAGCCCACAGATACATGGATGGTTTACAAACAAGGTAGTCATCCTATGAGGATGTTTTATCATGAGATATGAGTCATACAAGGTTGAGTTTGAAAAACTAAGAGAATAAGCTCAGAGTTTTCTTGATGAAGATTGACCTAGAGCTGAGATGAGATAATAAGTGGATTACACAAAGGTGTATGTCTTCAAAATTACCTAACACCTAAGGATGAGAATTGGTAATGGATGCTTTGGATGAGATGCAACATCCTAGTTTAGCTACAGTCTAGAAGAGGTTGTTAGGTTAACCCTAAGTTGTAAAAGAGATAATTTTGGCTAACACCCAGATGTAACAATACTGGTTGATCAACTTAATGGTCGTTTTGTTCGCCAGCTTAGGCCTTGATGTAATGGAAGGAAGGTTGTAAACCTCAAAAGAAAGTGATGAAACCCCAATTAGAGTGGTTTAGGCTTTCCAAGGAATCGATCTTAAGGAATCATGACAATACAGGAGTTCATGATTTAAGATTACCATATACCATGGTACTACCAAGATAATAAGTGGCAATAGTACTTTGGATGCTTAAGATGAAGTTGCATGGGGTAAGTTGCCATGAAATCCAGGAGGTGAAGGACGAACACCAGTAACCCAGTGTATCGATATGGAGGATAAAAGAGTCTTGGAGAGGGAATGGGAGTTCATCACTATGGATGTTGTGGTAAGTCTCCCCTAGACCAAGGAAGGTCAAGATGCAATATGGGTTATGGTAGATCTCCTTACCTAGATGACATAAGAAAGAGGGAATACTATCAAGAGACAAATTTAGTTGAACTACATATGAGAGAGATGGTTCAACTACACCATGATTCAAGTTCAAAAGTTCTTGAGTATGACCTAAAGGTTCACTTCCATAAGGTGGAAGTAGGTACATGAAGAACTCGAGGGTAGTACCATTTATCACCCCTAACTAATGGTTAGTGTGATCCAGACTGGAGGGTCTGATGAGAGCATGTGTGCTCGTTTAGGGTGATACATAGAGACAGTTCTTGTCCTTTGTAAGATGTGATGATAACCAACCATAGTCAGTATTGGGTTGTAAAGAAGCTCTATAAGGGAGGTTGTGTCGATCACCACTTCATTAAGATGATGTTGGTGAAGGGACCTTGTGAAGGTCAACAAAGGACCACAATGTGTGCAGATGAAGTCGCTTTGATCATGCAATGGCTGAAAGGAGCCCAGAGACGACATGAGTTATAAGATGATGCAAAGTAGACTGACATGCAGTTCACTGTGGGGGAATATATGACATGAAAATCCGACCCCTCTAAGTTATAGATAAGAGAGATGAGTCCCCGATGCATGGGTTCTTTTGACATGGTTTGGTGGAGAAGGTTAAGTTTGCCCTTACCCCTCAGGATAATGTGATGTGTTATTAATTCCATGTGTCTAATTTAGAGCACTATGTGAGGTACCCGGACCATGTGTGGAGCAATGAACCTAGTGAGCCCCAAGGGAGGCTAAAATGACCTGATTCACATGTGAGGTTTATTGATGCTAAGGTGAAAGCACTTAGAGAAAAGATTATGTGATGATAAAGGTTCTTTGGAAGCGCCATGGATAAGGTAAAGCCACATAGGGGCCAATGATGGACATGGAAAAGTTTTATCCTGAATTGTTTGATTGCTTGATGGAATTTTGAGGACAAAATTCTTATAAGAGGGGAAGGATGTTACAACCCCAACTTTTGGGTTCTTTTGGGTGAGAAATGTAATTTCTCCTATTAAAGATATTGGAACAAATAATGATATAATTTGTTCTAAATAAATGAGTTTCGTTTACAATAGCCTTGTTGGTTGTTTTGTGGGCTTTATTGGCTATTGGGCCCAATAACAAGGAAAAGACAAAAGGAACTCCATTACTAAAACAAAAATGTAGAAACCACTGGAAGGCAAAAGAATATAATCCAAAGGTGGATTTCTTGCCTCTTAGGTTCCTTGGGTCCCAAGGAGTCCAAAGTTGCAAAGATAATACACCAAGAAAAGAAAAGACCAATTAAGTATTTCTTTATTAAGAAAGAAATTGAAAACAATGATAAAATGTGGAAAATAAGTGAAAAGTGGTATAATTGAGTTATCCTTGATGGATTTTCGTATCCAAAGAATTCCTAATGTTAAATAGAAGGCCAATAAGGAAATAAAAAGAAAGATAAAGAGAAATCCTCAAAAAGAGATATTTTAATAAGAAATGAACAAGATAATGAGAAAGAATGAATATAGATGCATCTAGAAGGATAATATGTATCTTTATAAAGGAATTTCGAAATATTAGAGTTCCTTGGGATCCAGGGATTCCCAATGAAGAAAAAGAAAGAGAAAAGGCAAATAAAACAAAATAAGAGGATAATGTGATACATCATTAATGACTTTTTGATAATATCAAAAAGTGATGTTATTTTCTTTAAGAAAAATATAATTTCGTGATAAAGGGTTTAAATCTAAGCACGAGGAAGATAAAAAGAGATAATTCTCGAATTTCCTAATAACCAAAGCATATGGGTTACCAAGGAATTTTTAAAAGGAGAGAGAATGCTTCCTAACTAAGGAACTTGTTTTCCTTTTAAAGAAGGGACTTGTTATTCCATGGATAGACGCCCTAGGGCTTCAATAACCCTCCCATATATAAGGGTAGAGCCCTAGGACAAGTCCAGGAGAATCCCAAGCACTCTTCTCCCTCCTTCTTCTTGTTTTCTATTGGCGACGTGGCACCTTCCTATTGGCCCAAGTAAGTTTTTATTGCAAAATTCATATCTAAATATTGGTAACTCCGATAGTAGCAAATAATATATAAAAATTGCTCAGAAAAATGAGAGGAATTCATTAAAAATAGTTTTCTCCACCATTCCTCTTGATATTCAAAAAGTAGTGTAAGTTATCAACTTTAATGAATTAAAGATTAAGAAACCCTATGTTGAGATGATTGATGTAATTAGTAGGGTTTAATTGATGATTAAAGTTTATATTAACCTGTTAATTGTAAAAAGGTATATTGAGAACAAAAAGGATGAACTTTTCACATAATTATTTTAATTTAGAGTTTTATGTGCATAAATATGCTTTAATGAGCCTTGAAACACTAATATTAGTAAATGTGACTCATAATGGCTTTAATTATTCAAAATAGTGAATAAAGCTAAGATATGATGATTCTAAGCTATTTTGAGTATAAAGGTTCCTAATTGTGGATAAATACCCTTAATGTAGTAATTAGGGTTTCCTAATGGATAAAATGTGGAATTGGTAATAAATGGAGTTCATGTGTGATCTAGACCATAATGAACCATGAATTGATGATAAATGGGCATAATGAACTTTTCATGGACTAAAGGATAAAAATGGTAGCTTTAATGTAAAAGAGGCTTAATGGACTTAATTGATGGCTAATTATACTTTTTCTGACATCAGGGTTATATGTTGTTAAAAGATAACCTTACTATCTTTCATGAAGAATAGATGAGATAATTAGGGTTTATGAGTAATTGTATAAAATCAGGGTTTAAAATAGTAAAAGATGAAGGAAACCCTAATTGCAATAGAAACCCTAAAAGTGGGCTAGAAACCCTAGGAAGCGAGCTAGGTTTAGTAGATCTTGATGACATGATTAATAATAGGAAATTGTATGCATATTTCAGGATCTCATGATGTGCTTGCTTGCCTAATTAGATTTCTTGATTGGATTATTCTGTCTCAAATCATCCTGATAGGTATGTGGTTACGTTTATGATTAACCGCCTTAGTTTGATGGTGATTCCAAGAGATTTTAGCGGTTGTTTGAAATAAACTGCTTGGATGACTTTTAGTTCATTCAACTATAAAGTGACTATGATTATCACTATAAACATATATGTATATAACTGGCTTAGATCTGGATATTCCTCTGTGGCTTTGCAAATGCTAAAAAGGGTAACCAAGAGTAAGGTCTAGGCTATCATGAGTTAGAAATTGAGCTACACACGTGTAGTTCCATGAGACGCTATAGCACGCCATGAGTTAAGGAGTGGGCTACCTACGGGTAGTGCCATGTGACTCAACCCTAGAAATGGATTCACCTATTAGGTAGGATCATGAGGGGAATAATGGGGATTGACCAAAAGGAAGGTAGCATCTAGGTCCACTGTAGGGACAGCGCAAAGGATAGGATATGTGTGGATCGCGCAGTTATATTTAAAACGTAAAGTTGGTTGTTAAACCGTAATTGACTGTCATATGTTGTTATTAATTGCACGATTATTGTTTCCCCCACATACCAGCTTTATGCTGACCGACGTTTTGTTTGTTGGCATTTTAGGTACAAGTGAAAAGAACAAATAATAAAGTGGCATATGTGGAATTAAATATGAATTAAAGTTCAAAGGAGGATAAGTTAGAATAGAATCCATGTGGATAGAAGTAGATATCCAAATTTTTGAAAAAAAGGTATGAAATGTTTAAATTTTATTACAGCCTTTCAGTTTGGTTTGGTAGAATTTGATAATTATTATTGATTAATTGCAGAACCTTTGATCTGGAAATTGGGATAACGACTCTGACCTCTTGGTCTCCAGTGGGGTCGTTACAAGAAGGGTCACTTCAAGATAGATTGTCTACAAGGCAAGAAGGCCCATCATCACAAGGAAAGAGGAGAAGTACAAGATGAAGGAGAATTGGCACTCAAGTTCAAGTGACTCCTCCAACTCAAGCTCAAGTGAAGATTCAAGTGGAGGATCTAGCTCAAGCTCTAGTGAAGAAGGATAATTTCATTTTGCTCTTAAGGCTTCTATAATAAAAGACATAAATTAGGTAAAAATCTAAACTCTTTTGATAAAGAACCCTTAATTGCTATCATTGATGCTATTCGTGCCTCTCTAAGTCTTATAAAAGGAAAAGGTAAAAGCTTGCTAGAATTGTTGATTATATGCATGTAGAATTAGATGATCTTGAACATGCTAATTCTTGACTGCTTGATGATAAAAATGCTTGTCTTAGCCAAGTAGACTCTCTTAGTCTTCAAAATGCTAGTTTTCTTGATAAGATTTAATTTCTAGTAGCTCAACCTCTTATGAGTAGTTATAATGAAGAGCATACCTTAATTGTTGATTCTCTCATGCATGATATTGATGTTTTTAATCTGAAAACAAGGACAAAGATTTTTTTTTGAAAGGATTAGAATCTGAAAATGGTGTTTATTTTACCAAGATTGCTTTTCTTGAAATAAAAAATGCCTTCTTACTTGCTAAAATCAATGTACTTGAATCTTGTTCTAGTTCTACTAGTAGAGATAATAATGTTTTTGTTGTTCATATTGATACAAATTTTTATTTAACTAAAGCTCTTTGCTTAGAAAATGATCTTTTGCATGCTAGAGATAATATCAATCATTAATCTTCTATTATTTCTTCTCTTATGCATGATAATCATAATTTGAGATATTCTTTGCAAAGATTCTTAGTTGGTAAAAAGAATCTTAATGATATCCTACACCGTACTGCTAAATAAATTGGTAAACATAGTTTGGGGTATGATGGTAGCCAAAGGAACAATAAAGGCAAAGGACCTCCAATCTTTCATGGAAAATCCTCTAGTTCCAAGACTATGTGCACATGCAACTATTGTAATGAAATCGGTCATTATTCTACTTGTTGTCCTTTTAGGAAAGCACCCAAGAGCAATAAGACTTGGGATGCTAAGATAACCCCTCTGGACCCAAAAATATGATTGGGGACCATTTCATCTTTTTTCTTATAGGTACTTACAAATGGATTGACTTAATCTATTGAATTGCAAATTGACTCCTCAATCCACTTGAAAAAAGAAAGGCGAGATGTGTATGAAGTGAAAACAAGTGGAAAACTAATGGTAAGAATAAAGGTATTGCTCTTCTCGCTCATATCTGATCATAATGTGTTTTTGCCAAGTTAGTGTGCACTATACGTGTGGTTTTTTATTCAAAGTGGTATTTTGTGTTTCTCTTCACTCTCTTGCTCAAAAAAAATTCTACTGCTTTCGTAGTGCATTACTAACGTGCTTACACATGTATGGATATGGCTTATATCTTTATCATGTCTCTAAATATGTTTTAATGAAATATATGTGCTTTTTGACAGCAACTTTGTCGATCAAGTTTGTCTTGCTTGAAACATGACCAGTAGGCACCAATGGGTGTTTCCAACAACTACCATCGGTCGAGTTGTCAATACATTGAAGTCGACCGACAACACTGTGCACATAATATATAGTTGGCTTTTTTACGAGAATTTCCCTCTCAATTAGATTTTCTCAACCAGTGGCCTTATTGTTTGGCACTCCCTTGGCACCTTTACATATGCATATTGCCATTTTTTTAATTGCCTCTCTTGCATACAACTCTATCTCTCTGATTTCTCTAAATTGGTATATTTATATCTTGCAATTACTCGCTTTGAGTTATTTTGCAAGTTTTGATGATGATCTCTTTGTTGGGTTTTAGGGGAGGCTGAGAAGGCAGCGGAAACAAAAATTTTCTCCTCCCCAAACCTAGATCAAGGAAACGCGTCAACGTCTATACAATAGGAAAGGGATGGTTTGTGGTATCATACCTTGTCCTGAGGCTTGCTCGGCGATAATACCTCGTGGCTTGCACGGTCTTCACCACCGGTCTTGGACGGTGTCTGTGCAGCTCCTGGTCACACCGGGACTGATGACTCCTGGTCTCACCGGGACTGTCAGGATTGACATCTGTCCTCCGAGTGACAGAAATATCCCGCCTCTGAAGTAGTCCACACGGACCACCTGGAACTCCGATCTCCTTATCCCATAAGGAATCGGAAGGAGTCGCACCCTCCTATTGGCGTACTAGTCACGACACACTCTCCTGCCACCAGTTAATTTCTACAGTTGTCTTTCCCTTACTGTGCCTCCCTTATCAGGTAGCACTTACTCGGGCTCTCTCGGTTACCAAAACCAGAGAGAACGACAACTTTACAGAGCAACTGGTTGCACTGAGTTGTTTTTTGAGAAGCCCCCAATACCCCTATATATATAGGAAGGTCATGGGACAGGGTTCTCTATCCCACGCAATGAGGGACTAAAGCAGGAGTAGAAGGGTTCGAGATTTTCCACAAAAACAACCTACCGCGTGACCTGAACCGATCGTTTCATTTCTAAAATGGTCGGTTGGGGACCTGAGCCGGTCGGTTGACACCTCAACCGATCGGTTGGGACCCATGAAACGGTTAGTTCACTTCTGAACTTGTCAGTTCGTGATCGTGGTCAGTTCCCGATTGACTTTTCCTCTTTTTTTTTGAATTGGTACCAAATACCAATCCTTGTTCCAATCAAATTGGGCAAGTGAAACAAAAAGAAATTTCTCACCAATCTTACTTTCCCAACTTGCTCAGTTGGACCAGTTGAGCCAATCATTTCAACACTTGAACTGGTCGTTTCACCCTGTCCATAAGCCGATCGACTCACCACCTGAGTCGATCGGTTCACCAAGCTCAGCCGATCGGTTCATCACATGAGCTGATCGGTTGGGGTTGTAGATTGCGCATAAACAGTCAATTGTAGCTTCAATCAATCTGATACTCTAATCAATCGGTCCAACACTTTGAACACTATGATACTGAGCTATCAATTGATTGAGTGTTTAATTGAACTACTAAACTCCTTTAGTAATCAATCTAAACATTGTTTGTGGACAAAACTCCTCTTCCAGGTTAAATCCAATGTGTGTGACCCTACAGGTCGATTTCACATTGGCAATGAAAGTCCATAACACGTATGACTTCACAAGCAAAGACCGGTGCCTAGTCACACATCAGTGCTACCCAAGTGAAATAGAAAGTTGGAGAACAACTTTCAATCCTACAATACATGAATGGTGTTCAAGTGAATGTATAATTCCTTAGTCACTGATATCCCAAATGCACTCGAAGCATGGAACAGTCATCCTGTCAACGTTCATTCACTTTCTTGATCTCAGAGTAGATTGGAAGAGAAATGTATGACATAAATATCACATACTGGTTCATACATGTGTGCATGCATTTCTAAATCCTACTCATCAAGTGGCCATGGATATCAAACTCCCTCAGGAGGGACAAATCCCATATCTATCACTCACCCCTCAAAAGCCCCATGTGTCAAAGCCACCCAATCATCACCTTTATAACAACCCATGTTTCAGGACTGTGTTTGATGATGTCAAAGTGTGCCCAACGACATGTGTTGAGTGTAGTGATTTCAGGTCAAAGAATCACATTCACCACCATCACTGTGAGTACTGACTGTGACTACCATGTCATGGTTCCATGTGTCAAACTCACGGTGGGTCTGTCCGGTACACTTGTTCTCTAACAAGTACCTATGTGTTTGGTTTGATATCTCTATATCATGACTAATTAGATTTTGTCATCAACCAACACCACAATCTAGTCTTGTGTGTCATTGCTATCTATCTACCTTCCATAATGACATCCGACTAGGGATGTAACAAGAACGTACAAACTCTTAGCATCTGTATGATCTCATCATTAAGGTCCTCAACCTGAAAGCATACGTCATTGAGTATTGTCATTCTCTAGACATTCAATCTATTCTATCACTACCTCATATGACTGAACCAGAAAGAATTGGAAGCTTGCCTTTGATGTTTATCAAATCAATCTTAATGTATCCCACTAATCATCCCATGATTGGCTCTCAGGGCATACATACCAACAGATTCCCACTTGCACTGTGAGCCAATCACCCTTGAATCATATTCATAGTGATCTTCAAACATGTCCCACATGTTACTCTACTCTAGTGCGAACATAGTGAGTAATGGCAACACCTTGCCAAAGTCAATATAAATTGCATGTCTCACATCTCTTCGATGTACGTCATACGTATGAGTACTGACTGATTTCAGGTCAAAGAATCACATTCACCACCATCACTGTGAGTACTGACTGTGACTACCATGTCATGGTTCCATGTGTCAAACTCACGGTGGGTCTGTCTGGTACACTTGTTCTCTAACAAGTACCTATGTGTTTGGTTTGATATCTCTATATCTTGACTAATGAGATTCTGTCATCAACCAACACCACAATCTAGTCTTGTGTGTCATTGTTGTCTATCTATCTTCCATAATGACATCTGACTTGGGACATAACAAGAACATACAAACTCTTAGCATCCGTATGATCTCATCGTTCAGGTCCTCAACCAGAATACGTCATTGAATATTGTCATTCTCTAGACATTCAATCTGTTCTATCACTATCTCATATGATTGAACCAAAAAGAATTGGAAGCTTGCCTTTGATGTTTATCAAATCAATCTTAATGTATCCCACCAATCATCCCATGATTGGCTCTCAGGGCATACATACCAACACTCTTTAGATCTCTTGGCTGTGTCTTAAATTGCTTCTGTTGTGCTCTAACTTGCTACATCTATCTAAATGTATATCTTATTTGGATACAACCTTGAGGTTCTTAGTGGTGATCATCTTTTGGTAATGTTGCATACTTGTTAGTGAGTCATATCCTTTCATGCTTCTAAAATTGCATATCTCTTTGTTTGGATATATCTCTACATCTGCTCATAGGTTGCTCTTTAACATGTGCTTCTTTTTTGTGTGATCTAGACCCTACTAGTAGTCCTAACTTGTGATGTCATCTACTAGTAGTTCATATACATGTAGTTCTAGCCTGGTTTATGAAGTTGTTTTATACTATATCTTGTGCTTGTATCTTGTTTCATACTTTCTCAAGCTTGTTCCTTGAATTGCATGCCTATTATCTTGAGTTTCTTGTATAACATTGTGATGCAGGATACATAGAGCTACATTGTATGTTAATTTTGGAGCATCTTTGGATTTTATGCAGATTTTGCTCTAGTTTTAGTTTTTGATGCAAGAGTAGTGTTTTTTATGCATAAACGACCTTCTGAGTAAGTCTCAAATCTGAACGATGAGCACTGATAGTTTTTGGGCCAATTCTGTCATCTTAAGGGTCAAAATTGCAATTTATTGTTTTTTCTGCACCACTTTATCTTGCATTTTGGGTTATTCAAGTACATGCTCTAACTTTCTTACTTATATTCGATGATTGGACAAGCCCTTATATGTGCTCTTCTAATCTCCTTATACAACTTTTTATTAATCTCCTTTCTTTTAACAAGTGGTGTTTCTTATTTCTATTTCTTCATACCACCACTTTTTAAAATGACAAAGGGGGAGAAAGGTATGTCTTCTTTTGAAAAAAGAGGGAGAAGGCATATCTTACATGAAGAAAAGAAGCATGTCCATGTAAAGTGGAGAAGGTAAATGGGAGAAGACATATATGTGTAGAACATATATGAGTAGAAAACATAGTATTCTATAAATGTTATGAAAGATAACCTTGCAGGAGAAATAGAAGCAATTGAGGGGGAGTATGAGAACTCCACTAGCATCAATTGAGGAGGAGCATATGAACTCAATTATGTTGAATCCCCTAGGTTTCTCTAAAGGTATGACTTTACTTAAATACTTTGAATACATTTATGGAATGGTTTGTCATCTTCAAAAAGAGGGAGAGTGTTGACTCAAGGTCTAAATTGACTAAACCATTATTTTGATGATGACTAAATCATTCTACTTATTTGTGTTAATTATCTCTACTTGAGTGATTTTAGATTATGCATAGACACACTCCAAATGCCCTAACTTTGCATCTCAATTTGGAGAAAAGACAAGTCTAACTCAATACAAGTGCACATTTTTGGAATATGATGTAAATCCTTTAGAATCATGTAGTAAGTCACCTGTAATGATTGTATGACTTGTAATTAAGCTTAGGAAAAATTAGGTGCACTTAGATTGAATATTTAAGCACTCAAAAGCCATTTTCTAAAATTTACATCAGGTTGTTCATTGGTCGAGTTGTAAACTCGACTGATCCTGATTGGATCTTAAAAATGACTTTTGATCAGTCAAGTTTTCATTTCCCACAACTCGATCGATCCCTCTCTAGACCAATAATGATTTAAGTGAATTGGTCGAGTTATCCCAGGACAAACTTGACTGATGGCCTAAATTGGTCTTGTCTCTTAGTGGGATCGGTCGAGTTACCTTTATAGAAACTCGACAGATAGCACTATACAAAAAAGTGCAGAAAAGTATTTCTAGTCATTGTGGAGTTGCAACAAGGGAAAATATATCTGTTGCGAGCCATAAAATGGCTTCTATTTTAAGTGTTCCCAAAGGCTAAGAGGCATCCCCAGCTATAAATAGGATCCCTTTGGTCTTTATCCCAAGGTTGAGCATTCAATGCAAAACTCTATATGAGATTCTTATTCTATAGTTGAGTGTATCCTACAGCCTCCTCTGTCTCTCTCTAAGCTTAATCACTTGCTATATTCGTCAGAGTGAGTAGGAAATCTATAAGAGAGCTAGTCCTACATGTTTATCTTGTGAGGATCATCTCACTTCCACCACTTGCCTATCTCTCATTTCAGCCATGAAGATGAAGGTTCTCTGTCTTGGCTAAGAGAGGTGAATAAAAAAAGGGAAGGAGTCCCTTGGTGAAGATCAAGGCTGAAGAGTTGGAGCAAGAGTGGGTAAGACCTTGGTGAAGTTAGAAGACTCCTTTCTTAAGTGGGTAAGTACTTGGTGGAAGCTTCTTCAAGTGAAGGTGAAGTAAAAGGCTGAAGATCTAAGAAGAGTGGGTAATCCCTGCAAGGTTGAAGACTTTTGCAAGATTGGGTAAGTCATTGGTGAAGGCCGAAGACTTGTTCCAAAGTGGGTAAGTCCTTGGTAAGGTTGAAGACCCTTTGTATTGAATAGGTAAGTCCTCTGGTGGGTCATGGATTGTAAGTCTTATGAATGAATATAAGAGTGAAATGGTTAAGAAATCCTAGAGGTTGACCTCTCTAGGTAGTGGAATGACATACTCCTAGTTTGGAGTGTGGAACCACTCTACATAACTTTTTACATGGTGTATTTTCAATCTCTCTCTCCCTTGATATGCATTTTTTAGCTGCACTAAAAATTTCTATTTAGCAACCTTATGTTATGATATAACTTGAAGGCCTAATGAATTTTGTTTAAGTGCATTCAACTCTATTCACCCCCGCTCTAGAGCATCCAATCACCCATCTAGGATCCAACACAAATGACTACTAAGTCAATAGGGCCTAGGCGTTCGTCCCTATCAGGGTGTTAATAGAGAGTGAATGTGGAAGCGTAAAGCTTACCATACATGAAGAGATAATTGATAAAATCACCAATGCTAATCTCAACATTCAACAAGTATTACTAAGCAACATTGTCTCATTACAAGATTCCATATTCATATTAAAGAATACAATTTTACAAGTATTATCATGTATACTAGGAATCTTACGACAAGTACACCTAACATAGCTCACCATGCCCATTAACTTATAGCCATCTTTGAACCTACAGAAACATGAAATAATGCAGCTCAACACAGGAGGCGTTGAGTATAGTAAAAAGATACGCATATATAAATGTTGCATAATTTATAAAGATTTTAAGAATAAACAAATGAGAATAAACAAGTTATGTATTTAGAAAAATGAGAGCCCATGTTTTATGTCCATTTACTTCAATTATACCAACATAATATATCATAAATCCCTTTTTACTAACTCCCCATTGGAAGAGTTTGTAGGGTGTTCAAGATTAGCTAATTGTTTTCTACATGAGGGACCTCAAGACCATCACCAAGAGATAACCCTTTTATCTACATGGTCCACCCTATCTTGATAACTCAAGTAGGTGCCCAGCCTCATGTCCTTACCCCAAGAATACTAGAAGGTGTGCAAGAATTGTATAATGGAGTTTGTATATTATGTTTGCAAGTTATAAAACAACAACGAGACAAACATCGAGTAGAATACTAGAGTAGAACATGTCAATATTTGAGCAAGAAATCAAGCATACATATGTAGCACATCTCAAGCAAGAAAGCCATAGTCATATAAATATTAAAGATCATGCCCAATTTAGAGATTCATAACTTAACTTATCCTTGACCATCTAGCCACAAGAAATACCTGATTAAGCACAAGATTACATGCATTTGGTTTTGGCCAATTTAGGTTCATAGTTGATTAATTACATATTTGATGATGTTTTACTGATTTATGCCCATTATAAAGGTGTGGTTCAAGTTTCTTGTCATTCAAAGGCTCCATACATTTTATATGCTAATTACAAAGTTTGGGTCACTTATGTATAATTTAGGGTCAAAAGACTAGCAATAGGACAACCAAGGTCATGATCATTAAGAAATGAGAACCAAGCATCAAAGATGGTTTCGATCAGTAACTTTGGGTCATAGGAAACACATTCCAATATATGTGTATATCCCCTAGGGTCTAGGCATCATATTCCAAACCTTGGGTATAAACATTTCAACATATATGCAAGCGTCAACATAGTTAATATGTCATTAGGGGTCAACATAAGTCTTAGGCCGACAGCCTCATCCAAGTGATCAAGAAAAAAAGAATCAAATATCATTTGAGACAAGAGACCATGGTAATAAGATTTATATTGAGGTTAGGGAAAAATCATAGCAACAAGTCTTAAATGGGCATACTATGTCATAACTAGTGGATTTGATCACATGCCTCATCATACAATATGATAGAGTGAACCCCTAAATTAGGTTCCCTAAGACATCCTAGAGTTACTAATTTCTAGAGTTGAAGGGGGGTTTAATGGAAAAATTATGTCAAACATATAATTTGGATCAAGTCCACAAGTGTCAACATAAAGGGGTCACTTTCAAGAATTACGTGCCAAAAAGGGGTGATTGGGATCTTCATGACGTTTCAAGATGTACAATATTTACTGAATTACTGAGAAAGAGTGTAGAAGTACATTAAAAGTTCAAGGTTTATTAGAATGATGCATTCATAGTGTTCATTATACATAAAGTTAGCATATTTAAAAAAAATCAAGGAATAACAAATAGGATAAGAGTATGGGACCATGTTCATTGTGTAGAGCTTGTCGAGTTGATTGAAATTATTTATTGGTTCACTAGTTTTGCTTAGGGGTGCATAAGTTAATTATTTTAGAACATTCTAATTAGAAAGTATAAGAAATTGGAGGCGGGGGTGTTAGTCACATATCAATTTGTATTCCCTTCGTGGTCTTTGGTGCTCGATCCAGTGGTTGTGTCCCTCTCTTCTCGAGTGAGTCATGCATTCTAGGACCCTCTAGAGGCACACTATCCAGTGACTGGTCCACTCTCAAATGCATGATGTCCCCCAACAACATGGACCTCAACCTCACCGCGGAATGCGGTTTCTAGATGCTTACTACTGCGACTACATGTTAGGTCAGTGTATGGGATGAGCGGCCCTCATCCCTACTATTTCTCTCTATCACAGCCTGGTAGAGGGCATGGGGGCCATGAAAATGTCTGCCAAGAAGCCGGTTGACACCCTCTCTTCATCACAATCCTAAAAAGGGGTTTTTTAGGACAAGGGCCAGTAGGGAATGGAAATCTAATCTCAAGCACTAAGGTGGCGGTCATGGTTGGGGCAAGAAGGGGGAGCGAAAAAAGTGCAAATGTGGTGCAAGAAGGCCAAAGAAAAATAGGGAATGAAAGAAGGAGGTGAGCTATGGCTTTTGCCCAAGATTTCATCATTCGAGGGAGTCATGGAGGGTGTCTATTAGACATGAAAATGTACTCTGTAGAATTACTACAATGTAAGAACCAATAAGGAAGACAAAGATGCAGCCATTGAATGGATGGACCGTCATGGTCCTAGT
Source organism: Alisma plantago-aquatica (assembly GCA_963693085.1). NCBI lineage: Eukaryota > Viridiplantae > Streptophyta > Magnoliopsida > Alismatales > Alismataceae > Alisma > Alisma plantago-aquatica. The sequence continues at coordinate 176,478,440 of OY856415.1, read as the reverse complement.
GCTATCCAATGTTGAGTGATGTTGTGCCCACCTACCCCAAATGGGTGAAAGAATGGGCCACAGGTCACATTGGGCCCAGAAAGGGGTTAAGAACCAAAAGAAAACAATTAAATCAAGTGAACTTTGAGCAAAATTCAAATGTCCATAACTTGGTCTATGATGGTCCCTTTATGGGGATTTTTGCGTCGTTGGAAAGATAATTTAGAGACCTACAACGTGGAACATATTAGAGATCAAAAAGTATAGTAATGAGGTTCAATTTCACTAGAAATATGGATACATATCAAGTAATGGTACACATTTCAATTTCTCAAATTAGAGCCACATATCATGAAATTAGTCATAGACGTGGTCAAATAGGGGTATCATAGAACTAGAACTATGAATAGATATCTTAAAAATTAAGAAGGACACTTAATGACAGAGGATGAGTAAAATCAAAGAGAGTAAAAAGTCAACTTGTCACATCCTTCCCCCCTTAAAGAAATTTCATCCTTGAAATCCATGCAAGATCATAGTCGAAGGTCAAAATTCATATTCATTGTGTTTAGGAGAACAAACCTAGATGTCAAGGAATCCCCCACTATGGAGTACATACTTAGGTTATCATCATCAATGGTGTACCCATCCCAATTAGATTAATGTTACTTGGTGTTTTATCATATCATGACATCATCTCAATATTAGGGTTTTTCATCTCGTATCCCTGCAACATTAGAGTTTTGTTCATTTAATCATACAAGGTAAAGGTGTGTTGAAGTCTATGTATCAATTTCTGAATTGTACATGTTCATCATTATGCCTTTCAATAAGGATTAACATCATCATTACATTTTTTAGGTTACAATTTACATGCTTGGATTAGTTTTTCCCCAAGATTTTACAAATTATCCCCAATTAGGTTCATTATTTCCCATTTTTAGTCTGAAACTAAGAAATTATAGGTCATGATTATCCAAGTTAACAACCCTAGACATTTTTGTTTCAAGCTCATGATTTCAAACTTCCTTATTTCATGTATAGTATTATTTCATATTAGGTCTAGTTTCTAAGAGTGACCTTATGTACATGTATCAAGTTTTAACTTAAGTGAGATATTTCATGTATCAAGCTTCATTCAAGAATGGCATTATCGTTAACATTGAAGTTTAGCAATTAACTCACTTGTACTACAAAGGGGCTCCCCAAGAACAAGCCACTCAAGCTAAGACGTATCCACATCCAACATGCTAACCATAACCATCTACCCATAACAAAATTTCTACCCACTTTCAAAAACAAGAGAAACCACTAGATTTCTTTTACATACAACCACTAAACTAAGTAAGAGGCTCATTATGAAGATCACACATCATGTACGTCATCATAGGGTCTTGGGAAAATTTCCTCACGTATACAGAAAACATCATATATTAAATTGCATCTTTCTCTAGGGTTAGATCTTTTCATAAGAAATCTAGGGTTCAACATTTTCAAAGAAATCATACACTAGGTGACTAAACTCTTATACTCAGAAATAGTCTAGTCAGGGACTCATTATCATGTATTTAATTGTGGAAACACATTCCACTATCACACAGACAGTGAGGTGTTACGCGAAAATGTGCGGAAAACACCATAAACCACTAATTACTAGAAACACAGGTTGATTAAAACCGATTTCAAAAAGCAGATAAACCAAGAAACTATTACATTCCGATCCTCATCCTGCAAGGAAATAGGTTATATAAACATTTACAAGATCTTGACACATGTCCACAGCTTAGGAGATCAGCTGTCAAGCTATCACATGTGTTCATCATGTTTTATACATACATAACAGCCCACATCCCACCAGCAGCAGGATATACAAAACATCAACAGCTATACATCGTGAAAAAACATCAAAATGCCTCCAAGGACCTGAGTGTACAGGGATGACTCTAAGACTCTACTACAAACAACCAAAATAGCAGCATGTCCATCTCTTGCCTTCTACTGCTCATCTTACTGCTCAGCCGCAACTCCGCGACCACCACCATGTCTAGCTCGAACACCTAAAAAGGTTATAAACCAGCGGGGTGAGACACATAGTCCCAGTGAGAAACATAACTCCCCGCCGAAACCATAAAACCAAAGGAAGATTAAAGCAATAGCAGAAGATAACTGATAAAAGGTATAACAAGAGCAGTCTATATAGAAAAGCTATTTATACCATCAGGCTTATCAGATGTATGGAAGGCAAATAACCAAATATCTCTTTATGGAACATGATTGACAAGATAAGGTTTATAAGATCTTACCTTATAACATAAAGAATGTATAAGTAACTGTAAGTATAACATGATCAACTACACAAGCAAGGCCTCAAACAATGTTCTGTGTTTTGCCTTAAGCAATAAATACTATTCGGCTGAATTACGTATTATTATGCCCTGAGGAAGTGAGTCGTACCGCTCAAATCCAACCTTCGATTGCGAAACCCAAGTCGGTGCCATAAAAGGTCAATGGAAGAGTTGGACTCCACGACCTCCCACCTCGTGGTCAGTGCACGAGTACAACACAAGAAGGACCGCAGTCTCATGCTTAAGTGGCCTCAGCCACAGGGTTAGGCTACCCTCTGCCTAGCCTGCCTTGGTACAGGTATCGGTGCTAGTGAAACTGAGCCACGGGCCTTTTCACTGTGCTCTGAGCCATGAACGCATTCATGCTCCCATATCACATATCCTGAGCCATGGGCTTGTTCACCATGCTTTTCACATATTGAGCTACGGGCCTGAATCCACACTCTGGAGTCTACAACCGTAGTTGCACTCATACCTCCTCATTTTCGGCAAGGAGAAACTACACATATTCAACAATATGCGCTTCCAGGTTAACCCGCAGGAGAACCTATTTCACCATCACCAGCTCCTGACGATGATGGATCTATGGCCAGGGCAAACTACATGATATGTTCCACTGTGATTAGTTAGTATATTTTTCGTGGATCATTGAGGCAATCAAGTTGTATAGCATACAAACTATAACAAGAATAAACAACATGAAACTCAAGATCATGCTTTAACTGTCGTCAACATCATCTTGATCCATCACAAGGATCCAACATTACATTGCCATGGGATCTCAATACCTCATCACATAGTGTCATTGCCTCTCAAGGATTACATCATCATCATGGGATAGAAATTCCAGCACTTTAGCCAAACTCAGGTGCTCAGACCAAAACACATCTTGCATATTATTTCATTATCAAGAGTAAACATTAGAGCAATGTTACTCAAACATATATATATCTCATGGCCCTTTTTCCGGGCTATGCATCTGTAGGAAACACCTGCATGGTTAGTATACACAATCACCAAGGATTACCAGAAAGATAATATTATCAAACGTAGGGAAACATTGATGGTTATATGCTTTATCATTCATGCCTCAACCTGTGATCATAGACATAGGTCAGATCATTAAGCAAAACATCTTATATGCTTACCATTCTCAGCATTTTACAGATAATTCAAGATGATCATAAGCACATGTAATACCATGGTAAGCTACATAGGTGGGGTCTATTATATTCATTGCCATCAAGCATATTAAGGGTCACTATCATAAACCAAATGTGATTACATGAACAAAACTAGTATAAATGTTTTACAGAAGGAACAAGACCCTCACTAGAAGTACCCACTACCCTCACAAGAAGTGTGACGGGCATGGCACCCTCACTAGAGATGGTATCGGGCAGGGTACTTCTCATATCTCCCAACACTCTAACCACATATCGGCCCAGCAATCTAGCTACCAATCGGCCAAGCACTTAGCAAGGGTATCGGGCTACCATCTCCTGGTGTATCGTGCAACCACAGACCAAGGCATATTATGCACGAAGCATGACGTGCAGCTAGGTCTATGGGACATGACGTGCAACCATGTATATCATGCATGGATGTGACGAGCATCCATGTGTCGGGTTAGGGTTATCATATGTCACTATATCAGGCATCACCACCAAACCATGACGCCCAAGGATACAACTCAAATGGCAGCAAAGGAAAGCCTATCGTTCAACCAAGCTAGTCTCATCCTATCGGCCAACACACAAGGCAAAGACCAAGGTGTGTCGCCCAACACAACCTCATCATATCAACCCAAAACTCTAGATTAAGAGAGGGTATCGGGCAACACCATCCCCAAGCCATATCGTGTAAGATACAACCCAACAAGATCATCATCAACCTCAAGCACAAGGGTACCAAACCCTAGATTGATCAAGAAGATCGGCTCACCTCTCAACAACCAAGAGAGAGGAGTTTTGCACAACCTCTATCACAACTCGGGCAACCACAAGGATCAACCCTAACATGGGTCTACATCTACCAAAAAGCTTACCTCTCGAATCCATGGTGAGAGGAGGGTATTGCTCAAGCAACTAGAACACAAGCTCACCTCTCAACTTAAACGAGAGAGGGGTATTGCTCATATTACTAAAGCTCAAGCTCACTTCTCTAGACCAAGGAGGGAAAGGAGTGTTGCTTAACAAGGATACCCTAAAACATGGTTCGGCCAACTAGGGTACAAAACCTCAACCATAACAACAAGATCACTATTACTATAAGATTAAAGGTGCAACTAAGCAAGAACCATTTCTAGAAACATACATGGCCGATTATGATCATATGAAAGCATTCACAAATATAGAAGAAGGTAGTATGGTTAGGGTTAGGAGTTATGTAACCTGCCTTAAGCAAGCTCCAAGCTCCTATCTCCAAGAACCACCACAAGAAGAGAGCAAGGCACTCTAGGGTTCGACCACCACTAGAGGAAGAAGGAGACTCCAAGAAGGATCGGCCACCAAGCTTGCAAAGGAAGAGGTGTCATGCACCAAGGGAGAGAGGAAACTAAGGAGCTAAAGGGATCCTTAGCAAGAGAAAGGGAACACATATATAGGAAAGGATGGAGGAGAAACTAAGGTAAGACAAGGCAAGGTGTGGCCAACCTAGGGACACTTGTCCATGAGCAATGCCACCACTCTAACATGCCCTAACCAAATATCCAAGGCGATTGCCACATGCAAGCATCAAGCACCAAGTGCGCACTAGTGGTGACACAAATGAGGTCAAAGAGGGTCAAAGGGTCCATGGACGACACACCTCCACACCATGCCCGACATCACACCCTGGGCGACACACCTCTGGCCGACACAAGCATGGATGATACACCTAGTTTGACACAAGGATGGCCGATACACCTAGGCCGTCACAAGGCCCAACCAAGTAAAGGCAAGGCACAACAAGGGCCAACAAGCTCAACCAAGCCCAAGGCAGCTCAAGCAACGAGCCCAATCCTTCCTCTCAACACCAGAGGAAGCAAGGAGAGGGAGGAACACCTCACAAGGTGACAAACTTTCCCACAAACCCTAAACTTGGGTTAATTGCAAGTAGCACCTCCATCTCTCAATAAAGCACCAGCAAACCCTAATCACCACTAAAGGTGATTAGCAAGCAACTAAGCATCAAGGTTAAACAAAACAAACAGGATAAGCCCTAAACGGAGGTCAGGGTCCTTACAAGCCATAAACCTCTACAAAGGGATTTCGTCCCTAAAATCTGAAGAGAAAAGTGAGGGATACTTCCTCCTCATCTCTTCCTCAAGCTCCCACGTGGCTTCCTCAACGCCACGGTGATGCCAAAGAACCTTTACAAGAACCAGGTCCTTCCTCTTCAGCTTCTTAACTCTTTTGTCAAGGATCATCACAGGACCTTCCTCGTAGGTCACATCTTCATCAAGCTCAACTTTGACTGGTTGTATCACTGTTCCTGTATCCGGATGACTTTTCTTCAGCATACTGACATGAAACACTGGGTGTAACTTGTGCAATTTTGGCGGCAGCTCTAACTCATAGGCTACCTTGCCCATGCGTGCTCTAATTGGGTATGGCCCCATATATCAGGGTGCTAGCTTACCCTTCCGGCCAAACCTTAGCACACCTTTCCACTGCGAGACTTTAAGATACACTTTGTCTCCTACCTGGAACTCCAAAGGTCGTCGGTGATTGTCTGCATAAGACTTCTGCCTGTCATCTGCCGCTTTCAACTGTTTCTGTATCACTTTGATCTTTTCTGTTGTCTGCTGCACTAACTCAGGACCCAAAAGATGATATTCACCAGACTCATACCATCATAAGGGAGATCTGCACTTCCTACCATATAATGCCTCATAAGGAGCCATGTCAATGCTCTGCTGATAACTATTGTTGTAGGTAAACTCTATCAAACTGAGATGTACATCCCAACTGCCTAGGAACTGCAAAACACAAGCTTGAAGGAGATCCTCCAAAGTTTGAATAGTTATCTCAGACTGTCCATCTATCTGTGGGTGGAAGGCGGTGTTGAACCTCAACTATGTTCACAACGCCTTGTGCAATTGTTCCCATAAACGACTCGTGAACTGAGGACCTCTATCAGAAACTATCGCCGATGGAACTCCATGCAGACACACTATCTCATCAATATATACTTGAGCGAGCTTCTCGACTGTATACGTTGTCTTCACAGGTATGAAATGGGCAGACTTCGTCAATCTGTCCACTATTATCCAAATGGAATCATGATTCCTAGTTGTCCTGGGTAGACCAACTACGAAATCCATGGTTATATGATCCCATTTCCACTGCGGTATCGGCAGGGGTTGTAACGTACCTACCGACTTCTGATGCTCAGCCTTGACTTGCATACATACCGCACACCTAGCCACAAACTTGGCTACATCTTTCTTCAAACTGGGCCACCAATACAAGTCCTTCAGATTATGATACATCTTGGTGACTCCTGGATGCATAGCATACATTGAGGTGTGTGCTTCCTTAAGGACTAGCTTCCTCAGCTCATCAGCATCGGGGACCATCATCCTATCATGATAGCAAACCAGTCCATCCTCAAACTCATGGAACCCATCACGCTTTTTGCTGCCAAACTCTGATTTGATCAACTGCACTGCATCATCTATTTGGTGTGCATCTTTGATCTGCTATCTCAGCGTAGGCTTGACTTGCATATGTGCTAAAAGTCCAGCTAACAAGGAAACTTCCATCTGCACATTCATCTGTCACAAGGAGACAAACATATCCCGTCTATGGCATACCAAGGAACTCAACTGTGCCTTCTTTGTAGAGAGGGAAGAATACTTTCGACTAAACGCATCAGCTACCCCATTTGCCTTACCAGGATGATACTCAATGGTACAGTCGTAATCATTGATTAGATCCATCCATCAGCATTATCGCATGTTTATCTCATTCTGCGAAAAGATGTACTTCAGATTCTTATGATCTGTAAAGATCTGTCATACCTCTCCGTAAAGATAGTGTCTCCAAATCTTTAACGCATGAACCACTGCTGCCAACTCCAAGTCATGAGTCGGATAGTTCTCCTCGTGTTTCTTAAGCTGTCGCGAAGCAAAAGAAACCACATGATCTTCCTGCATCAGCACACAGCCTAAACCTCTCTTGGAAGCATCACAGAAAACAACATAACCCTTCCTAGGCTCTGGCAGCACTAGCACTGGATCACTAGTCAGCTTTTCCTTCAAACTTTGGAAAGCTTGCTGGCAACGATCATCCCAGACAAAAAGTACATCCTTTTTGGTCAACTTCATCATCGGTAACGTGATCGCACTGAAGTCCATGATAAACCTTTGGTAGTATCCTGATAATCCCAGAAAACTACGAACTTATGGCGGCATCTTCGGCTGTTCCCATTTTGTAACAGACTCCACCTTCTTCGAGTCTACCTTGACTCCTTCTGTAGATATCACATGACCCAAGAAAGTTACTTCTTCCAACCAAAAATCACATTTGCTGAACTTGGCATACAGCTGATGTTGGCAAAGAAGAGTCAACACTTGTTAGAGATGTTGTTCATGCTCTTTCATGTCCCGACTATATATCAAGATGTCATCTATAAAGACTACAACAAATTGATCTAGGAACGGATGAAACACTCGATTCGTCAAATCCATGAAAGCAGCAGGTGCATTGGTTAGCCCGAACGACATAACTACAAACTCAAAGTGACCATATCTCATCCTAAAAGCTGACTTTGGTATGTCATCCTCCTTAATCCTCAGCTGATGATATCCGGACCGAAGATCGATCTTAGAAAACATTGTAGCACCACGCAACTAATCGAACATATCATCTATCCTCGGCAACGGGTACTTGTTCTTGATCATGACTTTATTCAGATGTCGGTAGTCTATACACATCCGCATCGACCCGTCCTTCTTTTTAACAAAGAGCACTAGAGCACCCCAAGGCGATGTACTTGGTCGGATGAAACCTTTCTCCAACAACTCTTGCAACTACTTCTTAATCTCTGCCATCTCCACTAGAGCCATCCTATACGGTGTCTGTGCAACTGGCTGCGTTCCTAGTACCGCATTGATCTCGAAATCAATCTCTCGGGGTGGAGGAACACCGGGGAACTCATTAGGAAACACATCCGCAAACTCTCGGACAACCAACACCTCCTCAAGGCTAGGATCTTTTGCCTCGGTATCCACAACGTGAGCTAAGAACGCCTTACATCCTTGTCGTAACAACTTCTCTGCCACCATAGTCGATACTAGACACGTCAGAAGAATCTTCTTATCTCCTTGGAAGATCCACTTCTCTCCCTCATCATCAAACACAGCCTGCTTGGAACCACAGTCAAAAACAACCTTATACTTCTCTAAGGTATCCATCCCAAGGATCACATCGAAACTATGCATATCAAGTGGTATAAGATCCACTTGTATATTGTGTCCCGAATAAGATAAGACACAAGATGGACACTCTTCTCCAAGCATCGAGGAACCATCAAGAGGGGTTTCTAACAACAAGCTATCTTTCTTACAACTAACGGGTAAATGACAGTTTTCAAGCAGACTATAGGCGATAAAAGAGTGTGTAGCACCCGGGTCAACCAGAACAGATATAAAGAAAGAAGAAGACATATCAGAATGAAATAACTCCATCTGACCTGTCACCACTCGCGGGTTGACTATCGCCTCCGGCTGACTCATAGCATAGAATCGAGCCGTTTCTTGCTGTCCACGTCCTCTGCTTCCTTGAGCAGATGATCCTGCTTGCGACGCTTGACCGTGTCCTCGCCCTCTGCTACTACTGGGCTGCTATCTATCTGAACCTTGATGATTCTGCCTCGGCTGCTGCGTCACTTCAACATCTCTATTTGGGCAATTTGACCTCCAATGCCTGATCTGACCACACAGATGGCATGATTGGTCTCATTGTTGTGGCCTAGATAGCCCTGTCACTGCCACAGAAGCTGTACTATGTGCCTTTGACGGTGAAGAAACATAACCTCTTCCCTTACTAGGAGACAACTGCGACGGTGCACTGGAACCTCTCATCACGAAAGGTGCTGAAAACCTTGACTTCTTGAAGCCACCAAACCTCTATCCCTAGAACTAAGCAGGCCTCTTCTTAGACATGAATTCTCTTTTCTCCTTAACTGACCGTTCGATCCTCCAGACAGATTCCACAAACATGGCAAACTTCTCTCGATTCTCCAACACAGAAGTAGGTGTTGTCAGCTCAGCACTCAGACCCTTCTCAAAATGTCTGATCTGTTCTTCATCTGTTGCCGCCATGTGAGGACAAAACCTCAACAGATCCATGAACTTGGTTTCGTACTCGGTGATGTTCATCGTTCCTTGGCGTAGGTGCTCGAACTGACTGATCTTCTCATCCAGATACGTCTTTAGAAAGTATCTGCTGATGAACTCGTGCTGAAAAACCTCCCAACCGATCACCTCACCAGGTCGCTTCTCCTCCTCGATGGTCCACCAGTGACCAACACTACCCTTCAGAAGGTAGAGAGCGTGCTTGACTTTGTCTGCTTCGGGGATGTCGAGGATCCAGAAAGCCTTCTCAAGACTTGTCAGCCATAGATCTGCATCTGCTGGATCAGTCGTTCCAGCATAATCCGAAGCTCTGACTCGGCGAAGCCGCTCAAAGGTCTTCCCAATACCCGATGTTTCACCATGGGGAGCATGTGCTCTTGGCGGAGGCACTGGAAATCTTTCTACCATGAGATTCATCGTAGCCATCATCTACCCCATAAGTTGTTGATAGGCAGGGTTTTCGAGAATGGCTGGGTCAGGTTGGGGGACCTCAGGCACCCAATCCTCATGTACCCGCCCTATTTCTCCATCAACTGATGCAGCATCGCTGTTCTCAGCAGCATGTTTTCATGGTTTCCAGACATCTTGGCTTTTTCTTCCGTTGAGGGCAGAAGATGATTGTAAGAAAATCTGGAAAAACTCACAAGAACAGATACAACCTAGTCCTAAATCCCTGTAGGCTCAGCGAACCTGGAGCTCTGATACCAAACTTGTGGCAACACATCCCACTATCACACAGGCAGTGAGGTGTTACGCAAAAACGTGCGGAAAACACCATAAACCACTAATTACTAAAAACAAGGGTTAATTAAAACCAATTTCAAAAAGCGGATAAACCAAGAAACTATTACATTCCAATCCTCATCCTACAAGGAAATAGGTTATATAAACATTTACAAGATCTTGACACGTGTCCACAACTTAGGAGATCAACTGTCAAGCTATCACATGAGTTCATCACCTGTTATACATACATAACGGCCCACATCCGGCCGGCAGTAGGATATACAAAACATCAACAGCTATACATCGTGAAACAACATCAAAACACCTCCAAGGACCTGAGTGTACAGGGATGACTCTAAGACTCTACTACAAACAACCAAAACAGCAGCATGTCCATCTCTTGCCTTCTACTGCTTGTCTTGCTGCTCAGCCGCAACTCCGCGACCACCACCACGTCTAGCTCGAACACCTAAAAAGGTTATAAACCAGCGGGGTGAGACATACAGTCCCAGCAAGAAACATAACTCCCCGCCGAAACCATAAAATCAAAGGAAGATTAAAGCAATAGAAGAAGATAACTGATAAAAGGTATAACAAGACCAGTCTATATAGCAAAGCTATTTATACCATCAGGCTTACCAGATGTACGGAAGGAAAATAACCAAATATCTCTTTATGGAACATGATTGACAAGATAAGGTTTATAAGATCTTACCTTATAACATAAAGAATGTATAAGTAACTATAAGTATAACATGATCAACTACACAAGCAAGGCCTCAAACAATGTTTCGTGTTTTTCCTTAAGCAATAAATACTATTCGGCTGAATTACATATTATTATGCCCTGAGGAAGTGAGTCGTACTGCTCAAATCCAACCTTCAGTTGTGAAACCCAAGTCGGTGCCATACAAGGTCAATGGAAGAGCCGGACTCCATTACCTCCCACCTCGTGGTCAGCGCACGAGTACAACACAAGCAGGACCGCAGTCTCATGCTTAAGTGGCCTCAGCCACAGGGTCAAGATACCCTCTGCCTAGCCCGCCTTGGTACAGGTATCGACGCTAGTGAAACTGAGCCACGGGCCCGTTCACCGTGCTCTGAGCCATGAACGCATTCATGCTCCCATATCACATATCCTGAGCCATGGGCCTGTTCACCATGCTCTTCACATATTGAGCTACGGGCCTGAATCTGCACTCTGGAGTCTACAACCGTAGTTGCACTCATACCACCTCATTTTTGGCTAGGAGAAACCACATATATTCAACAATATGCGCTTCCAGATTAACCCGTAGCAGAACCTGTTTCACCATCACCAGCTCCTGACGATGATGGATCTATGGCCAGGGCAAACTACATGATATGTTCCACTGTGATTAGTTAGTATATTTTTAGTGGATCATTGAGGCAATCAAGTTGTATAACATACAAACTATAACAATAATAAACAACATGAAACTCAAGATCATGCTTTAACTGTCGTCAACATCATCCTGATCCATCACAAGGATCCAACATTACATTGCCATGGGATCTCAATCCCTCATCACATAGTGTCACTGCCTCTCAAGGCTTACATCATCATCATGGGATAGCAATTCCAACACTTTATCCAAACTCAGGTCCTCAGACCAAAACACATCATGCATATTATTTCATTATCAAGAGTAAACATTAGAGCAGTGTTACTCAAACATATATATATATATATATATATATATATATATATATATATCATAGCCCTTTTTCCTGGCTATGCATCTGCAAGAAACACCTGCATGGTTAGTATACACAATCACCAAGGATTACCAGAAAGATAATATTATAAAATGTAGGGCAACATTGATAGTTATATGCTTTATCATTCATGCCTCAACCTGTGATCATAGACATAGGTCAGATCATTAAGCACAACATCTTATATGCTTACCATTCTCAGCATTTTACAGATAATTCAAGATGATCATAAGCACATGTAATACCATGGTAAGCTACATATCTATTATATTCATTGCCATCAAGCATATTAAGGGTCACTATCATAATCCAAACGTGATTACATGAACAAAACTAGTATAAAGGTTTTACAAAAGGAACAAGACCCTCACTAGAAGTACCCACTACCCTCACAAGAAGTGTGACAGGCATGACACCCTCCCTAGAGATGGTATCGGGCAGGGTACTTCTCATATCGCCCAACACTCTAACCACATATCGGCCCAGCAATCTAGCTACCTATCGGCCAAGCACTTAGAAAGGGTATCGGGCTACCATCTCCTGGTGTATCGTGCAACCAGAGACCAAGGCATATTATGCACGAAGCATGACGTGCAGCTAGGTCTATGGGGCATGATGTGCAACCATGTATATCGCGTATGCATGTGACGGGCATCCATGTGTCGGGTTAGGGTTATTATATGTCACTATATCGGGCATCACCACCAAACCATGACGCCCAAGGATACAACTCAAACGGTAGCAAAGGAAAACCTATCGTTCAACCAAGCAAGTCTCATCCTATCGGCCAACACACAAGGCAAATACCAAGGTGTATCGCCCAACACAACCTCATCATATCAACCCAAAACTCTAGATCAAGAGAGGGTATCGGGCAACACCATCCCCAAGCCATATCATGCAAGATACAACCCAACAAGATCATCATCAACCTCAAGCACAAGGGTACCAAACCCTAGATTGATCAAGAAGATCGGCTCACCTCTCAACAACCAAGAGAGAGGAGTTTTGCACAACCTCTATCACAACTTGGGCAACCACAAGGATCAACCCTAACATGGGTCTACATCTACCAAAAAGCTCACCTCTCGAATCCATGGTGAGAGGAGGGTATTGCTCAAGCAACTAGAACACAAGCTCACCTCTCAACTTAAACGAGAGAGGGGTATTGCTCATATTACTAAAGCTCAAGCTCACTTCTCTAGACGAAGGAGGGAAAGGAGTGTTTCTTAACAAGGAGACCCTAAAACATGATTCGGCCAACTAGGGTACAAAACCTCAACCATAACAACAAGATCACTATTACTATAAGATTAAAGGTGCAACTAGGCAAGAACCATTTCTAGAAACATACATGGCGGATTATGATCATATGAAAGCATTCACGAATATAGAAGAAGGTAGTATGGTTAGGGTTAGGAGTTATGTAACCCACCTTAAGCAATCTCCAAGCTCCTAGCTCCAAGCACCACTACAAGAAGAGAGCAAGGCACTCTAGGGTTCGGCCACCACTAGAGGAAGAAGGAGACTCCAAGAAGGATCAACCACCAAGCTTGCAAAGGAAGAGGTGTCGTGCACCAAGGGAGAGAGGAAACTAAGGAGATAAAGGGATCCTTCGCAAGAGCAAGGGAACACATATATAGGAAAGGATGGAGGAGAAACTAAGGTAAGACAAGGCAAGGTGTCGCCCACCTAGGGACACTTGTCCATGAGCAATGCCACCACCCTAACATGCCCTAACCACATATCCAAGGCCATTGCCACATGCAAGCATGAAGCACGAAGTGCCCACTAGTGGTGACACAAATGAGGTCAAAGATGGTCAAAGGGTCCATGGGCGACACACCTCCTCACCATGCCCGACATCACACCCTGGGAGACACACCTCAGGCCGACACAAGCATGGCCGATACACCTAGGCCGACACAAGGATGGCTGATACACCTAGGAAGCTCAACCAAGCCCAAGGCAGCTCAAGCAACGAGCCCAACCCTTCCTCTCAACACCAAAGGAAGCAAGGAGAGGGAGGAACACCTCACAAGGTGACAAACTTGCCCACAAACCCTAAACTTGGGTTAATTGCAAGTAGCACCTCCATCTCTCAACAAAGCACCAACAAACCCTAATCACCACTAAAGGTGATTAGCAAGCAACTAAGCATCATGGTTAAACAAAACAAACAGGATAAGCCCTAAACGGAGGTCAGGGTCCTTACATTAATTGTGCATATTTTTGAACATTTCATATGTTTTGGAGGTTAGGTACTTTGACCTTCTCCTATGTCGGGTTGAACCATATCAAAGGTTCACCCTTTTTTTATGTTCCATACTAGATGTCATTCATTTTCAGGAGACTGAGGCCTATGTTGGTCCCAGACCATATATCACATATTTTATGTCAATATATACATGACTAGGCAGAAGAAAGTATGTCAACCCACTAGCTATGTTTAACATGTCAACCAAGTAATAAGTTCCATACATGGTACTAGGATTAGATAGGGTTGCATGATCAAACTCGTCTCATGTCATCAAAACATACTTGACCTTTCCAAAAACAAACTCAAGTCATATTGAAACAAGATAATATAATCATCATAAACATCATTATTAACAAAAACATCATCATCATTATCATTATCACCATCAACATCATCATTAACAAAAACATCATCATCATTATCATTATCACCATCATCACCATCATCATTAACAAGAACATCATCATCATCATTAACAAAAACATTATAATCATCATCATCATCAACAACATTATTAACAACAACAACTTCATAATAGTCATCATCGTCATAATCATTGACATCATAATCATTATCATCATCATCAACTTACATCAACTAGGCTAGTTACTAGCCAAAACTTTATCATGGCTCTAGACAACTCTAGAGACTACAACAAGCATCTAAAAACGCTTAGCTAGACTAATGTTACATCTCTTTCTCCTCAGTTACATACACACTCACTGCCTTTCTCAATGTGGTAACATTTTTCAAATGTACATATATTAATATTTGAAATAGGTTTTCTCCAATGTTGAAACACATGATGGAAAACACCATATTCCATTTGATCAAAACCAAAACCAAAACCAAAACATACCACACTCATTAGGTAGCCTAGTACCATGATACCTAGAGAACTATCAAGAAGATGGTGCACACCTATGTAGCTACCCTAAACACATGTTGAGAACATACATTTAGGGTCATAATTAGATATCCCTTTTCTCACCCTTTTGAACCTACAACCCATACTACAGGACAAAAGGAGACGAAAAGAAAGGGTTCTTGGGAATACACAAATCTACACTAAGTCTAGAACATCTAGGATCTAACCTAGAGGCTAAGTGAACTTATTTCACAAAGAACAAATTGTTAAGTTTCTAAGGTTGACATGTAAGGTTGTATTTAGTTTGTGTTTTGTGTGAGCAATGTTTGGTGTAGTTATTTTTCATGCTCTGATACCATCTGTCACGGAACCAATTCTTACCCAAATTGTAATTCAAAATGACTAAAAAGTCAATAACAATATGACTAGGTTGTTGGTATGTATGCCCTGAGAGCCAATCATAGGATGATTGGTGGGATACATTAATATTGATTTGATAAACATCAAAGGCAAGCTTCCAATTCTTTCTGGTTAAGTCATATGGGATAATGATAGAACAGATTGAATGTCTACAGAATGACAGTACTCAATGACGTATGTTTTTAGGTTCAGGACCTGAACGATGCGATCATATGGATGCTAAGAGTTTGTACCTTCTTATTATGTCCCTAGTCGGATGTCATTGTGGAAGGTAGATAGACAACAATGACACACAAGACTAGATTGTGGTGTTGGTTGATGACAGAATCTCATTAGTCATGATATGGAGATATCAAACCAAACACATAGGTACTTGTTAGAGAATAAGTGTACCGGACAGACCCACCGTGAGTTTGACACATGAAACCATGACATGGTAGTCACAGTCAGTTCTCACAGTGATGGTGGTGAGTGTGATTCTGTGGCCTAAAATCACTACACTCAACACATGTCGTTGGGTACACTTTGACATCATCAAACGCAGTCCTGAAACATGGGTTGTTATAAAGGTGATGATTAGGTGGCTTTGACACATGGGGCTTTTGAGGGGTGAGTGATAGATATGGGATTTGTCCCTCCTGAGGGAGTTTGATATCCATGACCACTTGATGAGTTGGATTGAGATCGGCGTACACGCATGTGTGAATCAGTATGTGATATTGATGTCATACATATCTCTTCCAATCTACTCTAAGATCAAGAAAGTGAATGAACGTTGAAAGGATGACTGCTCCATGCCTTCAGTTCATTTGGGATATCAGAGACAAAGGAATTATACATTCACTGTAACACCATTCACGAATTGTAATATTGAAAGTTGTTCTCCAACTTTCCTTTTCACTTGGGTAGCACTGATGTGTGACTAGTCACTGCTCTTTTCTTGTGAATTCATATGTGTTATGGAATTTCACTCCCAACGTGAAATGGACCTGCAGGGTCACACACATAGAATTTAACCTGGAAGAGGAGTTTATCCACAAATGATGTTTAGATTGATAACTAAAGCAGTTTAGTAGTTCAATTAAACACTCAATCAATTGATAGCTCAGTATCATAGTGTTCAAGGTGTTGGACCAATTGATTAGAGTATCGGATTGATTGAGACTACAATTGACTAATTTGCACAGTCTGCTGCCCCAACTGATCAGCTCATAGGGATGAACCGATCGGCTCAGGTTGTTGAACTAGTCAGATCAAGTTGTGAGTCGATCGGCTCATGTATCAATGAGACGACCGGCTCAATTGTTGAACCGGTCGATTCATATGACCAACTGAGATCAATTGGAAAGTCAGAAGACTATTTTGCAAATACAATTTGTTTCACTTGTACAAATTCAATTTGGACAAGGATTAATATTTGATTAGTTGGAAACAAATATGAAAGTCAATTTAAGTTGGATCAGGACCACAAACCGATTGGCTCAGGAGTGAATCGATCAGCTCAGAGCCCCAGACGATCGACTCAGGTCCCAAACTATCAGCTCAGGGCCCGAAACGATCATTTCAGGGTGTGAACCGATCAGTTCAGCTGGCGCAGTTGGTTGTTTTTGTAGAAAAATCTCGAACCCTTCTACTCCTGCTTTAATCCCATATTGCTCGGGGTATAGAACCATGTCCCATGACCCTGCTATATATAGGGGTATTGGGGGCTTCTCAGGAACAACAACTCAGAACACCAGTTACTCAGCAAAGTTGTCATTCTCTCTGGTTGTGGTAACCGAGAGAGCCCGAGCAAGTGCTACCCGGTAAGGGAGGCATAGCAAGGGAAAGACAACTACAAAAAAATGACTGGTAGCAGGAGAGTGTGTTGGCGACTAGTACGTTAATAGGAGGGTACGACTCCTTTCGATTCCTTGTGGGACAAGGAGATCGGAGTTCCAGGTGGTCCGTGTGGACTACTTCAGAGGTAGGAGACTTCTACCGCTCGGAGGATAGTTGTCAATCCTGACAGTCCCGGTGAGACCAGGAGCTGCACAGACACCGTCCAAGACCGGAGGTGAAGACCGCGCAAGTCGCAAGGTAAAGTCGTCGAGCAAGCCTCGGGACAAGGTATGTCTCTACAAACCATCCTTCCTACTATATAGATGTTGACGTGATTCCTTTAGACTGGGTTCGGGAGAAGAATTTTTTTTATTTCCGCTACCTTCTCTGCCTCCCCTAAAACCCAGCAGTGGTATCAGAGCCACGTCAACTGCTCTATACTTTAGGATTATCGATATGATCGCTTTTGGTTTGTTGCCTTTATTTATTGCATACGATGCGAATAAAATCGGCTTTATGCATGTCCAATCTTAAATCCACAAGTCCCAATATACATATATGATATGTAATATGAATGCACTCGATACGCATCACCCTTAAATGAGTTTTTTGGTGGATGTATAGCGTGGTTATGGCCAATAAACCCTATGTATGTGTGCTTGGTTGTATGTGGTTGCTTGCATCTCGATCTGTGCACTGATTCCCTATCTCCTATTCCTGATGTAACTCAACATAACTCGATATTTATTTCCTACATTTGCTCCCCCCGAATGTAACTTGGGGTTTCCTAATTCAAATGTAAAATAGGATAGATCTTTTATTTCCTGCTATGTCAAAGAATGGCGGACAACCTGACGATGACTGAGACGATCGGTTCAAGGAGTGAACCAATCGGTTGGTGATCCAGACGACCGGTTCGAGGAGCAAGATGATCGGGTGGCGGTCATGAGGAGATGCATGACGACCAGGCGAACCGATCGGTTGGAAGAGCCAACTGATCGACTGGTGGCACCCAGACGACCGACCAGGGTGAGCAGGTCATTCATGTGATGAGTTGATCAACTCGGATGGCTAAAGCACTTCATCATGGACAGGTTGCATGTGATGTAGACCTAGATGACCGCGATTCCTCTGGCTCGAGAAATCACATTAGGATGGCCATAGTCATCGCTTTTATCGTTTCACATGTTTTCTGTAGGATATAGCATGTATATGATACGTACTATATATTGTGGTGATTGGATATGTATATGTACCTATAAAAACCAAATCTCTCATTAAATATTAAAGTTTTAGATGCCTTCCAAATGTGACACACATGAAAAGCTTGATCGGCCAAGTGTGGGCACACCCTAGCGTGGTGCATCGTCTATCTCGTGGAAGCGTGAAGGATGGATATGTGGGTTTGCCTAGCAGGGTGCATATTCATTGTGTTGGCTTTGGGTCGGACTTAACAAGGTGACCTAGATAGGATCTAGCAACTTGAGGCATGGAGATGGTCATGGCAAAGAGTTGCATATGACATCTTTCAAGAGTTGCATATGATGTAATTGGCAAAAGTTGCCTACCTGGAAGATCTAAGTTGTGGATGACAGCCCTAGTTGGTCCATGACTCAGAGGATTTCAAGATCTTGACCCACTAGAAGATTGTACGCTGCAATCTTCCAAATTGATGGCGAGGGCTATCAATTTGAACAAAAATAGTGGGAGAGATAATTAATTAAAGTCCTAATCATATCATCAACTTTTCAAATCAATCAAATAAGTCAAAATTGAGTTTTGGACTAAATTGCATATATTTCCTTTTGTAGTACAAATGACAACAAACAACAATCACTTTTCATTGTGATTGGTCCTTGAAAAGGACAAGTTGAATGGGACTAACTTCCACGACTGGTTTAGGACATTGAGAATTGTTCTCACTCAAGAGCAAAAGCTCTATGTCCTGGATACTCCAAATCCAGAGGAACCAGCTCCTACCGCACCAAAGGGAGAAAGGGATGCTTATAAGAAGCATCATGATGATGCCATTGATGCAAAGTTCTTGATGTTGTGCTCCATGAATCATGAGTTGCAGAGACAACATGAGAACATGGGTGTCATTGAGATGATTCAGCATCTCAAGAACATGTATGAAGATCAAGCACGACAAGAGAGATATGATGTCTCCAGGGTGATGTTCAAGTGTGTCATGAAAGAAGGAGATCTAGTTGGTCCTCACACGCTCAAAATGATTGGGTATGTGGAGAACGTGACAGGATTGGGATTTCCCCTAAGACAAGAGTTGGCTACTGACGTGATACTACAATCGTTGCCAGAATCCTACAGTTAGTTTGTGATGAACTACAACCTGAACAACTTTGATAAGTCATTGACAGAGTTGTTGGGCATGTTGAGGACAGCCGAGGCACAGATGAAGAAGGACAAGCCTAAGTCTATGATGAAGATCAGCAACAAGAAAGGCAAGTCCAAGCACAAGGGCAAGGACAAGGCTAAGAAAGGTTCTGATGCTAGCCAGCAGCCTAAGCCGTCTTCAACTATCAAACCAGGGGAGGCGTGACAAAGAGAGGCAATTGCCACCATTGTCAAAAGCCAGGATATTAGAAAAGGAATTGTCCACTCTATCTGGAAGAACTAAAGAAGAAGGAGGCAACAGACGTCTCCACCTAAAGGTGTCATGAAATAAACTTGTAACACTTTTTGAGGTATATGATACCAAGATATAAAGTGTAAATCACCCAATAAATGGGGCAAGTGTCGCCGCCATAGATAGGAGTACATTAGTTTATTTTCAGTCTTGAAGTCATGTAATAGAGTTATGAACTACTATTTCATATTTTCCAATAGATAGAAACACATTTTTTTTGCATATTGTATGACAATAATGGCAATTAATAAAGTTGATGTTTCCTTATGGAAATGCCTTGTTTATCTTGTGGTACTTGGTATGCATAAGATAAAATGATACCTAAAAGATATTGATAACTCAAACAATCAAATTAGCATAAATCAAGAGAAATTCATTTCTAGTTTTCATATGATGGATAAATCTAGACTCTTTTGGTTAGAGAACCAGTAAGAGACATAAATCTTTTAGACATGATTAATCAATCTTCATTAGTGGTAGTGGGAGAATGATTATCCTATTAGGTATAATACATGTAATGTATTTACATACCTATTGGACTTAATGCTAGTACTTCAAATGGTGTTTAGAGAAATACCAATATGAATATCTTGAAGAGTTCAAGAATATCATAGATGAAGTACGAATTTGGTAAATTGTTAATTCTTTATGAGATCAATGAATGAAATACTTGAAACAAATGTTTGAGATCCTTATGAGTGATTATGATAGTGTATCATAGTAAGCTCATGATAAAGGCATGGTGATGTCTACATCAAGAAGGAGTCATACTCTAAGGAGTTAGAGGATGATTATCAAATAACTAAGTTCTTCTTAAATAAAGAATACCCCACACTAATAAAGGATATTAAGAATCACAAAGAGTTGTGAGTTCTTATTTCCTTGACAGTTACACCTCAATTATCTATGTGATGTGTTGGTCATATGATGAATCAACTATCTAGATGAATATGAGGAACATGATTTTGAGTTATGGTTTATGACCATTACATCCTAAATGACTTCCATGTAAACCATAAGGTATGACCTTGATGGTATCACCCATTGGGATGAAATCCATAAGTGTGAATGAGTCTTAAGCGTTAAGACACATGGATGACGTTTTGAGAAGGATGATTCTTGCAACTTAATGACTAAGAGATTTGGCATACGGATACTAAAACCACATTCCTATGAGGAATAAAACAAGGATGTGTACGTGACACAACCTATAAGGTTTATGAATCCATTAATGCAAATGAAGTCTATAAGTTACAATGGACTAATCGATGTGATTGATTAAGTACAAGCAACTCAGAGCTGGATCTTCACTTTGATGATATAGTCAAAGAGTTTGACTGATATGTCAAAGATAAAGAGAGATCTTGTATTTAGTGGGAGCGTATTCACATTCCACATGTTGATGTGAAATGGGAATGTTCTAGAATGGAAATCCAAAGTGGAAATTATCTTTAAGGAAGATAGAGACGTTCCCTATGTGATAGGAATAAGAGATCTATAGAGATAGTTCTCGAAAAACCTCTTGACCTGAAAAGAGAGAGCATACATTGGCAATCTATACTGAAAGGTTCAATATACACAGATTAAGTGGGAGAAAACTTGTCCATGTTACATGGAGTTAGTATCCCAAGGCCAAGTGTCCAATTCTTATGAAGAATGGGAACACTAAGAATAGATAAGGATCTATCATGTATGTAATCATCCCATCATCTTGCAAGAACAAAACACATTTATCATCTTGTATGTAGGACATGACAATATGATGTGCTCATCTAGATAACTCGTATGTGGGACATGACGAGTGGATGTCTTTCTAGTTCCAGTAAGGGTTACTGGAATACCATAAGAACTTGATAAGTACTTGAGGAGTACTAGTTCTATGGAAATAAAGAAGGATTCACTGTAAAGAGTTACACTGATGCGAACTTCCAAAAAGGACAGAAAATTAATTGCAAAATATATAGGATATATAAAAGTGAATGTTTGTTGATAAATAGAAACGTTCCAATAAAGCTATTTTAAAAGGAAATGTCGAGTATCTGTGTGTTAGAGAATAGTAGTGGATACTATTTGGATCTAGGAGTTCATAGAGATGAACCTATAGTTATTCTGGTCATTGATGACAAGTTAGGAGTGCTTGGTCATGCAATGTGGCTAAAGGTTAGCAAAGGAATACTAGATTTCATATTATGATAAATCCATCTCATACGTGTGACGTACAATGAAGAGATGTGAGACATGCAGTTAATACCGAATTTGGCAAGGTGTTGCCATAACTCACTATGTTAGCACTAGAGCACAGTAACATGTGGGACATGTTTGAAGATCACTATGAATATGATTCGAGGGTGATTGGATCACATTGCAAGTGGGAGTCTATTGGTATGTATGCCCTGAGAGCCAATCATGGGATGATTGGTGGGATACATTAAGATTGATTTGATAAATATCAAAGGCAAGCTTCCAATTCTTTCTGGTTCAGTCATATGAGATAATGATAGAACAGATTGAATGTCTAGAGAATGACAGTACTCAATGATGTATGTTTTCAGGTTCAGGACCTGAACGATGAGATCATACAGATGCTAAGAGTTTGTACATTCTTATTATGTCCCTAGTCAGATGTCATTGTGGAAGGTAGATAGACAACAATGACACACAAGACTAGATTGTGGTGTTGGTTGATGACAGAATCTCATTAGTCATGATATGGAGATATCAAACCAAACACATAGGTACTTGTTAGAGAACAAGTGTACCAGACAGACCCACCGTGAGTTTGACACATGGAACCATAACATGGTAGTCACAGTCAGTTCTCACAGTGATGGTGGTGAGTGTGATTCTTTGACCTGAAATCACTACACTCAACACATGTCGTTGGGTACACTTTGACATCATCAAACGCAGTCCTAAAACATGGGTTGTTATAAAGGTGATGATTGGGTGGCTTTGACACATGGGGCTTTTGAGGGGTGAGTAATAGATATGGGATTTTTCCCTCCTAAGGGAGTTTGATATCCATGGCCACTTGATGAGTATGATTGAGATAGGCGTGCACGCATGTGTGAATCAGTATGTGATATTGATGTCATACATATCTCTTCCAATCTACTCTAAGATCAAGAAAGTGAATGAATGTTGAAAGGATGGCTGCTCCATGCCTTGAGTTCATTTGGGATATCAGAGACAAAGGAATTATACATTCACTGTAACACCATTCACGGAATGTAGGATTGAAAGTTGTTCTCCAACTTTCCTTTTCACTTGGGTAGCACTGATGTGTGACTAGGCACTGCTCTTTACTTGTGAAGTCATAAGTGTTATGGACTTTCACTGCCAATGTGAAATGGACCTACAGGGTCACACAAATAGGATTTAACCTGGAAGAGGAGTTTATCCACAAATGATGTTTAGATTGATTACTAAAGGAGTTTAGTAGTTCAATTAAACACTCAATCAATTGATAGCTCAATATCATAGTGTTCAAGGTGTTGGACCGATTGATTAGAGTATCGGATTGATTGAAACTACAATTGACTGATTTGCACAGTCTGCTACCCCAACCGATCGGCTCATAGGGATGAACCGATCGGCTCTGGTTGTTGAACCGGTCGACTCAAGTTGTGAGTCGATCGGCTCATGTATCAATGAGATGATCGGCTCAATTGTTGAACCGGTCGATTCATATGACCAACTGATATCATTTGGAAAGTCAGAAGACTATTTTGCAATTACAATTTGTTTCACTTATACAAATTCAATTTAGACAAGGATTAATATTTGATTAGTTTCGAGTTGGATCAGGACCACAAACCGATCGGCTCAGAAGTGAACCGATCGGCTCAGAGCCCTAGATGATCAGCTCAGGTCCCAAACGATTGGCTCAGGGCCCGAAACAATCATTTCAGGGTGTGAACCGATCGGTTCAGCTGGTGCAGTTGGTTGTTTTTGTGGAAAAATCTCAAACCCTTCTACTCCTACTTTAATCCCGTATTTCCCGGGGTAGAGAACCTTGTCCCATGACCCTCCTATATATATAGGGATATTGGGGACTTCTCAGGACAACAACTCAAAACACTAGTTGCTTTGCAATGTTGTCGTTCTCTCTGGTTGTAGTAACCAAGAGAGCCCGATCAAGTGCTACCTGATAAGGGAGGCACAACAAGGGAAAGACAACTGTATAAAAATGAGTGGTAGCAGGAGAGTGTGTTGGAAACTAGTACGTCGACAGGAGGGTACAACTCCTTCCGATTCCTTGTAGGACAAGGAGATCAGAGTTCCAGGTGGTCTGTGTGGACTACTTCAGAGGCGGGATACTTCTGCAGCTCGGAGGACAGCTGTCAATCCCGACAGTCCCGATGAGACCAGGAGATGCATATACACCGTCCAAGACCGGAGGTGAAGACCGCACAAGCCGTGAGGTAAAGTCGCTAAGCAAGCCTCGGGACGAGGTATGTCTCTACAAACCATTCTTCCTACTGTATAGACGTTGACGCGATTCATTTAGATTAGGTTTGGGAGAAGAATTTTTTTTTCCGCTGCCTTCTCTGTCTCCCCTAAAACCCAACATAGGCATCCATCACTAGAATGGTATTAATAGAAAGTGAATGTGGAAGAATAAGCTTAGCATGCATAAACAAATAACAAGGTAAATTCACAAATCATAATCTCAACATTCAATAATTATTATTAAGCAACATTGTCTCATTACAAGATTCTAGTTTCATATTAAAGAGTTTTCCAAGTTTGATCATATACACTAGGATCTTACAAGAAGTATACTTGAATATCTCACTAAGCCCATCAACTTCTAGCCACTCTGAACCTATAAAATACATGAAATGATGTGGGTTAACGCACGAGGTGTTGAGTACAGGGTAAAAAGATGCATGTATATAAGCCATTGCATAATTTAAAAAGATTTCAGAAATAAATGAACCAGAATAAATATGTTAAGCATTTATCAAAACTAGAGCCCATGTTTTATGTCTTTGTACTCCAGTTATACCAACATCATATATCATAAAGTCTTTTTAACTAAATTTCCACTGGAAGAGTCTGTAGGGTGCTCAAGATTAGCTTTCCCTTTCTACCTAAGGGACCTCAAAACCATCACCAAGAGCTATCCCATTTATCAACATGGTCCTCCCTATCTTGACAACTCAAGTAGGCGCCCGACCTCGTGTCCTTACTCCAAGAATACAAGCAGGTGCATAAGGTTTGTATAATGGAGTTTCTATATTATGTTTGCTTGTTATAAAAACAACGACGAGATAAGCATCAATTACAATACCTACATACATATTTGAGCAAGTAAACAAGCATACATATGTATCACATTTCAATCAAAAAAGCCTATTTTTATGTCCATTTACTCTAATTGCATCGTAAATAACATCTAATTAGATTTGAGATAACATTCAATTGGGCTTGAGATAAACGCACAAGTGGACCTGAGATAACATACAATTATACATGAGATAACATCAATCGGAGTCGAGATAATGTGATTGTAAAAAGTCAAAAGGGAGGAGAGAGAAATTTATTTTTGTTACAACTTTCAATATGTAATGGATTTTTTGAAGAAATATAAGAAGTTGCATTCTTTACAAAAAATATTTTTAAAACTGACCAATGTCAACGTACTTTTGATAAAAAAAATGAATGACACTAATTCCCTCCTATTCCTCATTTGTCTTTTAAAAAAAAATAAGTTGAACATGAGATAATGTATAATTGGAGTGGAGATAACATACAAATAGATATGAGGTAACATATATTTAGACTGGAGATAATGTAAAATTAGACTAGAGAAACGTCAAATTAGACCGGAGATAACATGGGATAATGGGATAACATGGAATAACATAGAATGATAAGAGATGACATGAGCTAGTTTGACATGGGATAACATGAATAACACAAAATATCATACAATTTGACATGGAATAACATGAGATACCATAGAATATCATGGATAATATGGATAACATAGAATAACATACAACCTGACATGGGATACCATACCATGGGGCACCATGGAATAATATGGATAACATAAAATAACATGGATAACATAGAATAACATGGATAACATGGAATAACATACAATTTGACATGAGATAATATGAGATAACATACCATGGGAACAACATGTGATAACATAGAATAGCATGGATAACATGGAATAACATTAATAATATGGATAATATAGAATAACATACAATTTGACATGTGATAACACGTTATATCCTTTGGGATAACATGGGAAGGTAGTTAAAAAATTCATAATAGATTGAAAGTTATAAGAATAACAAATTTCTCTTTCATCTATTCTGTCGACATTGGTCTTGTTTTAAAGTATTTTTATACAAAAAAAACAATATTTTATGCGTAAAAAAATCATTACGATTGACATATATTAACAAAAGTACAAAGAATAAGAGGGAAGTAGTGACATTCATTTTTTTATTATCAAAATCATGTTGACATTGCTCTTATTTCAAAGTATTTTTTGTACAAGACTCGTTTTGTCAAAACATTTACCATAGTTTAAAAGATATTAACAAAATATGAAGAATAGGAGGTAGTCGTGTTATTTATTTTTTAAATCAAAGTATGTAGATAGTAGTCTTGTTTTAAAGTATTTTTTGTGTACATAACAATTTTTATTTCATTAAAAAAATCACAATGATTTGAAAGATATTAGCTAAATTATGAGGAATAGGGAGTAGCATCATTTTTTTATGAAAAATGTATTGACATTGATTTTATTTTGAAGTATTTTTATATGAAACACAACAGTTTTTGTTTAGTTAAATTTTTTACTATGGTTTGAAATATATTAACAAAAATATTTTTTTCTCTCTAGGTAACACCAATCATCCATTTTTTTGGACAATGAGTCCACGAACACTACCGGACAAAGTCGTCGGGCTCTTACAATCGTCCATCTAGCTATTTGCTTTTGAGAAGTGGGATCGGCTGTCCCGATCTACCATTTGACTGCTTACCCTTTACTCGGTCAACTTACAGCTGTTCGACTAGTTGTCAGTTGTCACCCAACAATTATATAATTTTTTTGAAAGCATCTTATGGGTCCTTATAGTTGATTGTCAGGATCTCCTTAACACGCCAGTCCGATCGCTTAGAAAGGAGTCCACTATCTCGATTCCTTGCTGGACACCATCAACGAAGATACTTCCTCTTAGGATAACTTATTAGTTTCCGCAAGAGGAACCGAAGAAGTCTCCGCCGAGACGACTTGAAATGAAGCCTATAGCTAGGGCCAATGGAAATCTTCTCATCAGTGATTCGATCAGTAACACAGGAGAAGCAAAGATGCCGTTGCAAGCGGTGCCTCGCCGTTTGCGCATAACGTTGTTCCTGCTGCTGTGTGTTCTGAATATTGAGGAATACACAGAGGCAGCAAGAATGAATGGAGCGTCTGGATTGTGTAGAAGGCGGTGCGGTGCTGTGGAGGTTCCATTTCCTTTCGGGCTTGAAGGCGATGACCCTAGCTGCTTCTATCCTGACATTAAATCCTTCTCTTTACTTTGCAACTCCTCCTTCTATCCTCCAAAGCTCTTCTTCGACAAAGTTTATGAGGTCATAGACATTAGCGTTGCTAATGGTCGGATGCGTATGTTGAATGACATTTCATATGATTGCTACGATGCCTCTGGAAATAATACATATCAACTTTGGAATTTCCATATGACTAATGTGACCCAGACTTTATCCTACACCGACAACATGTTTACAGCCATTGGTTGTGACACCCAAGCATACATTGAAACATTGAACACCAGGGAATTCAACTATACCGGAGGGTGCCTATCATCCTGCCGCTCCATGGAAGACATCCGCGACGGAGATTGCTCGGGCTTCGGTTGTTGTCAGGTCTCGATTGCTAAGAATATTCGAGGGTACAGCACCGACATGCAAAGCAGCAACAACCACTCCGACGTTTTTGATTTCAATCCTTGTGGCTTTTCTTTCTTGGTGGAGAAGGGAAACTACAGTTTCAAAGCGTCAGATCTCAAGGGCATGCCGAAAACTCAACAATTTCCTGTCGTGTTTGATTGGTTTATAGGGAACGACAGCTGTGAGGCAGTCACTAAAAGCCCATCTAGTTATGCCTGCGTCAGCAATCACAGCTACTGCGTTAATTCAACGAACGGCGCTGGATATATTTGCCAGTGCTATCCAGGCTATCAAGGAAATCCATACGACTCCGATGGTTGTAAAGGTAATCAATCGTATAAACTCTGAAAACATATGCGAGTGTTCTGATGTCAATCAGAATCCAAATTTTTGGCTATGTTAGCCAACTTAACAGTCCATGGTTCCAACTTCCACGTATATATATATGCAGATATAGATGAGTGCCTACAACCTGGTTCTTGTGATCCAGGAGCAGTCTGTTACAATACTCCAGGAAATTACAGTTGCGCATGCCCAGCTGGAACCATGGCTGTTCCGAATTTTTCTGGTTGCGTCTCAATGCCACGCAAACAAACAGCGGTATTAGGTAAATATAGTATTTTTTTTTATGTGATTATGTTTGTTTATCAAGTGACCTTTTCAGTGGATAAGTTAACAAATATTATGTATCTGAATACTAAGATATATGCAATCTTTTATATTTTCCATTTGAGATGCTCACATTTATACTGCCTTGTCTCTTTATCCAAGCCCTACTCAACAATTTTAGCAGTGTTAACACGGCTCTGACTCCGACTTCCCAATTTTATCATGGTAATCATACGCGGCATAAAAAAATTACTTAAGTCACATCTACGAACATTGAGTGGTTCTTATCCAAGGTTACAATTTAACACTAACAAACGAAGTAATTACTTTACAGAAATCTCTGCAACGTACTTAATAATCAGGTGAGGATTAGGATCGATTAAAACAGGGGACACTGACAGATTGTTAAGACTTCTTCCTGCATTTTGATCACTGGTAAAAGAACTGAGAACATGACTGTGATTGTCATCCGAAGCTCATCTTCGGCAGTTAGGCTTTCCGTTAATGATCTCGACTACTTTTACCAGCTAATTCCTCCATTGGCATTGGCCCTGCAGTAATTAGACAAAAAAAGCACAAAACAACCAACAAACCAATAAGTGACCCAAATATTAATACTCCACTTCTCTGTAACTTTCATTTAATATCACAGCTTTCAAAGTAGGTCAAACTAGAGTAAAATAGGTAGAAACATCTATACAACCTAACCACTGCTTTGTTTCCTTTTGTTGCCACTTTAATGATCATATATTTGCATAGTCCCCTGTATGCAGGCATCAAGCTGTCTCCAGCTTATTCAAGATTGGAAAATGTATAATGAGCACATGAATTCAGTTTAGTGTGTGTATGAAAAAGTCCAAACGCAGCATGTAAAAACCTGGGTTGATATAATTGGATCCTGCTGCCTTTTCCTCCTCGCTACCTATGTCTTCTCTTATTTAGTTGTGTTCATTTTTTAACCCTACTGCTTTTCTATTGACCATCGAGGCCTAAGTTCGTCAGTGGGAATTGTTCTCTGGTGGGATGTGTCGCACTCGCCAGTAGGGATCAACCTTATATGATTGACTACATTGCAGGTTTTCGTCACCATATAGTACCCATTCTTCTCTGAGTCACTTGGTTTTCAATGCTGTCAGTTCATCACTTCTGGAAGAGATCGCATGCTCATAAATAGAAAAGAGTTCAGGATGCTGTACATAAAATTTCAGGCACTACCACCATTACATGTGCCAAATTAAACTGCATTCAACATCTCTACAACTTTGATTTTCTAAAGTAGTTTTATATTGGCATCTTTGTCATTATTACCTTTATATCTTTTACTTATATGCATGAGCCGGGGGGGGGGGGGGGGGGGGACTGTTTTACTACCTCCTATCTCACTAAAGTTAGTTTGATCATGTTTACGTACACATTATATAACATGCCACCCTCCCATAATTTACTGTCACGATCCGATACTTGTTAACAATATGTTGTGAGGCAAGCTTATAAATGACGTCTAATAAAACATTAGTAATGACTAGCCATACATATAAATTGCAGATTTGATTGTACCCTTACCAGCAGTCTATTAAAATTACAAGAGTGCACAATGACAAATACACCACCATACTTAGATCTTTTCAACAGTTGTCTGAGTAAGATTTTAGCGCTATATATTATACAACCAATACTATATAAACTCAAATTTTAAGAATAAGATTACTAAACTAAAACACAGAATCTCTCGGCTGACACCACAAAAATGGGGCAATTACTTACTATACATATGCTCATATTCTTTCTTTGATCCATTGTCTTCCAACAGAATTTGATTTTGTGCAAAGACATGAGCTTGACTTCAGCTTTGTCGAACATATGCATCTTATATCCTGTTGTATAGGCTTCATTCATATCGTCAATTGGCATATTTACCAAACCACAAGCACTGTCAGTCAACTTCCTTTGAAGTGTACAGCATATGATATCACAATCAGGATATGCTTGGTTTGGTCTATTCAAAGTAGATGTTCATACTATTTCATTATCCAACATAGTTATCAGATTAACTTGTGAATTAGTCCTTTATCCCAAAAAATATTTTATATTACAAAATCATTAACAATATAGGAAACTGCGATGAAAAGAGATTATTCAAAAAGCTTCTACATAGTTGTTTATGATAGATTAGCTTTTGTAAGCCTCATGATGTTTTACTTGTATAATAACTAATGATGAAACAACCCAGTGCTGTTATTGTTGGAATACCGATGTAATGCTTTAGTCCGGGTTCTGCACAAGCGGAGTTCAAACAAAGTATATCCAAAAGAGTGTAACTATGTATGATTACTAGGAGAATATTTTCAACTGCGGCAGCCATTTCATTAGTATGAATTAATGTTAACCTCAAATTAATTAATTTGAAGAAAACATATAAGTAGAGAGCAAGCTTCACCAATACTAAAGTAATGGCTTAATATAGTCACTAAGTAATTCAGGAAGTTATAGTGCAGCAGAAAACAACAGTTTACACGTTTGAGAATCTACTCTTTTTATATATTTGATCCATGTTCTTTTCCTATTACTTATAATGAGAATAGTTACTTTTTATAATTTTAATTACTTTGTTTACTTGTAATAGGTATAAGCCTAGGAATTTCATGTGGCCTAGGAATATTATTGCTTTCGGTTGGCGCAGCATTTATGCAGAAAAGGATAAAAAAGAAAAGAGTGCAACGTCAAAGGGGTCAATATTTTAAGAATAACCGTGATATTCTATTGAAACAACTGCTACTTTGTGGAGAAAATGAAAACGCGATTGATAGGATCACGATCTTCTCATTGAAGGATCTTGAAAAGGCTACCGACAAATTTGATTCCTCTAGGATCGTTGGTGATGGAGGTCATGGGTCAGTTTACAAAGGGTTATTGAATTTACAAGTTGTTGCAATCAAGAAATCAAAGGTTGAAATTGAAATGGAGAAGGAACAATTTATCAATGAGGTAATATTACTTTCTCAAATTAACCACAAAAATGTGGTAAAATTACTCGGTTGCTGCCTTGAAAGTGAGGTTCCTTTATTGGTATATGAATTTGTTCCCAATGGAACACTCGCCAACCATCTTCACGTGGAAAGACATGGAAATTCATTATCTTGGGATCATCGTTTGAAAATTGCTACGGAAATATCATCTGCCCTTGCATTCATGCACACTAAATCTAACATCTCAATATACCATAGAGATATTAAATCTTCAAATATTTTGCTGGATGATGCACTAACCGCAAAAGTTTCAGATTTTGGAGCATCTAAAACACTAAGCACGGATCAAACATATGTAAGTACCATTGTTCAAGGGACATTTGGATATTTGGATCCGGAGTATATGCATACTGGTCGGTTAACTGAAAAGAGTGATGTGTATAGTTTGGGTGTTATTCTAGTGGAGTTGATCACTGGGTTAAACCCATGCTCAAAGAAAAAGCTTCAAGATGAGAGTACTTTAGTAAGTCATTTCAGCCAAGCGGTAGAAAATAATATACTTCTTCAAATTGTAGATCCTTCATTGTTAGAAGATGCAAACATGGTGGAACTTGAATCTGTTGCAAATCTTGCTATAGCTTGCACACATTTTAGGAGTATAGATCGACCTACAATAAAGGAGGTCGAATGGACACTTGAAGGACTCATGAAAGGAAAGAAAAAGATCCCAAAGAAAACAACCATGATAATGAATACGACAGATAGACCCTATTCTATGAACCAACAATCAACTAGAAGCATAACAATCAATGAAAACACGATAGTTGAAGGTCGGTAGTCATAGTCGTCTTTTGATGCATCAATTAAGTTTGTCTATACACCAATTCCAACTCTCATCACATCTATATTAATACATATGATTATGTGCACTATATGTCAACTACAAGCCACTTATATATGGGTGCTCAAGTGATATGTAGTATGAATTCAATTACTGTAATGAACATATTTATATGCCTAGAGATATGGTTGTTGGAGAACTATTCAAGATAGACCGGTTGTTGTCCATAAATGTTGTTCATTTTTTATGAAGTTTTATTTATATATCAATTTTCCTCACTAAAACGGATGCATGCTTATACAAAATATAGTGGACATTGATAAAGAAATGTAAATAAACATGTAATATACAGTGCAGATAAAATTTCTTAGACCGTTATTAATTATTTGTCTAGTTTTATTATTGTACAAATTTGAACATTATTTTGAAAGTGTCATAAGTAACTAGTGTAGAATATTGATCAACGATGACATCTAAGTTATTTTATATGTTCTTTGACAAATTATAAGTGTAAATTGGAAGTCTACAGTCATTGCACTTGAGAACATCATCACATTTTCCATTTCAATGTAAGTTAAAACTTTCATCATTATATAACTTCCAAGGATTCAAACTATTCAAGCATAAACAAGATGATTGGGACTACCCTTATCAGCAAGGCACAAATCATTGTGTGTGTTCTTATGAAAAAAGGCTGATATATAAGTAGGGGTGTCAAAAAATAGGTTTTAGGTCAGTTCCGGCCGAATAACGAACAGTTTGATACATAATTTATCAACCTGGAACCGACCTAGAGCTAAATTCTTTACAAGGTGGCATGTTCAGAACCGGACCCATTTTCAAAATGTCAAACCCAGAACCGAATCTAGGTCATATACCTTTGTTATTATGCATGATATGTAGTGATTTGTAAATGATAAAAACATTTTCTTCTTTAAAGTTGTCAATCCAGATTCAATGTGTTGAACAAATCACCACCCGAATTCGATCCGATTTCAATTCATACATCAATATCCAAATCCAAAACCAACCCGTATTGATAAAATCCAAAATCAAAACTGATTTTTTTTGGATCGGACGGAATCGGGTTCATGGGTTCGGACAAAATTTTGACGGCGCTACATATAAGCATGCTTGCCTACGAGTAGTATTAAGAAGGGTAACTTGTTTGAAAGTGTTTTCCTTGGTACATGAGTTCAAAAAAACATAAGAGGACATTCTTTGGGCCACTCGTCATTTCTAACAATAGGCTAATGGCTTGGGTTTAGAGGTCATGAGCCATAATAAGGTATTAAAGACAAATATCTCTAGCATAAGGGGTCAATGTGGATTTTAAAACCTTAGCAATGACTAATATAGATTATATCCAACAATGTGGAGAGATATCTATTAGTAGTGATGGATACATCTTTGAATAAAATATTATGTTTAGGATCTTTGTTATATATTTTGAAATTGGGATCATGATGACACTAGGGAGGTAAGTTAGCTATTTACATGTGTAGTACTTAGAATACGATTCAATCTAACTATGAATTGTTATGTTTAGAATTGCTTCATTATGTTGGTATGTGTGCCCAGAGAGCTAGTCATGTGATGATTGTAATGTGGCACCATGTACTTGATTTAATATTAATAATAAATACAATTCCATCTATTATGAATTGTTTAGTTATGAGATGAAGAAACAACATGATAGATGTCTAAAAAATTGTGTTACTCGATGACATTTGCTTTCTAATTGAGGACATGAATAGTGAAATCATATGTATCCTAAGAGTACATACATTCTTTTAGTATCCCTAGTCAAATATTATTATGATAGAAAATAAATGACAATAACACAATAGACTAGAATGTGTGTTATCTGATGATAAAGTCTCATTAGTCATGATAGTGAGTATCAAGTCAAACATAGAGGTACTTGTTAGAGAACAATTTAGCAGACGGACCCACCTTGAGAATGATACATGGATACTATAGAATAATTGTCAACATTATCTCTCAAAGTAATAGTGGTGGTTGTGGTTTTTAGACTTGAAGGCACTCATCACATGTCATTCAATGAACTTTGACACCATCCAACACGATCTTGAATAATGGTTGCCATAAAGTTGGTGCTCGGGTATGTTGTGACACATGAGTTTTGACTATGAGTGATGTAGATATGATTTTTCCCTCCTCACAGAGTTGATATCTTGACCAATTGATAAGAGAGATTGAGAACATGTATGATCATGCTCATGTGAGTCAATATGTGATACTGAGATCGCGTGCATCTCTATGGTGTGATTTGGTTCAAGAAACATAGATTGAGTATTAAGAGGATGACAATTCCATTCCCCACATTTAATCTAGATATCTGACA